>VXAV01000124.1:80898-112501 GCA_013399715.1 Alectura lathami
GCGGGCGCGGGCGCGGTCGCTCTGCAGCCGCCGTCTGTGTCGACCCGCAGGTACCTTCGCGGTGAGCGCCGGCTGCCGGCAGTGCCCGCCCGACACCTTCTCCAGCGCGACGGGAGCCAGCGGCTGCACCGTGTGCCGCAAGTGCGAAGGTACCGCGGGGCGGCGGGGTCGGGGCGGGACAGAGAGGTTTAGCCTTGCCGGGATTAAAAAACGTGAATTAGTTTGTCATGTTGTTGCTAGTGAAAATGCTACTGGTAAAATAACGTGATGCATCTGCAGGGCTTCTTGCTGAGCTGATCTGCTTAGTTTCTGTAAGAGCAAAGGACCTGGGCCGTTGCTGCACCGGGTTTTGTGTGCTTGAGCGCACGTGTACGTTATGTTTGTTTGCACCTTCCAGGAAGATTAAAGTATTTAAAAGCATGTTCACCAAAGAGCGATGCAGAGTGCACATGCAAGGAGGGGTATCGCTGCAGCGGCGACGGCTGCTCCCACTGTGACAGAATCTGCGGCCTAGGCAAGGAGAGAACTGGGAGCGGTAAGATCCCCTTCACTGCCTCTTCTTGCACAGTGCACAAAAAATTGCAGTAAAGACCTCCTAAGACAAAAGCTGTCAGTGCTGTTAAACAGCTTGCACACCACCTGGTGCAAGCACAGTAGCAGACAAACCCACTGAAACCATGCATCGGTTGGTTCCCTTTGCGTGACAGCTCTTTTGTCGCCAGCATGTAGGAAACTGTACCTGAGTATTGTACTGGTACATAGCGCACAGCGAAAGACTTGGCTTGTACTCTAGTACTTAAATGGAGCTTATAAACGGGAAGGAGAACGACTTCTTACATGGGCAGATAATGACAGGACAAGGGAGAATGGTTTTACACTGAAAGAGGGGAGATTTAGATTAGATGTTAGGAAGAAATTCTTTACCCAGAGGCGGTGACACCCTGGCCCAGGCTGCCCAGAGCAGCTGTGGGTGCCCCATCCCTGGGGGTGCTCCAGGCCAGGCTGGGTGGGCCCTGGGCAGCCTGATGGAGCAGTGACAGCCAGCCCCTGGCAGGGGTTGAGGCTGGGTGGGCTTTAGGGTCCCTTCCAGCCCAAGCTACTCTACGATTCTGTGACTGTATGCTCAGAGCAACTTACAGTAATCTTATGAATGCAGATGGTATTCACTGTCCAAGTGGTTACGAATAATGTTTCACGTGTTGTTCTAAATGCTCATCTTGTACAAACATACCTGTCCTTGTCTGTTGAAGGCTGCCAGACTTGCCGCTATGGAACTTTTAATGATCAGCCTGATGGCTCCTGTAAAAACTGGACAACGTAAGTAAACAAAAATAAATGGGATAGTTTAAGTGGACTTCCTTTCCATGATTTTTCTCTTTTTTTTTTTTATTTTTTTTGGCTATAAATGTCTTTCAGGTGTTCTGCAAACCAGGTTCTGGAGCCTGGAACTGCAGTAAAAGATGTGGTTTGCAAAAGCTCTTCAGATAATCCCACTTTAGCCACCACTTTACCTGTCACTTCGGCAATGCCATTTCCTATCACTGTGCCAGGTAAGTCATTGTACAGTGTTGCTTATAGAGCTGAACAATTGTGACTCACTTTGAAACACTGTAGCGCATTTCACTTACCGCTTACATCAGGAGTCCTTTCCGTTATCCAATATCCATTTTCAGTGCTGCAGCCTAATCTAGAAGGGGGTGTACTGAGATGGGGACAAGGAGGCCAGCTAATTCAACTGCAGCACAATTTTGCTCTATGGCACTTTTTGAAGAATGTTTGCTTCCTAGGGAAGGATCTCCAGATGGACATTTCTCTCGTTGTAGCGGGGCTGTTGTGCACAGTATTTCTGCTACCTTCGTGTGTATGCTTCAGCATCTGGCAGAAGAAAAAGCTACACGCTGTCTTCAAGAAAAGTAAGATTAGATACACTCCTCAATTCCATTTTTGTTCTTCAAACTAGGCAAAAATCAGGAATTCTGTTTTAAGTATGTTTTTAAAGTATCTGTAAAAGGCAGTTACAGCTAAAGTTTTTATCTCTGGAAGTCAGAAATAGCAACTGAAAGAAAGGAAAATAAATTTTGGATTTTTTTTTATTACAGAAAATTCTTAATTACTGGTGAGTGTTGTAGCAGTATTACCGGTTAACAGCATGCTTGTCCACAGAAGTGAAATATCCATGTGGGTGGAAAAGTTTAACTGAGTCTTGCTGATCTAGTTCAGGGATTAGCTCTGCATTTCCAAGTACCATCCTTGGCATGCATGGCAATAGTACTTTCCAGTTCCGTCTGCTTAGTGTTAACGTTCTGGAGGGAGCGTCTTTGAAGTTTGACTTCAACAGAAGAGAGGATACTGGTCACACAATTACATAATTTTTCAAGTCGGAAGGGACCTCTGGGGGCCAGCTGGTCCAACCCCTGCTCAGGCAGAGATCCAGAGCAGGTTGCCCAGGACCATGTCCAGGCAGCTTTTGAAGATCTCCAAGCTCTTGTGGAGGGAGACTCCACAAGCTCTCTGGAGGACCCGTGCCAGTGCTCCATCATCGGCACAGCAGAGAAGCGCTTCCTGGTGTTTAGGCAGAGCTGCCTGTGCCCCAGTTTGTGACTGTTGCCTCTTGTCCTGGCACTGGGCACCACTGAAGAGAGCACGGCTCTGTCTTCTTTGCATCCAAAGCCGAGTCAGGACTGCACTGTAGCAGCAATCAGGATGTGCTACTGTAGCGATGCAGAAACAGCCTGAAGCTAGCACTGCCCTCTGAGAGCTAAAAAGCCCTCCAGGGAAGCTCAAGAGTTGTGCACAAAATTGAGGTGTATTGCATCCAGCTTGGTTTATCAGCTGTGGTATGGCTCTGCCTAAACTTTTGTGTTTACAGTGAACAGTCTGCAGTATCTGTATTACCAAAGTTTTCCTATTATTTGGAGAATACAAATCTGTATTACCCTAGATAATGGAGAGTGACTGTAATCATAAGTTAAGCTACCAGAAAAAAATTTACTTACCGTTTCCCAAGTGTTCCAGAGCAAGGCTTTCCTCCCAGTCCTTTGCAGCTGATGCTGGTTAGTAAAGGCAGAAGATGTAATAAACACATCTTCTTTAATGAACACATGAAGTTATACAGGAGGCTGTACTGTCTCCGGGAAATAGCATTCTGAAAGCTGTTGCTAAGGCTGACCGCATACACAAATGCTTTTCTGTTGTATGCATTACAGCTGAACATTTGTTGTGCGTCCTCCATATAGCTCCAAATGTGTGAAACGCTGAGCAGTCACTGCCTGCGTTCAGATCACTTGTAGCATCCCCTGAATTTCTGTGGATGCTCTCGTCACCATTCCTTACAAGTAGCACTATTTCTGTACTTGGCACTTGACTGTACTTGGATGTAGGTTCCTTACAAAGTCATGGCCAGGTAAGTATGTTGTTCATTTTGAACTCCTCAAAGAAATGCACTAGAAGTCTCCACATCATGTGCTCAGTTATCTAATGCCAGAGTTTAACCGGATATTAATTGGCTTTGCGTAATTTTTTATTTTCCTTTAGTACGTATTCCATTCTTTTCAAATATTGCCTTGGATAATGTTTTAACACAGGATGCTAAAAAGACGCAAAAGTGTTGCCAGGGTTCCTTAGATCTTTCCCCAGAGGGAGAGTATACAGTGCTCACAGTTGCTGAAAGTCTACTTTTGATGAAATTTTGGACAGTTCAGTGCTTTCCAGCTTCATTAGAAAACTGATTCTCTTCAGATGGCATTTATACCTTCTGTACAGACTAGGAGGAACAAACTAGACAGATGAAAATTGAGAATGTGAAAGCCCAATAAACGGAATACCTCTTCTTGATTTCACTGTTTTGCAGCTTTTTATTGTATCCCTGGTTATGTTGGTTTGTCCACATACCTCGTATGTTGTTCATTTTGATTGTATTTTTTTTGGTACATAATTTAGGACACGAGGAAACAGCCTCAAGTCACACCAAGGGAGGTTTAGACGATATCAGGACGAACTGCTTTACAGGCAGGGCGGTTAGGCACTGGAACAGGCTACCTAGGGAAGTGGTGGAGTCACCATCCCTAGAGGTATATAAGGGATGTGTGGGTGGGGCGCAGAGGGACACGGTTTAGCGGTGGATTTGGCAGGTAGGTGAGTGGCTGGATTTGATGACCTTTAGAGACTTTTCCAACCTAAATGATTCTACGGTTATCTTCAATTATGGAGTTGTTAGCAAAAACATATCCTAAAATCAGCTGGAAACAAAAGACTTTGGCAAGGGGATCTCAAGGCTTCGCATAAATTTTATATGACTAAGCATGTACATGTCCTTCTAACGCACTGTCCTGCATACCTGATTATTTTATTAGGAAGGTTTCTTGGTTTGGTTTGTTTTTTTTTTCCTTCTCCTGACAGATAAGATCTTGATCTTTTAGTGTAATTCTGAATACAGGAGACAAGAACATTACTTGAAAAAAACAACCAAAAATAACCAAAAAAAACAATTCCATGTTGGTCTACCTTCTATCCCTGTGGCAAACGCAGTTCTAGCAGCCCATGTTGAATTAGGGAAAACAAGGTATGGCAAATCAGCTTTATTAGAAAGTCATGTTGCAGAGGAATAATTTCAACTCAGATTATTGGATCATTTGGAAGATTTTTTTCTTGCTGACTTCCTCTAGTTGTAACTGAGGAAGGGTGAAATAGGATGGCTGAAAACAACAGGAAGTGAACGTTTGCTCTTTTTCTTTAGTGCGTACTACACCTGAACAGTCAACTCAGGAAGATGCCTGCAGCTGCCACTTTCCTGAGGAAGAACAAGGTGAATATCAAGACTGTGGCAAATCCACAGAATTCAGAGATCTTTTAGAGACTTAAGAATTGGACTGTCCAGGTCAACCATATTTGTGTTTCATTTTAGAACATATCATCAGAATCTGTGAATTCCAGAGTGTTAAATAGCCCAGCCAGTAAGGAAAAAATATGTCTTTCCTGATCCTTAAAAAAAAGTAAAAAAAACCCCTAGTTTGTTGACTTTTGTTATCTAGGACTAGGGATCATATTTCTAAGTAGTAGTAGTTGCTCTACATGTAGTAGTACTGCTCTTAAAAGATAACAGAAGGGCAGTATGGCTTTCAGGTTCCTCATACATGGCATCTGAGCCATCACAGACACAGTCTGAAGGTGTCTGTCCCTAACTGGGGACCTGTAGCATGTAAAACAGCCACACGTGACACTCGTGGTCTCTGTGTTACTATTACCAGCTGTCCTCTTGAGTCTAGAGCTTCAGCTTCTAAAGCCTGGCTCAAACCAGCCAGTGCTGGGTTTCTTGTGCAAACACAGGTAGATCTCATTTCAGATCTGCCACTGAGAGCAGCCATGGACACTGACACCTGGCCTCACACCACACAGCTGCGTATGTAGGACCGAGGAAGGCATGAAACTGCAGTTCTGAGGTTTTACAGTGGCTTCCATCTGCCGCTGTATTGCAGTGATTGCCTTAAAAGAGGCAGTGGAAACACGGAGGGAAGCTGTGGCTGACTGGCTCTTAGAGAGGGACATTACTGTACTGTGCGCTTGGACTGCAGCACCTTCAGTGCTACATCATTTCGCTTTCATCTTTTTGGTGATGTAAATGTGGATATTGCAGATGTGGTATGTGTAAAATGTGATACATTTCTGGTACTATTTCTGTATCTCTGAGGTTGGAAAGTTTTTAACATCAGACGGTATATCTGTCTTTTTGATCAATTACTGTTACTTTGGTCTTAGAAAAAAAATGCACAGTTGAGTCACAGCTATGACAACATCATTTTTAACCTTTTTCAAAAACACATATTTCTTCAGTAAATGTTGGTAGATTTTCATTCTGTTTTCAAATAACATGTCAGGTAAAGGGTGATTTTCTCCTCTGTGTGATTTCAACTTAGAGAAGAATTCTCTTGTGTTTGAAGAACGTTAGGGCGTCTTTCTATTCAGCTCAAAATCAAGATAGATTATTTTCACCAAAACACACTTATTAATTTTGATAAATTTGCTGTTTTGTAACTTCTTATAAGCATATTAGAAAAAAGTGTAGTAAGCCCAAATTGTAAAGTTAAGTATATGTAAATAAATTATTTGTTTTGAATCTCTAGTCCAAGTGTGCCTTCTTCTCTATTCATAAGAAAAAATGACCAGTAAGTCAAGTTCACAAACTTAAAGACATGGCCAGGACGGATCAAAAGCCACCAATATTTATGAATCAAAGGGTCACCTTTGCAGCAGTGGACAATATCTTAGAACAGGATAAAATGGTTCTGCTTGTGATTTGTTTCTAGTCCACACATAATGAGAATTAACATACATATCCTGCAACAACTCAGAATACCTGATGTTTTGCCTGGGAAGGAGAGGTATCAATTGAAGTTTTAGATTTTGCTAGTGCAGTCTCTGTATATTTTGAAATACTAAGAAGACTGTGAAACTGTGTTTTCCACTTCTGCACCTGAAGTGGAAATAAGTCTACTTACTGAAGAGTAAGTTGCTCATTACACTTTTTCTAGAGAGCTTGATATTGCTGGTTTGTACTACAGCTTCAGGAGTGACATGAAATCCCTGATCATCAGAACAAAGCTTGTGGTGGAAAAAAAAAAAAATAGAACAACAACAACATCAATTAATTTCAGAGAATAAGGGACATATTTACACCATGACTGGCTTGCTGGACTATTTCAGGGAACAGTCCTTCACAAAAAGAAAAGAATACAATCTGTCATGCCAGGTGCAATCTTCGTTCAAATCAAAGGATCATTAATAATTCTGACATTTCTGTCAGTTAAGATCACAGAAGCCCGAACGATAAAGCAGATTTTGTTGACGCAAGGATGTGTCAAACGTAGGCAGACACACCAGCATTTCACAGCAACGCACACCATCTGACACACAAGCAGCATGAGATACTGGTAAAGTTTGTGCCCTTCCTGTGCAATACTTAATTACATCTACAAAGCATGTATGTCGACATGGAAGACAGAAAAGGTACCTTACTGCTTGTTTACATTACAGAAACATACACTTGTAAAGAAAAGTAATAAAGAACTTCCTTAAATCTTCCTTTCCATTGTGCACGTAGCAGAGAGCTGGAAAATGCCTGGCAGCGTGCTATGGAAATGCAGTGTGCAGACTCCTCAGTGAAGTTTGTTCAGAAATTTGCATATACCAAACAGCCACATTTTTGTAATTTCCTGATTAAAAAAAATACATATACATTCTTTTGCCTTCTGAAAAATCTCCTGCAGCTGATCAGTGTCAGTCTTGAAGTCTAAACGTGAAGATCAGTGGTTAAGTGGCTAACAGACAAATCACAAAAGCTGAACTATTACAGGCATCGGATCTAAACCGTCCATTATGTTGTATGTGTAATTTTTTGAATAGTTTGTTCTCTTAAGCTTTTACAAAAATGTGGCATAGTAAGATTGAAGTATCATAAATAATTAGATTAAAAGAAATCCTGTTGTTAGAATAAAGCTTCTTCTAGTTCTCCTGAACAGAATTTGTAGCTGAATTTATCTGTTCCTTAACAGGAGGGATGAACAGCCTTCCTGCACGCACACTGAGCTCTATAAAACCCTTCATCTTGTAAGGGTGATGGGGAAGAAACTCCACGAGCTTTGAATACTGGTAATCAGCAAAGAAGGAAGGAGTGAAGTCTGACCATCTTCATCTTGCTCGGTACCAGAGCTGTGGAGAAGAAATATTTCTTTGGTGATGACGGACAAATAAATGAAAAGTGTTGGATTCACTGCTGCTTCTTTCTTAGCTCTGATTTTTTTTTTTTTTTCATGTTTAGTTTATCAGGTTGCTGTTTGGTGGAGAGTCAAGGTTTCATGGTCTCACCCATGCAATCAAAGAGGCCATCAGCAGTGACTGGATAGCAGGTGAATGAAGGAAAAAAAGTCTGAAGAGCTATAGCAGAAAACAGCAAGAGCACTGAGAGAAAGCACAAAGTGCAGAGATTTAGACGTAACATCCTCAGTGAAAAGAACAATTTGTGAAAATGACAACATTCCTGTTTGTATTCGTCCACTTCCACTTGCAAAATTTGTGGCACCCTCTAAAAGCAGTTCTCGCCTATTAAGGATCTAATTAACATAATTTAAACATTAAGAATGACTAGTGAAAGTACCTCAGGCTGGACGCTGCATTTGCTTTTAATCAGGAGTCTACCTTTTGGACTAATACATTAAGTCCAAATCTTAGTTAATATTGTGGGGACACTTCGGCCTGTGAAGTACTGAACATTACAACATTTTCATATACCTCCAAATCTGTGGGGGGGAAAGCAGGAATAAATTACAAGAATTCCTATTTTCTTCTCCAACTACACAAAGCAGTTCCAGAGCCAAACATCAACGTAAACAAGACAGCTAGTCATTGTTTACCCAACAGCACCAATCTGAAACTTACTTTGTGTGTTCCACTCATTCACATCCCGTAACTACTTCATCAGTCTTCCGACTCTGAAAAACTTCACCACTTGAAACTTGCCTCTTCAGAATAATCTTTGCAGAGTTGAGAAGTACTTCCTACCCTAAAAAGCTCCAGTTTGTATCTCTCTTTTTGATAGATCACATGCATCTTGGCTTCACATGTAGCTTTTCTTGAAAGCACAGATTCTTCAATATCTGAATAAACCTACCAGTTCATGTGGAAAAACGCAGATCAGTCCTAACTCTGAGCTGTAACTCAATTGTCTGCTTTCTATGACTATTTATTTTCTCAACAATCTTCTTAATTTATTGTGTAGCGAGCAAAAAGAAACTGGGACGATTCTTGAGCAGCCCATGTGGCTGCAGATGAGGTAACATGCCATGCTAGATAGAAGCTTTTCACATTTTCATTTGTTTTTCTTGGAAGTCAGCGTCCAGACTGTGTGTAGAGGCCTTGGTGATGTCAGGCCAGAATTCTAAAGGCATGGAAAATGGAGACAGATCCTCTTTAAAGATAACTTTAAGCAGGGGAGCCTGCTGCTTTTTTTACTGCTTCCAGAACCAGTACCATTTCCTGGCACAGTTACTGGCATCAGTACTTAAAACCCTGGTCATCAGATATCTTGACTTGGTAATTTCTTGCAAGAATTACGTGGCTAAGGAAAGCACAAGGTTTTCCGTCCCTCATCTCCCTGTGTTCTACAGGTAAACAACACCTAGGCACACTTCTGCATTTCTGGGCCTGATACACTTCTGTGTGGGAGAGACTGAATTGTAATAGCTCATCCTCCTACATAAACATACTATCATTTTTAAAAGCATAATGCGCTTTTAATATTTTCAGTCTTTCTATCAGATCTTTTATACTTACTCTGACATCACAGCAAGTATTTTTTGGCCACTGTGAGCTCCCTCAGGCACCTCCTTCTGCTTCAATTTGCCATCTTACAGATACACAGCATAAAATCTCCCAGAAAATGTGTTTTATAGAAAAATCCCTCTGTATCTGACATGGTGTCATACTCAAGACATTTCAAACAGAGTGAATACCATTTGAAGAATAAAGGACACAAGATGCTCTCCCGTGTATTGTGCTCCCCAAATAAAACTGTTCACTATTTTCCTAAAGTAAAGCCAGTGCATATATTCTGACTAAAACTAATCACGTAAAATGCTCCATCAGAAATGGTCCACTCTGAACATCCCTAACATGCCGAAAAAACTATTAAACAAGTAACTTGTACCCCACCCCTTGCATTGTAAGCAGGTCATAAAAAGTGGAGATAAGTTTCACTATTAAAATTATACAGTCTTATTCTATCAGCATTATCTCATAGCTTCTCTCTCAGCTACAAAGAGGACTTCCCTGGCACAGTGCATTCTTCAGAATCTGTCAGAGGAAGTGCTCCATCCCACAGGATTTTTGTGTGTGTGTTTGTTGCAGTTTTTGTTAGCTGTGTATCAAGAACAAATGTTTGAGTATCCTTCTGTCCCTGGAACTGGCATGAACAAGGCTGCTGGATACTTTCATTGCCCTCACTGTAAATAAGAGCTTCTAATAGTCTACACAAAGAAAATGGAAATTCCCTCTAACATCATAACTAACTGTAGCCAAATTGAGATCACCTACTATGTTTCCATTCAATTTCTAGATCCTGGATGCCTGCCAGCTGAAGCAGCAGATTGTTCCTGCAATACACTGAAGCAAACTGGATTTTATTTTAGTGGAAAAAACCATCAGCTGAACATCATTGAAATCAGCACAAATCTCTTCTGTTTCCATTAAGAAAATAAATCAGTTTTTATTTCACGAACCAAGTGCAAAACGCTATACAAGCACACCTACTTCAATTTTAGTATTTCTTAGTTTAGTGTGCCTTAAACCTGTTAAAGCTACTCTCAGTTTACATAACCTAATCTGAAACAAGCTATTTCAAAACTGAAATTAAATGTCCAAGTTACCCATTTAAGTCAGTCTGAAACCAAATCTTGGGTTACATTTGCTTGCTCGTCTGCACACAAGCATTTCAGCTAGTTTAGAACAAACGCTATTATGGAAATAGAAGAAGGCGGATAAAGAGGTGAAAAGACTATCTGCATTTAACTGCAATGCTATAGACTTTAGAAATGTTTACATCTTAAAAAAAAATCCCTCTAACAGTCACAGCACTGATATTTCGGTTCTTACCATTTAAAAAAAATATAAGCCATTTAACATGAAAAAGAATGCTACGCTGGCCCGTAAGGAGACAAAAAAGGTAAAAAGGTATCATACTACTTTCACTCCCTACAGAAACAACAACTTTGAAAGAGCAGAATTCTAAACAAAATATACATCAGTGTCTAAACCAAAACTTATTTAATTATCTAAAGCATAATATATTTTTCTCAAACTAGAATGGAAAATAGAGTGAACAGCTACATGAAAGGAATGATGGCAAGAAACACTATTTGCTCCAAAAGAGCTGCAACACTGCAGTTCAGCACCACAGTTGTCTCATCAAGCTAAAAATCACATCAGAAAGCCGCAGATGTATTTATTTGATTTACACTGTCATTGTTATAGCCAGCCATAATAATGAATCTTTTTCACTTGTGGTACACCTCAATCAATGCATTATCTTACAGAATTAGAGATGTAACCACAGAAGATGCTTGATGGTGCACTCAAAACATGAGTTTCAGTTTTAATAAAAAGAAAGGAAGCTGATCTCTTCTTTAACTGGAGGGTTAAAGGATTTGGAAATCTAAACAGGTGCTCTGTTCAAGAACCCTTCAGACACGACAGTAACCTACTGTCCTGTAACTGCATCTCACCAGCTTCCTGCGTTCACCGACAGCATAGGCTAACGCTTCTGCTCACACGGAACAGTGAGGCTGCAACATGCAACACATGTATTTTTCAAAGTTGATTAAATATGTCACAGGAATTAAGGAACAGGCAAGGGACTTTCTGTGCTGTGGCAGTACCCTATATTACTGTTTCTGCATCTTCTTCCAGTAATTCCAAAGACGCCATATAAATAAAATGTTAGTATGGTGGCATAAAAAAAGTAACAAATGAAGAAAGCTTCTGAGGGCTCCCACAGTATTCTGTTTCCATAGGTGGTGGGTAGCAACGGCTTAGTTCCTTCTGAGCTTAACGCCTGCTCGTCTGGTAGAGGATTCTTAATAAAAGCTACAAAGGTGTTAGATTGGGATTCCATATGCATGCTCTTGGCTCACCTAAAAAGGCCAAGAATACAGCTGAGCAAGCACCAAAATCCCCCCCCACCACTTTCTCCAGATTAAAGAAGGGGGTCTGTCAAAAGAACTAAAACAGAAAGGCATAGAATGAGAGAAGGGACGCAAAAAGGGCATCTAAAAGCTCCTTGTGTGTTTTTCTCTGCAAATATCTGCAGCATTTCCTTCTCCTGGTCTTCCACGTTCTTCACCTCTTGCTATATGAAGGTTCTCAAGCAGCTTGCTGTTCCGCACATCAGAAGAAACAAGCTAACAGTAACACCATAAAGAGAAAGGAGAGGACTGTGATAGAATGTGCACATCAGATATGTGCTTTCCTCGTATCACAAGATTATAATCATGCTCTTCCAAGCACAGAAACCACATGCTTCCTTACACAGGTAGACCTTATTTCCAAGCTTACGTGCATATGCAGCAAAAGGAATAAGAGTAAGAGGCCAGATACCAGCGGCTCTTCACAATTCTCTTGTTATTATAATCTGTCTTAAGAATTCCTGCAGGAAAGAATGAATTCCTGCAGGATTTTGCCCCATTACCTACTTCCAGTGCAGCAAGTCTTATTCAACTTGCTAGATCAGAATAAAAAGATCCGATACTTGCTTCCTTTACCTTTGGTAATACCTACTAGTATTTATCACTCTCATCCCCAAGAACAGATTTCCACTAAAGTCAAGATCCGTCAGAATGTTAGTCAACCATTATGGAGAAATTCAGTTCACACTTGTAGCAGGAATTATTTAACAAACTGGAATCCATCTCTGAAATAGTGAAGAGAAGATCCCATGTGGCTGACTGCCAAGGAATGTGCATTCATTTGCACAATAACCTTGAAAGAACTGCTTTAAACCTTAAGTTGCCCAGTGAGAAAGACCTATGAGAACTTTCCCCTTGTGAAGTACACATATTTGTCCTGAGATGTGAATCACTGAGTCTGAGGAGATTCCATTTAATTAACCAAAAAATTTAGGATTAAAGGGATTATGCACTTGGAAAATAAAGTAAAAAAATTCAAGTCAGTTTGTATGAGACATTCATTTACTGCCTATGCTAAGCAGGACAGATAACTGCCAACAATTATCAGCAGACCTCTTTAATTAGTAAGTGGCTCCTGTCCAAGAACTGAACTTCTACTGCCTGAAATTTGTCCTCTAATATCAGTTGTGGGAAAGTTGAAAGCTACAGTATTTTGCAAAAACGTGTCTGACGTTGTTCCTAAGAGTCTGTAGTAAAAACAAGGACATGTGTACAACAAATGAGAAAATCTGAAAAGAAAAATAAAGAAAAGCAGAAGGATGCCTCTAACAAAAGTCACAGAATCATAGAATTGTTTGGGTTGGAAGGAACCTTAAAGGTCACCTAGCTCCAACCGCCCTGCCATGAGCAGGAATGCCCATGCTCTGGCAGACTTAGACAAAATTGATTTAATTATATCTTGCTTAAAAAAAAAATAAATAAATAGTAGAATCTGAGCTGAGAAACTATTATGACAGACAGTAGCAGTTTTACATGAGCTCCATGAAATATCACAATATACATAAACCCATAGTTCTTATTATCTTGTGCTCAGATAATAGGGCTACTCCTTCATGCAGTGAGCAAGGGCTCTGTTTGAATGCCTATCTAAATTAAAACAATTTTCTGAATAATGTTATTATTACAAAATACACACACAAAAAAAAGAGTTCGGTTCCTGCCAGTCATTTAAGTACCTTCAGGAAAGAAAATAACATAATACACTTTATTTTCAGTTACAAAGGATTACAGCTAATGTGAATCATCCAAGCAAGTAATCCTGATAATAAATATAGCGGCACTGCTGGATATTTAGTTTATTTATTTTCCACTGCTTAATTCATCCCTACAGATACTCTGGGACAGCTGAAGAACATGTACCACCAGGGGCAGGACTAAGGCTGTCTGGAAGTTTACGGTCTCTTGAGACATGAACTGCAGGGAATGAAAGAAGTGAACAAGCCTATCTGCTCAAGGTGGAGGGGAACAGGAAAACGATGCTTAACTCTAAAACTCTATTTATTGAGGATGTTACTTTCTCAGGAAGCAAGAATACAAGGGCAGAGGAGGATGGGAGGGAGGGGGAAGAGGTAGATGGGGAGGGGGAGAGGTACCATAGAACCACAGAATATCCACAGTTGGAAGGGACCCACAACGATCACCGAGTCCAACCCCTGGCTCCAGGACCACCCAAAATCCAAGCCCTACATCTGAGAATGTTGTCCAAACACTCCCTGAGCTCTGGCAGCTTGGGGCTGTGACCATTTGCCCTGGGGAGCCTCCGTCAGTGCCCAACCACCTCCTCGAAGACGACTTTTTTCCTAACACTCTGCCCAAACCTCCCAAAGTAGCTCCCTTGGGTCCTATTGCTAGTCACTAGTATATTTAATAATTTATACAACATAAATGGAACAAACAATTACCTTGTGCCTATGCAGTCACAGGGGCTCCAGCTGCAGCAGGCAGCCCCGTGCCAGCCACTGTCACCCTCCATTCCCTGTCCGTGGTACTGTGCAGAAGGCTGAACAAGGACTTGACTGTGAAAACACCTTCCTGAATCCTCTCTTTAAAAGCTCCTTCCTTCCACTCTCTACACTTCATCTGTGGCAAACAGATAAATAAGGCTGAGCACGGCAGACAGAGGAACAATACCAGGAATGTAACAAGCAGGAAGGGAGAAGCCAGCTACTCCACAGAATGGAACAAGGTGTAAGAGAGGATTAGCAAAGGGGCTGCTACATAATGCCCCCTGAAGGTCAAAATGCTGCCTAAGACCCTTTGTCTTTAGTTTCAGTTAAAACAGATAATAAAGGTAGGCTTTCCAAGCCTTCTCAAAAGGCTGCTTCTAGAAGAGCCAAGACTGATGGCACTTAAGAGAAGGAAAAAGATGGTCAGAGTAAACAAGAAAGTGGAGGACGTCATAAAAGATCATACATTGTCATGCAAGAACCATTTAAGAGTGAAGACTGTCCTGAACTGTCTGCTCGACTTTAGTCTACGTAATTGTGGTTGCATTGTTTAGTAGGCTGGGCATCCAGTGGAGTTTCAATACCAGTGTGTGGTGCCTAAGTCCTTTCAGTGATGCTACTCAAGAAAAACATTCTAAGGAATAAATTGTATAGATACTTCCTACAGAATAAAAGACCTCTAACCTTATTTAATCCACCTCTCCCTCAAAAAAAAAAAAAAAAAAAAAAATCCAGTTCTTTAGTTGAGAAAGGTATATGTATGTAAGAAAAGATGGCAAACATAACATCTTCCAGAAAAGGAAACTGGAAAAAAAAAAAACCACACATACACACAAAAAAAACAAACAAACAAAAAAACCCACACATCACCCCACTGTCACTTTTTCCAAAATTTGTTATCTTAGAGACTTCTAAATGTTAATTCTACACTCCACTGCTTGCTAGACTCAAGCCCAGAAGCTCCTCCTGGGTCTTGTTCAGAAAGTTTCCCAGCGCCACCTTCCGGGGCAGCAATTTCATAATTACCTCCCTCAAATCCACCAAGGGACAAAGCCAGCATGAGCAGAGAAAGAATGTTTCTTTTCTGTGAAATGCAGCCTGAAAAACCTAGGGGCCTTTTAGGTCGAGGCACGCTAGGCAGCCGTTACAGAATACAGCTGCACAAAAGTTAGTTTAGCTCAATGCAGAAAACCAGATAGGTAAGTCTATTCACCTATTGCAGTTATTTCTCAACAATTCTCACCTCTCACAATTCCTACACCATAAAAGCATTGGCACACCGTGTCTGGGATCAGAACGGACTTGAACTACCCTGGATTACTGGAAGGTCTCTAAAGATCCACTTGTCCTCACAACACCTCACCACACACTTCTCAAGGAAGCCCCAAACAGCAGATGTAGGCATACTTCTCCAAAGAAAATAAGACCAAACCCCCAGCTTGGTCTGTATCTGGTCTGATGAAACAGGAGTATGGACAGCCACGGACTTGCAGCCTCTCAGTAAAACTGTCAGTAAAACTGTCCTCCATTTTGTGGAGCGTACTGACCAGACAGGAGAAAGGTTACGGGAGAGTTCCATTCTGTAGAAAGGCGCCTTACGCTGTCCTCATCGTTCCAGTTGTAAAAATAAACTATAATTGAATAGCCAGTTCCATTACATTCTTTGTGGAACAAGTTTTATTTCAAGATCTGGTCTCTGCTCTTCTGTTTGCGGCGGCGTTATCCAGAATCCAATTCCCACAAGATACTGATGTGCTGTATTTCCAAGCTCCAGTCATGCCAGACTTACTTTCCTTCATGTCAAACACTGCGAAGCTTTAGTGTGCTAATTCTGTAGCACTGAGAGGACAGGGGAATTAAGGACCAGTTTGTCAAGCTTGACTTAGATAATATACCCAGACTACAGTGTGCCAGCCCAGCGGGGAGGGGGGGGAAATTCCCTCCAAACTGGTGGAAACTATACTAACAAAGGAGCAATGTTTTGGCAGCTGTGATGTTGTACTAGAACACGTTTTTAGACCGCTTGCCACCTTTCTACCATTTCTATAGCTAAATACAGTATCTTCAGGAAGGTCTACAGGTCGTCTTCTTCATTTATGCAAGGGTATGCAGTTACGCGCTCACACTCACTCATGCAAACCTTTCAGCCCACCACAGAACAAGAAAACCTAGGTCAGAACCTCTCAGACCTTAAAACACTTTGAGAGAAATTCAGAGAAGTTCAGAGGTATTGCTGTGCATAGCGAAGAACACCATATAGTGCTAGCTGCTCATACAGAACATAACGCTCCACATGCCACATCACAGCTGGCACTCAGCGGACAAAAAGAGCATCTTCAAAACAGGAAGACACATGTTGCACATATGATCTCTGCACATGCAAAATGGATCTAAACCATGTTACAAAGCTGAATAATTACCAAAACGAGAAACTTAAATTCCTAAGTGGTAATGAGGACAAAAATCTGCTAAAAATCAGCAGTGACAGCAAATAAATAAATAATAATAAAAAAAAACCCTTAATGATATGCTAGACCCTAGCAGAGAAGTGAGTAACAAGTATTTTTTCTTGCCCGCCGGCCAACATGCATAGAAGTGCAAGTATTCTGAAGGATGCACTGAAACACGGTGTTAGATTAAAAATTCTAGTAAATGATGAATTTTACATATTGTTTGTATAACTATTATACATACACATTTTATATAATTTATGTAATGATAAGCTTGATGGATGCCCCATCCCTGGAGGTGTTCAAGGCCAGACTGGATGGGCCCTGGGCAGCGTGATCTAGTGAGCGGCAACCAGCCCAATCCCTTGGTTTGGGAGTGGATGGGCTACTACATTGTCAGTAATAAAAACATTCTGCTGCATGCCCATCTTCATGCAAACTAAATGTATGCCAGAAAGCTGCATCAAGAGTTTTAACCCAGGAAGAAGTCCCTCATACATACACTACTGCTAAATTACAAGTCGTCTTCTCTGAAGTTCCTACCCTAGCCGACTGCCAGTATACTTGACCAGTATAACACAACTCCTGCTTACTTTTAAAGCATTTCAGAACTGGTGTTCTAAAGAAGAGCCTTTGAATTACCGACCGGATTTCATCCTTACTGTTTAACACAAAAGGTAGACAGCTCGCAGGTTTTTTTTGTTTGTTTTTTGTTTTTTTTTTTTAATTTCCTTGACTTGTAAACAATTTATTCTTCATGACTCATCACTTTAAATCAAGAATATTTGTTTCTTCGGATGATTTGAGATTTTTTCTTAATGCTAGGTTAATTTGTATTTACTATTCAGAAATTATTCAGAACATTTAGACTCCTGCTGCCCTGTTACTTTAAACTGAAGCATGTGAAAGAAAGCCTATTACCATAAATAAAATCTTACAAAAAAAAGTTTTTGGACAAAATAGTAGTTTTGATACCATTTAGAAGTTTTCTGCAAAACCAATCCTCAAATTTTCAAATCGCAAATTACATTTACTTCCTTCAGCCATGCATTCAGGGTTTTATATCTTTGTTTAGGATGAGCTGTTTCTTTGCTTTGCATAATGACGTGTGCATTGTCCCCTCAGGAAAATGCCTTTGACATTTTGGTAGAGGAAAGAACGTTTCAGTGACAACTTCAAATCTGAGTAAAGGCAATAAACTGTGGGCAAATTGCCCGACTTCTACATGACGCACTTCACGATTGCTCTAAAAGGCTGAGTCTTCTTTGTGAGAAGACAAAGGACATACGTTGCTCGTGAAGAATACTTCATTAGCTTTCGTTGGAGGATGGTCAGAGTGAATATTGATAATGCCATTGTCATTGATAGTTCACTGAAGGAGAAGCCTTTGTGCAGAGCATCCAGCACCAACGGTGAGATCACGCATCAAATCAGACCCAATTACTGTCTGCAGTTTTGGAAAAAAGAGTTGCGTGACTCAGATGAGGGGAGAGAATTCCTCTCTAGCTACTTACTTCTCTTGTAGGGAAGCACAAGAAAAGAGGCACATGAAATGTATTAGGTTAATTCTGGAGGGGAATTATTTTGTCACGTCCACTCACTTCAGCAAAGTCCTCCACAACAGGTTTTAGAGTCCACACACCTGCAGGATGTGTTCTGTAAGTCAATACCACACCCGTCTGTACACACAGAGTAAGAGAAAAGTTTAACTAGAAAGGACCACTGAAGAGGTGGTGGAGGAGCTTCCACTCTCTGCCTTTGTGCTCAGAGGAGAGCATTCGAACTTAGATGGTGATACTCAGGGCCTGTTAAACTGAGGTCTGAAGTTCTGTTCCATTCCATCCTTGGAGCTATTCAAACCTGGCTGGACAATTCCTGGACAACCTGCTCTGGCTGACTGTACTTTGAGCAGGAGGACTAGACTAGATGATCCGCAGAAGTGCCGCCAACCTCAACCATTTTATGATTCAGAGTCCACAGCTTCTCTGGAAAACCTGTTAGCCATGCGTGTGGGGCATGCTCTCTTTAAATCAGATCTGCAGCACAAATCCAGTTGTGTTATGTAAGAGATTGCTAATTTAAAAATAGTTCCAGGAGACACATAATTACCAATATAAAAGTAATCTTCAACAGGAAATGTTAACAAAGAAAGTTTCCTTCTTGTGCAACTTACAATTATCACAAATTAAAAAAAAAAAAAAAGGGAAAGAACAATAGTAGCATTACTTAGATATCACAGTATTTTGAAGAGGAGTTGAAAGCACAAATGTTTGATTAGAGATGAACGGAAGGAAGAAAATTACTGAACCTCTATCACCAGTCTGAACTGGCATCTTTTTTCTATTTTAGGAAAATTATCATAAATTTCTTTTTTATTTTGAAGTTTCTAGACAGTTAGATATGATGCTTTGTAAAGAATGAAAATGAGAGACCAATCCAGTGAGATCTTCTGATATAAAAAAATGAAAGCAGACAAGACAAAATATGCCAGATGGAACGAAACAGACTAATGTTATGAGATTACACATTACATATGGCAGCTTCTGCATTTGCATTAAATAAAAGCAAAACGCAAACAGGAAAAAAAAGCCAGCCAGCTAGTATGCACAGAATAAAGCAGTTGCTTCCAGGTAAAGGAAACAGAAGATAAAGTGAAATGGAACAGGGCCTCCCAGTGTAGTGAGAGACCTGTGTTTTATGCCGATCAAGGTAGCTTATACATACCAAGTTAACCCCCACATGGAAGCTCTACTTCCCCTGCCAAGACAATTCTCTAGGGCAACACTGGATGAGGTCTTCTCAAATAAATAGATAGGAAATGCTACAATGAACAAACAAACAAACAAGTTCCTTCTACTGTCATTGTCTTTGTAAATTAATTAGATGTTTTTTTAATTAGATGTTTTAACTCCACTTCTCTTTTGCCTCTTCTGGCGCAAGAACCCCAAACACAACACATCCATCCATTTCACAAAAGAAAGAAAGAAAAGAAACATGTATTTCATATCAGATGCTTTGCGTCAAGCCTGCTAAGCTCATAAATCTTATTGCCCTGGTCATTTCAACCAAGGCCTGACCCTTTTGTTAACTCATGATTTATAACTGGAAGTTACTTTTCTTTATGCCAGATTTATAAACTTTACTGTGCTTGGTTTGATATAATATCCATTTTGTACACTAAGCTATATGACAGCAAATTTATTGTCCATGAACTGTTACCTTGAAAAATTACATCAATGCAAAGTGGTTTCCATTCAGAATCAATGGACAATAAATTCATTGGATTTTTTTTTTTTGGGGGGGTAGGGCGTGATCATATTTATGAGGTCATGAGTGGCTATATAATGAGTGAAACTGGCAGCAGAGGCAACAGTCAGATAGGAGTTCTGAGTTACAGAAATTGACAAAGACGAAATATATTCAACGCAGCAACAATGCATAAGCTGGTATTCTGCTGTCTCATTATCATCAGCTTCTCCTGTCCTCTCCTTTCTCTCCCCATCATCAACACCAGTGAGATGTCTTATCAACTCTCAGGTAAGTCTTTTGATTTTAGTGGTCATAAAGCAGCAGATGGAGCATTAAATCCAGAAGAGAAGCAGGTATGCTTTCAGAGGGGACATTTATCTCTGCTGATCAGCTGAAGAAAAAGCAGGAATGACTTCAGAACACTGGCGGCACAAGTATCACTGGTGGGTGCTAGTTTTGTAAAAAGGGGAGATTGAATGCCTTATATAATTCTTCCTGCTGCTTTGAGATATATTGTCCCTTACATCTGAGCCTTGCAGTGAATGAATGTGAGCTGGCAGATAGAGCACTTATCTTTGAAGCAGCATTAGTAGGCATTAGGTAATTTAAAGAAACTTGGCCGTATGGTCTCTCCACTTGCTTCATTTTAAAATGAGCTATGCTTAACTGAAGTTTAGCATACTTAGCCTACTACAAAGATTAATGTGCTCCTACTTAGATAAAGTGCAGGCAAGCCTGACATACTACAAAAATAGCTATGTACTGGGCATATTATTTGTCTGCACTAATACAGACTCCATTCAGCCCATTGAAAGAATAAATATTTGCTTCAAAAAGCTGTTCCCTAAGTCTGAAGTCATACTGCAAGTCAAGACTAAAGCGTATAATCACAGTCTAGAGGGTTATCATCAGACTTGACCTGTGCTGCCAGAATTTCTGAAATGAGCTCTGAAAGAATAGGCAAATCAGAAACTAAACTCTTCCACAAAGCTCGCTACAAAAACACATCCATTACCTAACTGCTTTGCAGGTGAAACAGCTGTTGTGTTGCATTTACAGGTATCCACAGTTCCTAGTTTGCTTTGTAAATCTTGGACTCACTAAGTCAGCATCTTCTCAAGCCTTCCACAATGTAACTTGCCATTTACAAACAGCCATGACTCAGTAGGGATACCATCTATCACATCATTGGATGAACAAGCCAATAATTTCTTTCTAGTGCATTTGTTTGAAGATATCCATTAGGCTAATTAAATCTTCCTTGGGAATTCAAAGAGTCACTAGGCTTGGAAAGATACAAGTCTGTATTAGAGGGTGGTTTTTTTTTTTTTTTTTTTTTGTCACCTGCTAACACTGCTCTGAATTAAAGAAATAAGATGAGGATACAGATATGAATCATCTCTACAGTGAACAGGGAATGTACAGTACTCATATTCAAAGAATTATACTGAAATCCTTACTGTGCTTTCTAACTGTCGTAACAAACTAACAACCTGGATGTCTAAGGTCTGCAAATACCTTCATAACAGATTTTTGAAATGTTGGGGGATTACTGGGAGCAGTTTGTTTTCTCATCTANAAAACCAAATAAGCGACGCAATTAGAGTTTTGCAATACTTCCTTCTAACTTTCCATTATTTTGGATGTCTGCTATTTATTAGCAGAGAAGTTTGCTGTTACTTCAAGTATAAAACTACTAAGGGCTCCTCTGTTTGCATCTTACCTTGGGGAAACAAGCCACCTACAGAATTATACATTCTCTATTCATGTACAAATAATTTCACCACGTATCACCAATCTTTTATTTCAGAAAAAGTAATATCTGTACTGGTACACACTTTGAGAGAGATGATAGAAACACACCAGGAAGCACAGCTGCCAAAATCTCTCTTAAGGATTTCTTACATTTATTCCTGCCCTTCCTCTCATTTTATTGCATTTAATAGTTGGCAAATAGAGTAGGTTAATAAGCCTCGAAAAGAAAAATTTGTCTTTATTCATAGAAAAGCTCCAGCGTAGGAACTAGCTGATAAACAAATGAATGAAATAACAAACAAACAAACAAACATACAAAGCTAGGGGGCCTACAGATGGTACCAGAAGAATTACCTTGTAAGTTGTCCAAGCAATAGGAGAAGCTGCTGTTAAAAAAAAAAAAAAAAAAAAAGAAAAAAGAATTCTTAAAGATTTACCAGCGAAATGTGCATCTGAGATTGACATCAAGCAGGTATCTTTTCTCAAAGCTCTGAAAAAGACAAAACTATTCCCTTTTACATTCATTATATGAGGACGGGCGATTTATGATTTTAAGATCATTTTCAACAGGTGGAGCCAACTTATCTGATCAGAAATCATCTGACACAGAATGAAATGGACTCAAAGTAAAAAGACTCTTGCCATATGACTATCTCTGACATCTTCCATTTGCAGCTGATGAAGACTCAAGACTAAATCTGGAGCAGCTGGGCAGCTTGGAAAGTACCTCCCTGCCTCAGTTTCTGCAGGAGCTCTTCAGCACACTGACTGACAACAATAAAGCAGGTGAGGCTTTAGCACAGCAATTTATGGCAGAGTGCCAATAGGCTGCATGTCCAGCATCCACAGATATTGCACCGCAGCTCCTGGGTATTTACTTAAGTATTTCATTACGCATAGGCAACAGATAGCTGTCATTTAGTTAACTGGGACACTGGGGAAACCTGCTGACCAGCAGTCTTCTGTCTGGTATTCTGAACATTCCAGTTCAAGCCTTCTGCCAGTTACAGCATTACTGCACACATGAATGACATGTAAAGTTCCACTATTTCTAAACGAGAAAACATTTTTTCTCCTCTCTACCAGATCTCAGCTCCAGCAGCTACAACCCGAGGGAAAATAACAAAGAGGTAAGTAAATGATCACCTGATATTACAGCAAGAAATTAAGACCTCATATTTTGAACCACATTGACTTGTTATGAAGACATCATTTAAGATCCACAGACTTAATTATCAGAGTAGAGTAAAATATGTTTCTAAAGCTGAAATCACCTAGCAATTATGTTTGCAGGGGAGAAAAAAAAAAAAACAAACAAAACACCAAGAATTCTAGAGCATTTCATTCAAGCAAACAAATCTAACACATTTTTTCCCCTAGAAAACCAATTTTCTAAGTAAAGGTCCACTTCTTACTTCCAAATTCAGCAGGCCTACCCAGTATACAAACTAGCGTAAGCTGCATATCTTATTTCCCCCACTACAGCTTAGGCTACACAATAATACCAGATGTGCTATAAACCATTAGGTAAATTAAGAACATCATCATTGTTTGATAGCCTGCTGGATTAAATATAAGGCCAGAAGAAGACATAAATTATGTCCTAAAAATAATCTAGATCTGAGGTACACACTAGACAGCCCCTCCTTCCTCCCAGTCAGAACACAGTGCAAGGTGACCACCTGGGGGCAGTGAGGGGTGAACTTTCTCTATGGGACATTTAGCACTCACCAGTAACCTGTCTAATGCTGTTTGACTTCAGACTTCCTATGGAAATCACCCACGAACTGCTTTGCTGGGCCACTTGCTGACGAAGGACAGGAAACAGTACAAGAAACGTGGCAACCTTTCTGAATGCTTCTGGAAGTATTGTGTGTAGACAGGAGAACAAACTCTCCCTGACTTCAGCTGCATAATTTATATATATGTCTGAAACTATGTACATAATTTGCTTGATTTGAAATGAAAATGAAGAAACTTGAAGACAGCTCCTAACTTTCAACTCTATACTACTTGGAAATTAATAAATTCTTGATGTTTTGCAAATATTCTGTGAGCAGTGTAATATCTTCTTAGAGTTCAGCACAACAGGATGAAAGCAATAGCACAAAGTGACAAATACACAACATGATGAGAACTTGGGTTGGAGAAGCACAATTCTCATGGGGTTCCATCAAACTTCCCAGAAGGATGATGCCTCAGAAAGCAGCCTCAAGTGCATCCAAGTCCAGAGGCAAAAGGGCTTTCTCCTTCTCTGCCTGATCACTTGATGCAATTCAAGGTGTCAGGAGGGAAGGGCGGGCTCTGCGGCTCCTGATAATGCTGACCCACTGAAGCATGGCAGCTTAACAGTGCCCAGTTCCCTCCAGTCATTTCCCTAGGCACCCCCAAAAAAATAAGCGCATGTCAGGATCAAGCATCTACTCCTACTACCTCTGGAGATACCTCTCATACATAAAGGCCAACCAAGACTGTTTCTTTACATCCCCAGCTGCCTAGGACAACAGGACTGCCAGTGCATAGCACAGGCTTTAATAATTGTAGCTGATCATCAGCAATTATGGCACAGAAGGTAAACAGCAAGGTTGTCAAATGTCAGGGCTTTCAACCCATACTGCAGTTTTCCACTGACAATCTAGAAGAATGAAATGACTTAACAGGAGACTTCCAATACCCAAGGAGGACAAAGTGGAACTACTGAAAAGTTCAAACAGGCCTGTTACAGAAGCACATAGCAAAGAATTATAAATTGGGTCTCTTCTGACCTGAATGATTCTATGACTGTGACCTGCACTCATATGGTCGTGCACAGATGCGTAAAGACCATACATGGACACAGCCCGCAGGTATTATTAGAGCAAGCCACCTCCTGCTTGAGTACTCGAGGACAATTAAATTTATTTCTCTGAGCCAACACAGTTTTTATAGTGTTGGCATCTAAAGCAAATGAGGGAGAAGGAAGAGAAGCTCTTCAGATCTCTTGGGTCCAAGTGCTTTCATAAGCATTTGCAAAAGGATTCTAGTCTGACTTTCAGCTTAGAGGAGACCAAGCTGAGATCCCCTGGCAGCCCACAGCTTTCTCATGAAGAGAGCAGAGGGGCAGGCACTGATCTCTGCTCTCTAGTGACAGTGACAAAACCCAAGGGAACAGTACAGAGCTGCGTCAGGGGTGGGTGAGGCTGGGGGTTAGGAAAAGGTTCTGCACCAGGGGGTGGTCGGCATGAAACAGGTTCCCCAAGGCAGTGGTCATGGCACCAAGCCTCCTGGACTTCCAGAAGCGTTTGGACAACACTCTTAGACACAGAATTTGAATTTTGGGTTGTCATGTGTGGAGCCACGATTTGTACTTCATCCCTGTGGGTCCATTCCAACTTGGGTTATTCTATGATTCCTTTGTTTTCTGAGCACTAGCAAACTCTATCTCAGTCCCTGACAGTATCAAGAATGAATAAAGCTAAAGAGTCAGAGTTTTCTCTAGGCAGTATCAGACTTCACGATACACACCAATAATTTGAGCTGTGAAGTCCTGCTTTGTTATGTACGTACTCTGCATAAACTCACACTAATCAAAGTTCATAGAAAGCTTGAATTAAACTTTGTGTAAGCAATACATATGCTACATTGATCTCAGTAATATACCTCAAATCTCTAACTGCGCTGCTTAAACAAGGCCTGCAGGCTTGATATATCTTGTTTCCATCAGGTAAGTTGCAAGATGGATGAAGCTCGCTATAACAAGAAAAAATGTCCTTACCAATGCAGAGCAGTTGGATGCACTGCACAGCTATTTTAAACCTTCTGAACATTCATCTTCCTCTTACAATGCACCAAGTCAGCGCTGGAAATTATTCCTTTCCTGCCACTGCATCAGTCAATAAAAACCTGCAGGAAAAGGCTTCATATTTATCTAAATGAATAACCATTGAAGATTTACTTCATAGGCAAGGAAAGTTGTAGGGCCTATGAAGACTCAAAAACCCACAACTGTTAAGCCCACCAGAATTGTAAATGTAAACTAAATAATACCATAATGAACAACAATTGAAAAAAACATTGCTGCATTAAAAAGTTTACTACCCAAGTCAATAACAGGGACATCAAATGATTAAGATGCACTCAAGAAGAGATAACTGACCTTTGAACTCTGAAATTAAACAGCTTCAGGTTTCATAACTGCTTAAATACTTGCTAAGGGTTATTGGATCTAAAGAAGCAATACTCAAACTTGTTATATGCAAATTAGGCCATATCATAGCAGTGGTGCTAGGGGAAAACGCAGCTAATTCTGACCTAGCAGAACAGCCTGATACTCCCAGACACTAGAAGTCCTTGCCTCTGGTAGCCAGAGGTTCAGACTGCATCTTTAGATATGACCGGCCCTTCTCAGAAAGAAGACTGCTTGAGATACTGTTGTACTCGTTCCTGAAGCATGCGTTCAGGGTAGATGCCACAGACAATTATTTCCAAGGGTCCAAGACCAGGGAGCCTATCCAGTTCTCGACAGAGAAGTAGCAAATTCAGCTTCTCTACAGTCCTGCTCTCATTACAGCTCTCGCCAGCTTTCAGCTCAGATTTTCCTACCTTGCTGCAAGTGAGAGACAAGAGGGCTGGAGCTACCACAGCAAATGAAAGAACCAGACTGTAGAAAGAACACCTAAGTGAGGCTGATCACGTTTCTACTCAACAGAACAGACTTCTCAGAGCAGGCTGAAAGGTGCAACTGACGCTGGGGAAAGGAAGCAGCACAAGACCTGTCTATGCCAGTCTGAGCCTGCCTGAGCCCTAGCTCAGGCAGTGAACTGGAACTTCCAACAGGAAACATGCAGGCAGAAACTGCTCGAGCTGGACAGGAGTAATACCTACATCCTGAAAGTTAATGCAATGGCAACTGTGGAGCAAAACTACTACAAATACGTCGTTCCTTTACTTTTGAGATTATAGTAAGGAAGAACTACAGGTCCAATACTCACCTCCCACCATCTTGCAAAAACATAGAAGAGCATCACTCAGATCACCTTTGACATTCCTGCAGAAGTGAAAACTACATGCTAACTGTGAGCAAAAACGTTGTCTGACAGGAAAAAGACTGCTACTGACAAAAAAAAAAGTAACAAAGTCGGACTGGCATTACCCAAATTTGGGTGAAAAAGCATAGCATCACCTTAAACTTTTTCATTTCATGAGTCTATTCACTTCTCAGAATTTTTGGACCAAAAATACCTAGGCAATTTGGCTCACTTTTATAAATATATTTAGGATGACAAAATCACCCTTTTAAAAACAAATAAGCCATCAGCAAAATATTCAATGTTACCTTGGAGCTAACTGTTTCTCCAAGGAACTGCATCACTTACTCTGCCAGAATCATCTTCAGTTACTTACATTTCTAAGATCACTTTTCTAATTTTATTAAGTTGCCAGATCTTTTGTTTTGTACCTTGTACTCCTTGGAGTGATTTTGCCTTACTCCTGTAGGCTTCTTTAAGCACTGTTGACCACACTTCTCTTTGAAGATCCTTACAGCAGAAAAGATCAGCAAATTGTTTCTCTGTAATTAAGAACTTCATTACTCTATGAGACATGTCTGTGACTTAAACCCAATAATTGTTTCTCTGTACATTTTTTAGAACACAACTTTTAACATGATGAGGGTAAAGTGCTCTCAGGGTGTTTATTATTTCCCCCTTTTCTAACAAAACCAGTGCAGACAGCTTTAGATCTTGCACACCAAACCTGAACAACTTACACACACAGTAACAATCCTTTTTTTATTCAAAAAGTATGTGCCCTTCCTTCTAGGATGCATTCAAAAAGGAAACAGCATGTTCTGGGAAAAAAAAAAAAAAAAAAACACGGAAAAAACAGGATAAATACTACATGACCATCTTCACTGTACCTACAATCTCAACACCTATGTTCAAGCAGAAAAAAAAGTATGTAATAGACTTTTAACAAAATATTTTCTAGAAATTACCCAATGAAAATAAACACACACTTGAAATAGTTCTTGGCAGTTTTTTTTTTTTGCTTTATTTATAAAAAGAGATGTTCCTTTAGGTTGTACAGTTAAAAATCACAACTGTAAACTACCACAGCTGAATATTACTTCAATAAAATATTCTTATCAATGTAAATGTTCATTCAATTGTGATTTAAAACTCGGTTCAGCTGGAGAATAAACTTACCAATATGTCAGTCATTCAGCAAACATTCATCACATGCTGCAGAAATACACTGGGGTCTCCCCTG
Organism: Alectura lathami; assembly: GCA_013399715.1. Classification (NCBI taxonomy): domain Eukaryota; kingdom Metazoa; phylum Chordata; class Aves; order Galliformes; family Megapodiidae; genus Alectura; species Alectura lathami. The sequence continues at coordinate 108,778 of VXAV01000124.1, forward strand.
TTCACAATGCCATGAAAGTATCTGCACATCAATTAACTTTTTTTTTTTTAAAAACACAAAACTGTATTTTTGAACAGAAAAAAAAACAAATGCCAGCTTAATCCACCAAACTGCTGAAACCCCCACAGGGGGCAGAATAACTGCATCATTTCTGTAGGTCAATATATTCCCTCTGACCACCCAAAAAAAAAAAAAAAAAAGGCGACTCTAACCAGCTCTAAACTGTCTCCAACAACAATTATATCAAGCAAAACAAAGTCACATGAACAAAACACTGTGTGCAAATCTGGCTGCAGGATTTACGCCGCTGGTCTTTCAGGTCAGAACTGGTTATCACTCTGATTACTTCAGGAAACTATGAAGGCTGAAAAATCGATATAAGCTAAAGCAACCACCACCAGCTCCTGCAAACTTCCAGAAATAAGGTCCTTCCCAAATGGCTCGATAAAGCATTTGATTGCTAGATGTTGTAGTTCCAGTGGGATAAAGAACAGCTTGGGAAACAATTTTTTGTCCTAAACCTAGTTTTGCAGACAAGACTGTCTGTGTTCTTGGGCAATTTATTGTCATTGTCACACAGCGCACTGATTTAACGCTTCACTTAAATTCTTATATTCCCGTACCAATTTTTTTTTTTCTGAAACCCAGAGCTACTGTAGCCCTAAGAATATTGCACCTAAGATTTAGCCAGGTTTATGAACTTCGAATTTAAACTCCTAGGCACGTGCTGCTGCACCATATGTAGTAACGGGGCAGAGTGTTCACATCACTTCAAAAACTATCTAGGATTTCTGCTGCTATGCGATTCTACTGGGCACAGACTCACGCAGTAGTTAGTACAGGAAGGGTTAATAAGAAACACAGTTAATATGGTCAAGTTTCTAGGCACAGGTGAGAATCTTGACCATCTGTAGTAAAGACAGCACAGGATACAGTGAAGGAAGACCCCTGAATTATACTTCTGGATTTGGTATGACCTGGGGGTATGCATCTGTGCAAGNCAGGAAACTATGAAGGCTGAAAAATCGATATAAGCTAAAGCAACCACCACCAGCTCCTGCAAACTTCCAGAAATAAGGTCCTTCCCAAATGGCTCGATAAAGCATTTGATTGCTAGATGTTGTAGTTCCAGTGGGATAAAGAACAGCTTGGGAAACAATTTTTTGTCCTAAACCTAGTTTTGCAGACAAGACTGTCTGTGTTCTTGGGCAATTTATTGTCATTGTCACACAGCGCACTGATTTAACGCTTCACTTAAATTCTTATATTCCCGTACCAATTTTTTTTTTTCTGAAACCCAGAGCTACTGTAGCCCTAAGAATATTGCACCTAAGATTTAGCCAGGTTTATGAACTTCGAATTTAAACTCCTAGGCACGTGCTGCTGCACCATATGTAGTAACGGGGCAGAGCNNNCGGGGCAGAGTGTTCACATCACTTCAAAAACTATCTAGGATTTCTGCTGCTATGCGATTCTACTGGGCACAGACTCACGCAGTAGTTAGTACAGGAAGGGTTAATAAGAAACACAGTTAATATGGTCAAGTTTCTAGGCACAGGTGAGAATCTTGACCATCTGTAGTAAAGACAGCACAGGATACAGTGAAGGAAGACCCCTGAATTATACTTCTGGATTTGGTATGACCTGGGGGTATGCATCTGTGCAAGTCCTTTGGGCCTCAGCCTCTTTTTAGACAAGAGGAATAACGATAGCCACCTTTCTGACATGTTGCCAGACCTACGGGTGAGAAGCATTATTCAAGTTGTTAGATACACGTTATCATTACCCTAAACTGAGTCTCATTCTTTTATAAAATATATGACTTCTATGTCTATTGAGACACCTCAGACAGTCTCACTTTCCTTCTGGCTTGCACATTTAAACTATTCTGAAGGACACAAATGCCCTGACTAGGAATCTTACTATTTCACTAAGTCTCAAACTATATTAAAGCAGTCAATTTAAGTACAGCTAACTAGAACTGATTCAATTGCATCAGATCAATTTGATGAACACTATTTGACGAATACTGTAGTTAAGAACCTTGCCTACTAGGGCAAGAACCTATACAGAAAGCATCTTATTACATGTTTTAGAACAAATATTTTAGGCAGTGTGGTTATCAAGCCATGTTCTGTACTTGGAAAGTGCTGAAAATAATAATTGTTGTAAGGTACTACACAGATGTTTCCACCTGAGTATACAACCTTCTATATGCACACACCTGTTGAGGACTCTTAAAAAATATTTAAAAGTTCAAGCACATGGAATACTGAGAATGTGTGAATCTTTGTTGATTTACAACACTTAAGAAGAGAAGTTCAAGCTGAAAAAACTGAAAGACAAATAAAGAACTGCAGCTTAAGAATAAATAGAAAGCAATAGGTACAAACAAAATGAGCAAGGAATACTGTAAAAACTAAAAGAACACTGCCTGGGTCAAAATAGTCTTGAAAACTTGAAATTCCATAAAAATAACGTTCCTTGAAATAAGCTTTAGTGACAGAGATATTCCACTGAATTGATTAGAAAAATAGGAAAAGCCTATAGATAAATATGACCTTCAGGTAGCTGGAAGAAAATCATAGCATCTTTTAACTTACTCAACAACTAGCTCGTTAGTAAATGAAACCGAAAACCTGGAAATCGCATAACAGAAGAGTTGCACAGCACAGAAAGGTGAATAATGAATTACCTTCTAAAACTCTGTTGACAAGGCTAAGATGACTAATATCACCAAAATGAAAACGTGCATTACTACATCCAGCTGCTGATAAACGAAGTGGAAGTCAGACCAGATTTGCTAAGTTTCAAGCAAAGGTTGCCCTGTTTGAAGAGGAATTTGAAGCACCAAGCTTCAGGTTAGAAGTATTAACATGCAAACAAGTCCTTTTACATACTGACTGAGACAGTTGTTCCCACTTTCTGAAGGACATACTTGTACTACGCACAAACCCATTTTTCCTGCATAAATTTCAACAGCTGTTAACTTCATTATAAAAAATTAAGGTCAGAACTTGTAGTGGAAGTTAACAGCGACAAGAAACATTGAAAATGTCATTTGATGTTCAAGTTTGTTGCCACATGCGACTCCTCAAGAAAGTAGGAGAAATTAAGCTAATCAACTTGGTTTTTTTTTTTGGCAGCACCTTCACAAGTAGTAAAAACATGGAAATGGCTCAAAATTTCCTATTAGTTACATCTGGATTCAACTCATCTAACTATCGTAATACACCAACAAAATTATTTAGCCAAATTCACCTTCTAGAACACTAGCAACGTAAAAGACAGCATCCAGCCATCTGGACTGATGACTAGCCTGTAGAGCCTTGACAGGATTTTTCATGTGACTTTTATTTATATAGGATCTGCTTTTTAATACATGATACCTGAACTGTATATTTCAGTTTTTTTGTATTGCTGATTATAATTTAATTTACGATGGATTAGCAAACCAGTTACCCTCAATTTTAAAAGCCATCCTAAGAGATGCAGCTTTATCAACTAAAGCTATAAAACAATTAGGTTCAAAAATACTTGTAAATAATATAAGGAATTGTTTTACCTCCTTTCACTTCAGTTTGTCTGTTTGGTTTTTTTTTTTTGATGGATACAAGCTGAAGAAAGGCATTTTGATGCTGAATAACCCTATTTTCAGTCACTCATTAAAAACCTACTGCATTCTGGGACAAGATGCTGAGATTTTACAGCTTCAAAGCATCTT
>VXAV01000124.1:112736-123597 GCA_013399715.1 Alectura lathami
TTGGACTCAGTGCTAACTAACACATCTGCCTTACTGGAGGAACAAACTTAATCTCATCTGTTAGGGGTGTATGAATGTGAGCTCTTAAGCACTGAATCTTTTCAGACTCTTACTTGTCAAGTTGAAAAACAAACAAAAACCCCAACAACAAAACAGCATAACATCTTCACAAAAAAAAAGGCTTTGTATTTTGCTCATCGTTGAGCAAGGAAAAGCTAGAACCATAACCTATTCATGTCAAGGTTGTGATACCAGGATGGAAAACAGCTAACAAGTGAAAGATTGTCTTCAAAATCCTGCCAGGAGTGAAGGGAGTAATGGAGAAAGGTTTAGTTTCACATATATGATTGCTTATGTCAGGAAAAGACAGCTTTGACCTTTGACAGAGACTTGCTGCTAAGTATGTAGCAAAGCCAGAGGAAAAAGGAATGGGAATTCCTCCAACTAGTTTTACTGACACAGGTACTGACGTCTTCAGTGTTGCAAGAGTGGAAGCGATTTTCCCTTGTTTTCCATATTGTCATCAGCCATTGCAGCCTCACAACTTGCTTTCCTGATGTCACATGTAACACAGCCCTTTAGAAAGGAACAAGGACAATCATTTAAATTCTCTTTTGTATATTTCAAAGAGTCCATCCTGGTAGCATGATATGCTGCAATCTCTTGAAATTTCTCACCAGTGGACTGAAATCTCCTACAGCAGATATTATACAGAGATCTTATTTTCAGAGGCAGGCACTTGCACTTCCAACCTAGCTTGTCTCAGAAATGAATTATTTCCTAAGTGGAACATACAGTTTCAGTGTTAAGATAAAAAGGCATGACTTCTTTGAATACAAGGACCTTCTCTTTCAGCTGTGTAAGCAAGCTGCTCATTAAGGAGTTTGGATCGCAGACTGAACAGCAATAATATCAGCCAGTAAAACAAGCCTGAATCTTCTGAGGGTACTGACGGATCGTATTTTTCTTGTTCTTAGACAAAGTAAAAAGTAAAGTATTCAAACAGAAATCTCGCATTTCTTTCCTACTGTCACAGGTCTGGTTGGTTTCACAAGATGACAACCTATGCTGAAAACATGGCTTGCTGCTTTCATTATACAGAGCTATTTATGGGCTAGGAACAGTCTTTAGTACCTTAGATACCAAATATTTTTATTTGCATGTCGATCATCACCTGTTTCACACAACATTTGAGACGTTAATATTCAACTTTTTTTTTCCTCAAGTCAACTGGACATCCTATTTTTACCTAGGTCAAACACTTGCTCCTAACCTCAGGAGGAGGCACAAGATTTTTATCAATACGGTAAAGCAAAGACCAGTTTTATGGTATTGTTCCAGAGCCAAGAACATAGATCTCTAAGTTTTTCTACTCTAAGAATAAATACCATAGCTCAGAATGCTGTATTTCAAAGTCCCAGCACAGAAAGCATGCAGTGCTGTAACAGACATGAGATTTTTGTAACCCAACTGCACGAACACACCCCACTCCTCTGCCTTCTGTACAATTCATCATTGGAGCTCTAGATTTTTGTGGGACTAGCCCTGTCTGGTTCTTTTCTTCTCAACAGCAACCAGGAGTATATGCACTTCAAACTCATTAGGACATTCTAACATGTATTAATATAAGTCAGGAGTAGCTCATCTATTTCCCAAGACTTATATCAGAAAAAAAAAATAAATATAATAATGATCAGGTGCAAGACACTAAAGTCATTAAATAATGAATCCACCTACAAAATGACAGCTATTTCCATGTTGCCTGAACCACCTCTATGATTACGAGCATTTTTCACCTCCTCCAATCTTCACCAACTTTCCAGGGTTTTGTGCTATTCAATCATATCAACTTCCCATTTTATGAGCAAAGAGAAAAATACCAAGCAACAACAGAGTAAACATCGCTGGATCCGTACTTCTATGTGAGAGACTGACACTTTCCCCCTTCATCCAACAGTGCGACTGAATGAACTTCCCTGCACAGGACTTGCGTATCTTGCAAACGCAATGGAAACAGCTGCATTTTGGTGTCTCTCATTTGGCTAGTATTCTCCAGCTCATTTCCTTCTTACACTCAGCGGTAAGAACTACCAATGACCCGCACAATGCAGATTGCACTAGTTAGAATCAGCACTACCTCCAGCTAGCCAAGGCATGAATAAGCCACTGATTCCTGTCAGAACTCCTTACTTGAGTGTTGATTTCTAGTGGGACAGTCTGGGTCCGGATCCATGTATGCACTTCTGCAAGCTCCTTCTTTTGCCCATCTGTAAACCATGGCTGCTGCTTTTGCATGACTATCAGCTTCTCCAGATCCTCTTTTAAAACTTCCTCTTTAATTCTGCAAGTAACACAGACCCATTAACACAGCTGCACTAAATAAAGGAAGGGAGGCATCGATGATAATCACACAGGGAGAGTCTCTTCACCAGTATTTAAGGCTGGAGACTAGCTTTCGATGGCTGATGTCTAACTGCAGTTTGCTATACCTTATTTCCTTTATGCGGCTTCTTTCAATGCCAGTCCAACTCTTCAGTTGGTTTATTTATTTATTTTTAAAATGAGGAATCTCTTTACAAAGTTATATGCAAGCTAACTGCAAACAATTTGCAAGTAACAAACGTTTTTTTCCCTTTCATGCAAAGTACAGTACAAAATCCAACCTCCTTAGCACTTCAACAAAGAGGTTGGATGTTACTACATTTTAACCGAAGGGGAAAAAACAGCCAAAAGTTGATAAAAAGACACACCCTGAGCCCGCAATAGTAAATGAATACAAACTTAAACTTGGAGTTTTATTGCTATGTACACTGTTTCCATGGTCTCATTTTTAACTCTACAGTTCTTCCATGCACAATTCCAAACTGCATGTCAGGAAATGTTGATGTTTTCTAACCTGTTTGGTATTTGGTATGTCATTAGAACTTGCTCAGGTGTGTGATCCACCATCACCCAGGCTGACTCATGTTTGGATTGAAGAGATGTCACTTTTTCTTTTGCTTCCTTATTCTTCTCTTCTTTGGAAGTTCCAGAAGAATCATTACTGGCAAAATACTTGCTGCTTTCCCCACTGCCTGTTGGGAATTACCACAAAAAAAAATGAACTCACATGCCTGACAAAACCTCATAATCCAGCACAAGTAATAATATCCACTAGTGTGTTCTTGTGAACTCTTCCTGTAACGCAAACACAGGTCCTCTCAGATGACTCCTCTGGCAAGGAGGATTACTGAAAACTCAAAGATAAAATCTATTCTATTTAATTGCTCAAGATCTCCAAGGCTTTATTTTTCTCAAGATTAATTGGCTCAACTTCTCTTTTGTTTCAAGAGGCCTTGCTCTACGCAGATTTACCTTTACTCAAGTAAGATGCAAACCAGTATCTAATACAGAGAAAAAACTGTTATTGAGCAGAATTTGGAAGTCTGACTTGCAGATTAAAGGAATAGCTTCTAGATTCCCATTTCTATCATGATTGAAACACATCTGACTTCAAACATGTGAAAATGACTACAGATCCTCTTCCTGGGATTTCCCTTTCCCATCACAGTATGTTTTCATGACTTACCAACGTGTTAGCAAGCCATCTAGCACATGAGTAGCAAACGGCCAGATCTTGAACTTCCTTACCTGCACCACCACCAGAAGTTTCACTGGAGTGAGAACCTGAAGAACTAAATAAAGCTGATCCACTGCCTGATGCTGCTGAACCTGTGCCTGACTGGGAGTCCTCAGGTAGTAAGTGGTCAGTAAATTCGCTAGAAGCACAAAGGCTACTAGCACTGTTACCACTATCTTCAGGATTATTGTCCTAGAAACAAAAATCAGAACAAACACACCCATGGAAGTCACCCTTAAGCTTGAAAATGGAAGTTCATGCATCTACTGAATTTGTAATATGTTGACTAAGCTCTCACATCAACTCAATAGATTTGGAGTTTCTAGCTCTGAAAATGTGTGACTGCCTAGAACTCAGGATAACACTCTTCGATGTGTGAAAACAGTAAGTGTCTGGACTCTCTAATTCACTGGTTTATTCTCTAGATCTTTCCCCATGGAGTTTCCTTCAAGACATCGTACTTTTTCATTAAGTCAAGACTTTTTTTGTTGACAAGAGTCAGCCTCCTTCATGTTCTTACTAGATGGCACACATCAAGCAATGCTGCACTAAAGGGAAAAAAGAAACAGTCTTCCCCTGAAGCACTAAATTAAGCTCATAGCTTCAGCAACTACAGATATACCAACTCCCCTTCAGGACCCTACCCTGAAGATACAGCTGATCCAGCCATTTCAGCCCAATCTGGATTCAGGAGACATTTTTTTTTCCTTGCCTGCAGAGCTCAGATTCCTGCCTCTGAGTTTACCGCGGAAGATGGAGAGGCCTTTTCTATGCCCATGTATGGAAACCGACCCACATGGATCCCTGTTCTTCGTTCATTAGCTGCATCCCTGGGAGACAGAGGGAGTAATTAGAAAAGTATCTTCCCTTTGTTTTGGTTCTCCAGAGACTGTGGGACTGGGTGAAAAAGGATGCGAATTGTGTAGCCCTAACCAAGTTCCACATGCGTAAATACCCACCCAAAATTACTGCCAACATTTTAATAGGAAAAAAAGTTGCTAAAGTGCTGAGCAAGAGCAACTTGCAACAGCCTTGACCAGAAGATCTCACATTTGTGTAATTTACTAAGCACCCACTCTGTACTGTTACAGGTTCCCATGGGCTCAAACACAGAACAGTTTTCTCTGCCTCCTGCGCTATTTGTGCCCTGCAGTCTACAGAGCATAGCCGTTGGTAAAAGAAGCTAATAGAACCTGGTGGCCCTGAAACATAAATCACAGTTGTTTTTGGTGACTGAACACTATGAAAGTCAGACTTTCTCTTCGACACTATACATCTGTGTTACTTACACATTTGGCTTCTGCATGTGCTTTAACATCAGTACTAACAGAAGGATCCACAGGTTTTGGCAGCTCTTCTTGAAGCAAATTCAGCTGAAGTGGAGAGCTGCTCTGCGACCTACTCAGCTGTAGGGCGCAGTCATGCTGGGCCTCTTGCTGTTCCTCAGTGGATGCAGCAGAAGAGGCTGGAAAGGGCTGATCCACAGAGTCTGGGACTATTGGTGATGGAGCAGGAGGAGGGGCTGGAGGTAGCACAGTGCTTGGATATGAAGAGGAGGGATAACCATACTGAGGGCTAGGAAGAAAGGCATACTGAGGCATCTGAGAATACATGGGAAAACTATGGAAAAACACAGCCATAAGCTTGCTTAAGTTCGGGGGACAAAGTGCTGGGAGCGATGGTGCTTCACAGCATAGTTGTGACAATGACGTGGGCTCAGGTTTTAGTGAGCGAAGGGCAAACTCCTCTCCTACAGAAGAGGCTGGAAAACTAGTCAGTGGATCTGAAGAGACAGGAAATCCCACAGGAAAGACATTCATACTGGAGGAGCTTAAACAGGACGCTTCTGAAGGAGAAAGTAACCGTTTCTGAATTGTTCTCTTTTCACACAGAAGATTATTTCTATTTTTACTACAAGAATGTCTATCTGAAGACTGTCTCTGAGGTTTGAATTTTCCACATCTGCCTTTTTTACAGTTGGCTGGACTCATCTCCTTTGAAGGAGAATCTCCTAAGGAAGAAGAAAAATAGACATACTGAAATGACAGACTTGGGGGGGAGGAAAAAAAATGAACAAACAAAAAAACCCATCCAGATAATCGAGTGTAGCTTATTCAGAGAGCTGCCATTCCTCTAGGTAGTTCCTTCACACACTACATTGTTGGACTTGCTGACATATCGACAATATTTACATTCATATTGTTGACTTTCTTATTATTTCGGATTATCTCAATCAGATCTTTTACATTCCTTCAAAAACAGCCAATAAACTACTTTGAATTTGTAGGGTTTATTGCAGTAATCGGGTGCTTTGTGAGAAGTTTCAACATCCGAAATGGACAGACCCTCTAGCATGGGCAATGGCATTGCCATGTCTTGACAATTCAAAAGCAGTACTCAGTTTGCAGCTATAGTAAGATTCTCAATAAATCACACAAAGGAGAACAAGCCTCTAATGCTAACCCAGCCTTTAAAATAAGTCTAGTAAATCTTTATTTCTCAAAGGTGCTGCCTACCTTGGCCACAGGAATATCCATTATTACTTCTGCCACCCCGCTGAAGGTATGTCCTAAACGGGGAAAGCAAGATTCTCTGGCGGAACTTGTCAACATAGTTCTGCTCTTCCTTTTGAGTGTGGGCTGACAAAGTCTCTTTTGTTAGCCCAACTGGCTTTAAATCCTCAGGCATAATAATGAGACTCTGAGCATTCACAGGAGGCAGCTCAATTTGTTCACTTCCAACAGGAGTATCCTCCATTGTAGTCACTTCTTTGAAGAGGGAAGAAAATAAATCATTCACTCTTTGCTCTGGCCTTCTGGTGTCAACATCCACAATACACAGTGCGTTAGACAGGAAAAAAAACAAATCTGAGCTACCGAGCAGATAGAGGCTGCAGGGTGTGGGGGGCACCCTTTACACTCAAATATAGTTACACCGACACGAACTGAGCAAATTACTTTAAATTACTTTGAAGTCAGAGGCACTTCTTTCTTCATACTTTCTTAGTTCCATTGCATTTAAGTACTCATTTTTGTGTTTCTATCCGCGTTAAGTAATATCAGCCCAGTAGTTATGTTTATTTTCATCCTCAGTTGCCAAACAAAAGCACATTGTTGTATTTGAGAAGTATGTAATGAAGTTAAAGTTCAAAGGAAAGAGTGGACTCTTAAAAACAGGTTTCATAAAAACACTGAACGTTTTCAGGCTCAAGTGTTCTTCACAGAGTACACAGAAGTACCTTAATTGTATTTCAGAGTTCATGTTCATAAGAACATATCTGAATTGGACAAAGCTTTCCCACGCCATACTTCAGTTTGAAAACGTTAAATTTTTAAGTCAGTGAGTCTAGTCAATATGTTCTCAAGTGTGAAACAGTACCTGATTCAGGGTGTGGGACATGCACGATAGTGCTACTGTAACTGCACTGGCTGATGGCAGATACCACGCTTGGAGACTTGTTGGACCAGGTCAAATCTGACAGATGAGCTCCCACGATGCCTGCAGTTTTCTGCTTTTTCAGCATCTCCTCCTGATCAGCAAATACTGGAGTTTGGGAATTAACTGACGAAAGCACAGCAGTATCTAGTGGTAAATTTTAAATTTCTACATAGAATTTCTTTCCGAGCATTTCAATTGCTCCTAAGTCATCAAGTCTGATTGGTTCAGAAGCAACCACTCAACTGTGTGGACTGTTAAATAAGGCAGTTCTGTTCACAAATAAATGTAACATTCACACACCAGTGCAACGTTAACACGTACTAAATGTTGCATAAAACCGATAAGCGACAGAGGTTTATTTAGCAACAGCAAGCAGTACTTATTTTGATGCATTCTAAGTTCAAAGACTTAGCTTATGTTTAATTTGCATAATTATATAATCTTGGCAAGGGGAAGCAGGTATTTACTGTCTGTAACTGTCTGTGCCATTCGTGTGACAGTAATTTAGAAAATGGAAAAAACACTCTTGAAATATACAACAGTAGCATATGAGAAATAAATCATAGTGTTTGATTGTCACTATCCTTTACATTACCTTGCAGTGCTTTGACTTCCTGTGGACTTTGCTGGGCTTTCTTACCGTCTGATGAAGATGATGATGTATTTGTAGATTTACATTTTCTCTTCAATAGTGGAATACTGCAGCTCTCCAGATATCTGAAATATAAACATACCACAGGAAGCTTTCCCCACTCCTTCCAGTTTGGAGAGACAAACATTTAAGATGTCCGAACTGGAGGTCCAGGTGCTGTTAACTAGCATTTTAAATTCACTGCAGGAAGTTCTGGACATTCGTTTGCCTTCCAAAGAGTATTTTAAGTAAAAAATGATGGTGATTATTACTATTATTTTTTAAAGAGACATTATCCCGTGAACTAAAAATACCAATATTTTATAAATTAACTTCATTTTGTATGCATGTTCTCAAAGCATATATTGAGAAGACAAAGTACTATGTCCATTGAACCTATTTTGAACTGTTGCACCAATGGCAAAACAAGCAATAGACTGGCATTAGTAGTTACAAACAGCATCTCAAGCCCTAAATTCTTTGTTAATGCATAAACGAGACTGACTGAACACTGAGGTAGGTGGCCGCAAGAGGGTGTAGAATCTCCACCCTTGAAGACGCTCAAAAGCCATCTAGATATGGCTCTAGGCAACCTAGTCAAGGTGGCCCTCCCAGCCTCAATAGCTCTGTTATTCTGTGACCCATTATGTAACCAGACTGGAATGCAAAATAATTGTTACTTAGTGGAGACACACCTTCTCTGTTGGTTGAAAACATTTGAAATCTTTCCTCAAGCATACAATTTTTTGCAATGTTCCTGCTTAGGCACAATTACTGATACATTTATATTTTGCTTTCACAAGGTATTCACACACCAATCTCTACAAGGTAAAGATGTACACCTCTCAGATTTAAGAGCAGCAATGCTATTTAGATCTTTCAAGGTGTTACAGCCATTGATATGATACTTGCTCAGGAGCAAAACCATGGCTTAGCTGTAGCACTTTCCTACAAAAGCAAAGCACAAAACTGAGATACCACACAAGTTTATATGCTTCACTACAGTGATGAAAAGCATCTGTGTGTCTAATTAAGCAACAGAAAAAGTTGCATACTGACTTGATTTTTCATTATAGTGCTTTCCTTTACATGACTGCAGTGATAATTTCAGTCAAGTGTTGCGCTATAAAAGATGTTTCAATCATTAAACAACCTATTGGTTGTTAACATAGTCTGTGTATAAGTACATATAGCAGTTCATTGAAGAAAAAAGTTAAAATTTTAATTGCCACAGCAGTTTTCTCACGAAAACTGAAATGTGACAGAAAATGTGATAAAGATATGATTAACATATTTAATGCTGATACGTTCCAGGTTGGAATTTTATCTCAACTCAAAACCCAGACACCTTACACCTATGCAAACTGCATACATAGTTACCTTACAGTAAGGATCTTAGGTGTTAATCACTATAATCACTTCATAGTTTACTACCTGATGATACTATCAACACAATTGATCTGCTGATAGGAAGGAACATGTGGAGTCTTTGAATCATCATAAAGTGCACTGCCGGGTTCTTCTGTGCTATCACTTCTCAATGTCTGGAGAAAACGGGAAGCATTATGCTTCTTCCCTAGAAAAGGAGAAATTCTCAAAGACTCTTCTCAAAGGCATCTAAACACTACCCCAGCTAAGACACTTCTACAGAAATACATATCACAGAACAGCTCTCATTACTAAGTTATTCTGCATTTTCACCTCAATTCACACATTTCAAAGCAAGGGAGGGATAACAAGAAGGTCGAGGAAGAAGAAAAAAAAAATCCCTGAAGCCCTAAACATCCACTCAGAACAATCTAGTGAACACAAAAAAAAAGACAGAAGAATACCCCATGAGTATTTAAGAAACAGATTGGAACTGAATAAAAAGTACAAAAGAGCTAAGACACATGCATCACATCTTAATTCGATCTATAAATCAGTATTTCAAAGCTGCAATTAATATTATTTTAAATTTACACATCACAGAATCTGACCTCCTATTTTACAGTACTTTCCATCTTTTTACAGCATAGATACACTGGTCAGAATAGTCTCAACATTCCTAATGCAGTCCTCTTAACAAGGCTAAGATTTAACTAACTCAGAAAATATCACAATCCAAAATGTTTTAGTACAGATTCCTATAATCTTTGAGGAAGTATCCAGTTTTCTCCATGTATTTGTACTAGGCATTGACTAGAAATAAAACGCAATAGTGCAACACTAAGCACACAATAAATAAACTAGTATTTCAGTGGGATGGGGGGGCTGTGCTTTCCAACCTTTGGTCTTTGGATTGTTTAAGAGTCCACAAACACTAACTAAAGGAAGTGTCCACAGTAGACTTAATTTGCTACAAGCAGGTCTACGTTTTCACTAGAAAGTGTTAAAATAAGAGTAAAAGCCTATTCACTTAGAGAAACAGACAGAGACAGGTATGTTTGTCTATATCCTGGGGAGCAGTTAAAAAGTTATGGCATCTTCTGATGCTTGTTTTTAGAAACAAAACAAACAAAAAAAATGCCACACACAAAAAACAACAAACAACTACTTCCCAGATCTAAGCCATGTTAAGATGCCAACTGAAGTGCTTCAGCATATCACCAGACAGCCAAACTCATGGCTCCAGACCTACAGTTTATGTTAACTTAAGGATCATAATTGTATTAACTCACCTTCCAGCATCTCTGAACTCATAGCCTGTTCATTTCCATTCTGTGGCTTGCTCCTTGATGCAATATACAGCTGCTGTCCCAGATTCTTTATTCGGTTGACATCTGCACATACCTGTTGCAAAGTCATCTTGAGATACGCGAAAATGTGAGGTCAGAATAAAATGAATAAAAAGATGTCATAGGAGATCACTAAAATGGGATTGGGCTCTTCTGTTCTCCTAATTGAAAGGCAGCAGACTGTCACTCTAAGTCTAGCACCTATTAGCATTTGTAAATGTAGTTATCATGACTAATTTAATTAACAGTGATAAAAGCTCAACAGCTTCATCATTTGAAGGTTTTTATATTGACGCAAGCCTTGAGGGAGCAGAAAGCTGATTTACCCAGGAGCCTCAAAAGGAAATGAAGTAGCTGTAATGCTTTGTTTAGAACAGGATTGTTTACACTCCTGCAGAAGTTTACAACCCATCTCTCATGTCCTCTCTAGAAACTAAAGAAAAAATCCAAATCAAA
>VXAV01000124.1:141708-177268 GCA_013399715.1 Alectura lathami
TTTTTTTTTTCATTTTATGTTCATTCTAAGTGTTCTTTATTGGAGTGAGTGTATGGTGTTAAGCTAGTTAAGTTTTTGTACTTTTATGATTATCTGCTTTGCAAAAGTAACTTAATTTTCTTAAGCAATATCAGCATTCACATTACTTGGCACCATTGGCAAAAAAAAAAAAAAAAAAAAAAAAAAAAGGGGGGGGGGACAAAAAAAAGGAAGGAAAAAAAAAAAAAAATCCAACCAAACCGAACTCCTGGTAGCCAAAATAAAATGTAAACATATCCTTTTTTTTTTTTCTTTCTTTTTTTTTTTTTTTTTAAAGTAATGTTGCTCTGCCTTTTTTTTCCTAAGTCTAAATACAGTAGCTCTTTTTTTGCCATTTAATCATGCTTTAGCAAAAATGTTCTTCTAAAGAACATTTAAAATAAAGTTTCTTATAGTGAAATAAAGTTTTTGTTTCATTTTACAGACCATAGCCACTAATGCTTTGCTTTTGTTCATTTCTTTTTCTTGAGTTCATGCACATATCTCTTTGTTTTAATATATACAATATGTACAAACAATACATCCACACTCTTCTTGTTCATTCAGACAAAACTATACAAATAATAATTTTATCTTGCCAAGTTATTGACCCTTTATGAATAAAATATTTAGTAATTAATCAATATATTCCCTTTCAAATATTTTTTTCTCAATTTCCATTTCTACCTTCTATATATACAGAAACTGCCTAGATTTGATGAAAGAGCCAAAATAAGAAATTTACTGGCCAGAATGCAGCACCACTCTGCTCTTTAGGTGGTATAAAATGTCCAGGCAACAGATGTATGTGACTCTGCAAAACGACAAGAGGCCTGACAGTTACTTAGGATAAAAAGCTACATGTCTTGCAAATTACTTTAAGAACTTAATTAAAACAACAGTACATGAAAGTAAGGCTAGAAAATAAAGTGCTGAGTATGAGAGAAAATACATGACAATTGATATGTTTTTGCAGGTTCTAATAAAAGTACCAAAAAGAAACTTTTTAAAACTTAAGTTGCCCTCTCCATTTCTCGTGCATTACCCGTTTATCTCAAACACCAACCCTTTCTGTAAGTTCCCACGGGATGTATTAAAAACCTGCAGATTTAAAAAGTTGCATTAAGTGTGCTGTAGAGATTTAAATAAAACAGAAAGGACAGAAGTGCGAAGGAAATGAGGATGCATGGACCCAATAAAGACGTACTGATCTAAGCCCCTCCACTGAGACTCTCAAAGCTTCAGTTTCTTGGAGATGACTGACAAGTGCAGGAACAGCATTCTTGTGTTGCTTGTGCATTCCCACCTTTTCTTAACAATATTTTTGGTATAATATTTGTACAGTTCCACATGTTGTTCAATACAGCCCTATATGAAAAGGATAATTAATAGCTTCTTCCTTGGAGAATGAAGCAACTCACAAATTCTTCCTGGTGTCTTTTTTTCCCCTATGATCCAACAGAAGATTGAGTCTTGCTGAACAAATTAAATGTTGTCCATGAAAGTGCAAATGCAATGACCAAAACATTACTGTTAAAATCCTGCAGATGGTATTTCCAGAACTGCAGTGGGTATTTTTGTTGTAGTTGCATGTCTCTGCTAAAAACAGAAAATGAAAACAGTCTGAGAAGCAATGTCACATTGCTACGGGATGCTGCTGCGTATCTTCAAGTTCCTTGGCCTTTTTCAATTCTTTCACTCTGAAAAAACAAAGAGGAGCTATGTAACAATTCTATTGCAAAACTCTGTCAATACAGAAAAATCAGAGTGATTCCTCCCTTTAACCTCCAGCGCCAAAGAGCCAGCACCCAGAGAAATGACAGGAAGGTAGTGTGCCCCTGACACCAGGACCAGTTGGAAGCGCAAGAGTGGGACGGCAGAAATCTGAGACAAAACACATTCGGAAACATACACTAGTTTCCAGCTTCTGAGTTTTCGCGTTACACGTGACTGTAATGTGCCTTCATGGCGGTACTGCTCTTTTTAATTGCTCTGGGGACTTTGTTGGACTTCTCACGAATGGGTTTTGTCGTTGCCTGCTATTGCAGCGCGTACAGCAAAGTGGCTTTTCAGCATTCATCTCTTTTCTCCACAGATCGCTGAATCACGGGCAACTTCCTGTTGTGCCCAGCAAATTCCTGCTGGCATAGCAGGAATCCTCTGCTCGGGCTGACGGAGTGCCCGCGTGTCAGAAAACGCTTCCTGCAGAGGAGCCCAAACAAGTCCGTGGCGGCTTCCTGTGCAGCCCCCACACCTGAAGGCAGGTGCCCAGCCTGGGGCAGCCTGAGTCTGCCTCCTTCTGCAGGGAGCTCCCTTCTGTGGTGTGGACCCAGTGCCACCTGCCTGCTGCCACGTGCCCTTCCTCCTTTACTCAAGGGGAGACCCACCCCAAAAGGAGCAGAAGACTGCTGAAATTAAGGTGATTTGGCAGACCACGTACATGCGCAATTACTGAGGTTAAAACTTGAAAGGACAAGGAGCAAAGGAATGGTGCACAGGATCTAGTCAGAGCTGCAAATGTATGCAGCAGAATCCAATTAAGAGTGAATGAATTTAGCAAACATTGAGTAAATATAAATGAGATACTAAGAGCTACCAGGAGAGCAGGAATGTCAGTTTGTAGCCTCTTCAAGTAGACTTCCACTCAAATATGATCTTTTGGCTCTTTCACCAGCTTGCTAATAGAAGAGTAGGACGAAGACTACAAACAGACCTCTGTATTTGGTCCTATACATACACCTCCAATTCACTGTTTTATTTATTTTTCTGCACATATAATTACAGACTCAGTCATGAGGAGCTGGCTGTTTTTCACTCTCTGTTTGAGCTTACTCAAAACTCCAGCACTCAGAGACGCTCTTAGTTTGTGAAACTGGGGAAAACAGGAGTCAATGAATAAATGACACTGACTGATGTAAGGTCAGACCTTTGCTGGTTACATCAAACTGTTTTAGAATATCAGGACTGGAAAGACAGAGGGCTCTGCCCGGTTCAAAAGCATGTGCCATTTTCAGAGCCTGAAGACCTACCTTCAAGAGGCTACAGCACTCCTGGTCAGGCAGAAAGGAAGCCTCAGTAGAGCTCTCTCAGATGCCACAAAGTGCTGTTTCCCAGGCAGAGGAAAGGGCAAGGCAGCAAGCAGCACCACTGATCCTGAATTCCTACTTGCGTACTGCTGTGCTGAGCCTAAATTCCTCCTCCTATAATATTACAGGGAAATTTTCTACAGGGAAATTCTAGCTCTATACAAGCCAGCGTCTAAAAGACCCGACTGACATCAGGAGACTGAGGGCTCCAGCATCGCACGAAGAGCCCATGCTTGCCCCCAGTGGGTTTCGAGGTATTGTGGGGTTAGCTGCTTGGTGAGTCCACGTCATCCTTTCATTATAGGAAACATACGAGAGCTGGTGCAGTGAACTGAAAATGCTCACAAATGACAGCTGGACCATCTTCAGTATATTCACTTTTCTTGTAACAGAAAAGCAGCCCTTCCTTTGAAATCTGTGATGTTTCTATTAACGCACCGCTTAGAAACAGAAGTGAAGTCAATATAATTGCCATGCTAGAAAAACGCATGCCTCTGTGCAGTAGGCTGTTTCCAAGGTTTAGATTAACAGTGCTCAAGATACCATCTGTTAATGCAAGACTTGCAGTGCAACTCCCAAGTGTTTTCTGTTGCACTTCAGTACTGCAATGTAAAATTCAATTGTTACTGTAGATCTCTTACTGAGAACATGCACATCATTTAAGCTGGTGGCTCTTCCACTGAGACATGCTGTACCTTAGTTTAGCACTTCAGCATGCAAGGTCTACGCTAACAAAGCATTTTTTGCAGGAAGAATGCAAGACATGCTTTGCTGCAAACTTCAACCTACAGCATGCAATATCTGTACTGGTGCAGACCTAGTGAATCTGTTTAACTGGAACATACATGCCAAGGCAAGTTAATATCGCTGTATTACTACTTACTACATTCCAAGTTGCTACAGCACTCAACATTTGCACTTGTACAGTTCTGCTGAGAAATATGCAATGCCTTCCTTGGTCTAATGTGCTTTACACTGGTTCACAGATTTTCAGGCTTATAAAACTTTTGCAAGTGCAATAATTACTGCTTAAAATCCCAAGAACACACTACTGAATTTCCCTACAGTATAGTAACAGGCTCTGAAAATTTGTCATGGGTACCATTAATGGAAGATGCTGCTTAGGATCTAGTGGCTTGAAAGAAACCATGAATTCCACAGCCCTCAGGAAGTTAAGCTTTAAGATGATGACCATCCAGACTTGCTAAGCTACCACATCTGTAACCTCGGTGTCTGTACACAGAATCGGGCACCTGCTACACTACAAACGGAGTGCAGATAGGTACTAGGAGTCATTTATCGGAATGATGGCTGTGTGGCGAGTGGGAAGACCTGCAGCCTGCAGCTGACCTTCTCTCATCCTCGCTCCGAAGAGCACGGTCTGGGGAAGCCTTGGGCTGGCACCGAGAGGCGAGAGTTGTTCTGCCGGCAGCAGGGTCGAGGCAGTCCTGCTCTGCTGTGGAATCTGCAGCGTCGCACAGCCGAAGTGGAACTGAAGTTCCCCTCCCTGCTATCAGTAACTGGGCAAATTCATGCCCAGACTGACACCTGGGGAGCCCTGCAGTACTGCGAACGCCTTGCTTCTTTCTGAACCCAGGGCTGAACGTGAAGTGCCAGAACCAGTGCATGCACTGAGCTATACACCAGAGGAATTTAATGATTTATCATTTTAAATAACTGTGTTCTTAAGTCACTCAGCAAGAGAACCTAACACTAATTATTTTCAACCAATTAATTTTTTACTGTCTGTGCTGTAACTTTTTCTGTCTTAAATACTAAATGAAGATTAATTTTTTTTTTTTTTGAAAAAGTTCTTTACTCAGTGATACTCTGATTTGATCTTGTTATTGCAATATGAAGTGTCAGTGTGAGCGTGGGGCTGGTATCTCCTCTTCATTAATCCTCTGTGTAATAAACCCCATAGATTTTTGAATGCAGTTAAAAATAGTTCGACCAGGGAAAAAAAAACTCTGGAAAATCAGGACCCTTAAAAATAAAATTCCACTGAGTAAGTGCTGCTAGAAGAGCTTGTAAGTGAACAGCATAGCACTGCCTTCATGCTAGAAGGCAATCTGCTTTGGTTCCTATTTTTCTGCTCTCAAAATTCAGACAGGGGAAGAGGGCCAAAGTGCAGCATTTGCAGTAACAGGCATTAATAAACTGCTCTAAGGGAAAGCACACTGATGGATTCTACAGAATGGTACAGACTATTGCAGCACAGAAGGAGGTTCTGAGAGAAGATTTTTCAGTCTAGTTTGGTAGACTGCGAGACTCTTTTTATTTTTTAATAACAGAAAAGTGTGAGAGCTAAGAGCACACGATACTAGCAGGCCATGTGCTGATGGATGGTGCACAAACCTCACCAGACGTCTGTCTACCGGCACTGGTTTGCTGGTTTAGATCGCTTCGGAAGGCACCTCCAGTTGCATGGGGACTGGCAGTGAGTTCACATGATGCACGGCTGCAAGCCAGGGCATGCCAGAAAGGGTCCCAGGATCTGGCCGTTCCAACACTCCAAACAAGAAGTACCATCCTACTTCAACAGCTACTGAAATCATGCACATAGCAAGGACTGTAAATTTGGTTTTGCACTGATGAAGCCTTCAGCAAATAACATCTCCTCTAGATGGTAAGCACCTCTGAAGTACAAGGTCATTCTCTGAGCAATTGCTGAAGAGCAGATGGACGGAAAGAGCACGTGCAATAGAGATCACTGCTGAGCTGTCTGATCACGGCTGTGGCACTGATGCACAAAAGGGGTCGAGATGGCTTCACCCGGGAGCTTTCAGCCCTGACGCTCGAGCTACATCCCGGTTCCCACACTGCTCCAGTCAGACCAAGCTTTTGCTCTTTGAACTGTGTTACCATACAGGAGGTTGCATCATTACGTGCTGAAGCAATGTAGAAAGCAACAGCCTCAGAAGCGAGCAGCAACTTCTCTCCCCACGCACCCTCCCCTGAGTCTTTTATGAGAGTGTGTCAGCAAATGGATTAGGCCTACTTACAAAGAGTTACAGCAAACAATGGCTTCATGGATAAAGCATAACACAAAGCTGCTTCATCAAATTTTCTCCATAATGCCCAGCCAGGGAAATGTTTAATGAATCTGTGAGTTTTGTAGCAGTAAGTTCCGGCAATGCTGAAGATCAGTGTAACGGACAGGGTGCAGGAGCCAGTGAAGTCTTTCTGGCAAGTTACCTGTTGCTCTGAGAGCTGAAATAGCCTGTGGGACATTTAAGAAAAGGGAGCTCTTGCCTTTTTCCAGATATCTCATTTGGGTTGCAAGACAAAAAAGACAGAAAGGCCCAATAAGAATGACACCCCAGAGCATGCGGTCTGCAATTTAACACACACGTTTGAGCTCCAAACACATTCAGCCCCTGCAAGAGGTAAATGAAAAAAGAAATTACTTTGAAACTTTTTGTTGCAGGTGTAGTGTCGCATATCCCGATTTTATTTTCTCACATTGTCCTAAACTTGAACAAATAGGACTTTTCAATCCCTTGTGATGTTCCACCATTCTCAATCTTATTAAGAGGCATTAAGAAACCGGTACTTCAAATGCAGTTGCTGCTGCACAGCACATCAAAGAAATAAAACAAAACAGAAGTCCTAGTTGCACTGAAGTAGGAAAAGGGTTGTCGCTGAAATGCCAAGAAAGGGAAGGTTATGAGGGTACAACAAAATATAGTAAATCTTGTTTACTCAGGCACAAAATAAAGTTGTACTTACCAGAGGAACTGAATTCAGGTGTTATGTGCACGCTCCCCAGACTGGAGAGCAGCACTTACACAAGTTGTAAGGAATGAGGTAGGAGGAGGAGAATCTACTTTTAAATGAACGATGCCATAAAGGAATACATTCTTTTCTACTCATCACAGATAACAGCAGGTAACTTGTTCTGTTCCAGAGAGGACA
Organism: Alectura lathami; assembly: GCA_013399715.1. NCBI lineage: Eukaryota > Metazoa > Chordata > Aves > Galliformes > Megapodiidae > Alectura > Alectura lathami. Next base: position 148,731 of record VXAV01000124.1, read on the forward strand.
GAAGTTTTGCTGCAGGCACAAAGCGATCAGCCAGTGTGAAGAGACTTGCTCCTTGGGATCCGCTCCAGATGGCCTGGCTACCAGAAGCGTGGCAGAAAGGGACGCAGCTCAGGTAGATGCATATTTGTGTTCCTGTCCTACACCTGGACTATGAACAAAGGTCTCCCTCACAGGAGACAAAAAAAAAAATCTCCTCCCTCCTCCACTTACACTGGTGCAATGTAACCCAAATCAATCCAGAAAAATTGATCTCAAACTGCAACATGGAAGCAAATACTGTGAGCATTTATCTGCAGACGCAGGCCATGTCAGCCCAGCGTCAGGGCACAGAATACATCAGCTCTGTGTATTACAGACCTTCCGTCAGCACGTAGGGTATGTCAACCTGTGCATGTCAGAGGGCCCAAAAATACTTTTCATACATGTGCACAGACAGCATATACACATACAGTGCCATAGGAACTCCAGGCGGCAAAGACTTATTTGCTGTAACAGACTTATTTGGGCAGAACAGCAGCTGATAAACTTTGTGATAGACAGCTAAAAAAGGTAGCTAATCTTTTCCAGATAATAAGAGAAAGTACATTTAAGCCTACTAATAGAAAGATCATCTGATTACAAAGCCAAATGCTCTTTAGTAAGGAAAGCGTCACCTAGACACCTAGGACAACTTTTGCTGAACTATGCTAAGGTCATCATGGCTTCCCCCCTTTTTTCCTCACTGTGGAACAAGTTCTTTTAGCATGATCGATACGATTTTCCTGATTTGTGCTTCTGTGGTGATGTGCATTAGATGCAAATCCAAATGCCTGCATCACTGGCTGAGTCCCACTGTAAGAATGTAAGGAATGACAAATCACTGCCTCAGAAATAACACACTGAGCCACTGGGAAAGGGAGAACAATACCAGTTCGCTCCATTTATATTGATGCGTACGTGTACATCAATATATTTCTCTGCAACATATTATTTTATTGTCAAATATCGCTGAATTATACTCCTGTAAGATCCTCACTTCACCATCAGACATCACTGTGAAGCCCACCAGATGAGTACGAGAAAATTTGACACATACAAAATTAGCACAGGGTATCAAGGATTACTCTTACAGCATTTTACCTGTAGAATAGGATTGCTGTACTTGCTTTGGAAAAGCTACCAGCACCACAGACCGTAACTGCAGACAGTGGGAATAAAGCTGAGGACAGAGCACTAGACCGCATGCAGGAGGAGGTTTTTGCTTATCCCTTATTTTTCTTGTTACTGACTAAAGGAATTTTAATCCAGTTATTTTTTTCAAAGATTTTGACTACTTTTACTGAAACTTCCCATAACTGCTCTAACAGTTCATTTGTTACTGTATACAAAAGCAGAGGTAACAGCACGAGGCCGCACGCAATTCAAAGAACACCACAAGCAAAGTTCTGGGCTTCTTCGCTTTGTCTGCCTTCGCCATTAAGGTGTCTCCTGGGAGTGGCAACTCTCTGATTTCCTGACCTGTCCCACACCACTTGCCATTCAATGCAAAATCTGCAAATACTGCAAAATTTTCAGAATCTGGAGATCTGCCTTCTGGTGATTTTTGACTCGCTTTTACAAATACGAACTCTTAAAGTGCCACACCTGATTGCCCAGTACTGATGCCTGCCCCGTCAGAGGCACCTTGAGCGGAGTCACCACACAATGCCTACAGAACGTGCCCTGGGGATGGCTTTCCCTGGTTTTGCTCAAGGCCAGGGAGCTGGGCACTAGCTGTGAACCTGGACCCTGCACTTGCTCTGCCAGCACTACCTGGGTGCTCAGTCTCCCTGTGGAGCACCCAACACGACACGGCCACTATGCTGCTGTTTTCCCTCCCATACATGCATGCTAACAAAAGACTGAAACACACCAAGGAGTGTTGATATTCACAGAACATTCACTGCTGCCCAACAACCACTCGTGGAACTAGCAAACTTTCAAAATGCATGTACCAAGGCTTCTCACGTACAGTCCAACATCTCCTGCACCAGTGCACTGCCCATGCAAGGCAGATCAGCTTCCCTGTGTCTTGAGACTGGAGCAGACATCAGTTCTCTGACTAGGAATCCCGGCGCTGAACGGAAAGGCACAGCAGAACAATGGCTTTGCTCGTCTGCGTTCAACAGCCGAGGGGCAGCGCAGGCACACCCGTGCGCGGCCAGCCCCGTCGGTTACACAGAACCTCCCTGGAGGGAAGGAGGGCTGCGAAGAGAGCACCAAAGGTGCAAAAACAAGCACAGCTGGAGGCCACCCTACTTCCCTTCTTATACAGTGGGATGTGCTCCACACTTAGTGAAGACAAGGCCAGGAGAGACCAGGAGATTCCTAGTGATCTCCAGGCAGTGTCAGAGCCCTTCAGAGCCCTGCTGAGGCAGTGCAAGGAGAAAAATACTTGCTTTATTTTTTTCCTGCAGCTCCTATCTTGCACCAATCTCTTCCCCTTTCTGTCACTTCGGAAAGGGCCTAACATCCTTAACAGGCCTGCAGCGTTTGGCTTCTGCTCAGAGAAAAGACAGAGCAGTGCATCCACGCATTCTGGCTGGTAGCCAACTTTCTCTGCCTGCGACCCAAAGCGCATCCGGCAGCTGCAAGGCTGGCTCCATGCTCGCACACCAGAGCTCTGGGGCTTCTGCCACAACAGGGACCAGAGGAGCTGCAGACTCCTGCAAGAGCAGCATCTGAAGGCCAGCAACCAGTGGGTTCACCCAGGTGCTCACCCTGCTGGGGACCAGGCAGGGCCAGGGGCTGGAGGAAGGTGGTTGGGCTGAGGTGGGTCCTAGAGGCAGCCCCAGGCAGCTCTGCCCCATGGCCTGCTCTGCCGTTATCTCCACAAAGTTGTCTGCAGCATTCATTACTGTCCCATGGCACATGGATCTGGCCCCAAGACAGTTAAACTAGTTTACTTTCATAAGAGATTAACACTTACTTATGCACTTACAACAGAGAAAGGTTGATTTATCTAATCAGAATGACTTTTTTTTTCCAGAGTTACATACAATGAATTTTTTCAAAACCAAATTGCTTTTCTCTTCAACAGGCTTTTGAAACCATACACACAACAGAAGATTGAAAAGTAGCAGCCCTAATTATATAGAAAGCATCAGATTACTTAAAAAAAAACTCACCCAGTCAATCCACCATTAAGAGAACACAAACTATTTTTACACTGTTCCTGAACTAACCTGCATTAGTTGTAATGCACATCGACACAGGTGCAAAGACCCGAAGCTGTAATTTTCCAGCTAGCAACCTCACAGCGCTGGTGGCTCTGCAGTCGTGAGTAATGCTTCTCTTCCTCCATCAGGGCAATAGCCATCAAAGCAAGCATTTAAGAAGTGAAGGCACACTTTGTTCCCATTCAAGCCATTCTTACTTCACTGGTCAATACTAAAGAACCCAAACTGTTACAAATAAAAATCTGAGGATATGCAACAAAAACGGTGCACGAAAGTAATGGTTTTGAAAGAAATGTCATTGACAATTGCATCTTTGTTCGTCTCAATGAAACCAGTGACGATGCCTCCAGCAGGCTTTTAAGCCTGATTCATACACTCACCCCTAAACCATAAAAATCATCTCTGCATTTCAAAGTCAGTAAAACTTCATGATCAACAATTCCATTTTCTATTCTGAATGCTATACAGAAACAAGAGTCCAGGCAATCCCTCCTTCTGCCTCTTGTCACTTGTTGAAATAGCAGAGATAAGCACACTTATTTTCTAACTGCAGTTTTTGTTAAGGAAAACCAAATCTGTTGTTTTACAGCCTCTCAAATGCAAGGTGGTACTGAGCAGTACTGCTGACAACTCAGACACGTGCGTCCTGGAAGCCGTCACGTCTCCTGCTCGCACAGGGGCTGTCACCTGCCACCGGAACACTTTGGCATGCTCTCATCCTTCTGTTGGGCAGCAAACCCGCCTGCTAAGGTGACACAGCACACAGGTGAGCGAACTCTTTCCATGCTGAGAATGACACACCCAACAGAAGCTTATGCAGCACTTACTGTAACACAGTTACAGCATCTTCTTTTTTTTTTTTTTTTCCCTTCCCATAGTTTAGACTGACATGAGCAGCTTAAAGAAGTGGTTGTCCAAGAGCTGGCCCTGGCCAAGTAACCAGACATGTAACTTACCAAAGAGCGTTGGTGCTTAGCCATCTTAGGAAGTAAAAAGGAATGCGAAGAGCTCTCCTACTTCACTCTGGCTCAGGCAGAAGGAAATGACTCTCTAGTGTAAGCTGCGCCCGTGCAGCAGCTCCTAGCCTGAACGCCATCACACTCTCATGACAAGGACATCATTACTCCTTGAGGGTGTATGAGTGCAGACCCAGTCAAGTTCCAAGATCTACTAACAGTCATTTTGGACACTGTAAAATATCCCATCAACACCACCGCCTAAGCATGCCCATGATGGATACACGTCCTTTTTCATACACTCATGCATTGTAACATCTACTGCAGAGCTCTGTCCTGTTGTAAAAGCAGCAGTGTTAGTCATTGCAGTAGGGTTAGTTTATACAGGATTCTGTTCATATAATTAATGGAGGTGAAACTTACTGGCATATCTTGGCTGCAGCCCCATGCAAGCAAGCAGAAAGCAAAAATATTTAAAATGGAAGAGAGGAACTGGCTAGCAGGCAGCTACACTCACCCTTTTGTACAGCCTATGGTCCACCAGTGGGCTTCAGATTGCAAAACAATACCAAAGAGCTATTAGCACACACATGGCAATAACCGTACCTTACCACACTTCAGAGAGAAGGAGACAACACTTCTGCTTGCCTGGAGAGAAAGAACCCTTCCCACCTCCTACCTAGCAGACCCCTCCTCTTTACCAGGGAAGATCAGTCCTGTGTTTAGATGTCTGAGGACAGGAAATAAATAAAATAAACCCAATACTGTCATTGCTATGGTATTTCCAGCTGCGTCCTGCCTTCCCTTCTTGCAGTGACTCTCTGTTTTCCCAGTCCAAACACCACTCCATGAAAAACACTGCAGATCAGAATCACAGTAGCGATGGTGCAGATACTTCTCAGAAGAGTACAATTTTCATATGATTCAGAGAATGAACAGGAAATAGAACTTGATCTTCCTGGTGAAGGCTGATGGTACGGACTGTGTACGGATTCAGTTCAGCTACCCAAACCCACTTCAGAACTCCCAGTTTTCGTTATAGCTCTAAATTAGTTGGAGGACACTAAATAGGTGGAATCTTTCAGAAACAAATATCTCACACAGGGCAGTGTGCTAGGAGACAGGCCAGCTCACAGGAGCTGTAACAGCAAATTTTAGGTTGAAAGTTAGCCAAGTGCCAGTGGACAGGTCTGGGCAAGGAACATGGATGGGAGATCTCCTGTGAGGTCAGGAAAGTTCTGTTTTTTGTTCTCTACATGCAATGGTTCAGTGACAAGTCATGTTGATACCATGTTATGGTTGATGAATGTTTTTCACCAGATTTTTGTTAACATAACAATAGGTGGATAAACATTTTTTCAAAGTTAAAAGGAAAAGATACGCTATCAGAATGACTGCTGATGATGGATGACTGCTTTTGTCTCCAAGCTGTCCGCTAACATTAGAGCTCCAACATCTTCTCTAAGAATACACACAACCAAAACTTAAATCCTTCTTCTTATTTTCAGCAACGTCTACTCATCCATTACTAAAAGAGCTTCAACTGCAGAACGCCTGTCATTAACTGTCTCTAAACGTCGGAAATACTGTCTGGTCATGCAACAAAGTGTAAGTTCAGACTAAAATGCTTGTGATTGCTTGGAGAAAGTACATGATCTTAGAATCATAGAATGGCTTGGGTTGGAAGGGACCTCAGAGACCATCTAGTTCCAGCCCCCCTGCCGTGGACAGGGCTGCCAGCCACTGGCTCACTGGATCAAACTGCCCAGGAACCCATCCAGCCTGGCCTTGAACACAGGCAGGGATGGGGCAGCCACAGCTTCTCTGGGCAGCCTGTGCCAGCGCCTCACCACCCTCTCAGTGAAGAATTTCCTTCTAACATCCAACCTAAACCTCCCCGAGTCATCATCATGACTGTGACTGTTTACATTTCAGAAGAAAACACAAGGCACTTTCGAAACACAGGCAAATCTCCAGTGGAAATAAATTACTTTTTTCCTTCGTTGCATCCTAACCAGGAACCATGGACTAATTCCCAAGTCACCACAATCTCTAACAAAGTGCCTACGGGCACACACAGGACTGCACTGCTGCAGAGAGTCAAGTTATTGTGCAGCATGACACAATAGTGGAGAGGACCTTCTCACAATGGATTTCCCCCCTCCTTGGCTTCTAGTTCTTATTGCTCATCTAGAAATACACGAGATCTAAACCCTTCTCCCAGAAGCACACAGCAGCAGGGACCATGTTGCCCAAAAGAAAAATTAGGCTACAGGCAAAAGGGAAGGATTTGTCTGCAAACTTCAGTGATGCAAATGAGTAGGTCTTGCTCTGCAAAGGGAACTGGAGATGCTGAGAAAGAGGACAATACCGAACTGAAGGCAAGAAAAACTGCAGGAACTATGGGCAGTCCTGAAGAGTCTAGGTCACTTGACAGCTAGAGATCTAACAGAATGTGAATGAAGCGCATGCGAAACCCAGCAATACAGCTAGCTGTGACACATCCTCTGGGCTTCCCTGTTCAAGTCAGCTGTAAGAGCTGCTGGCAGCTGGATCCCAGAATCTCCAGTGGCTTCCCCAGACACTGCCTAGACCTCAAGCAGAGCTAAGAGGACACAGAACTTTCAAGTCTCTGTCTACTTCACCAGGACCAAGCTGCCTAACGAACACAATCAGACAAACCTTTCAATCCCTTCCATGTGGCCTGTTGAGAGCAAGAAGCCACTTGCGCTTCTTCATAAACTACTGTGGCTGCTTCAAGTGCACTTGAAATTGGTCTGGAAGGTAGAGCCCTCTTTTTGATCCGCGCGTTGTCACTGAACCTGTGGGTAAGACGTCCTTCTACAACACGAGTCATGCTAACCTCCTGAAAACTGCAGCTCTAAAATCCTACAAAATGGACTGTGTCCTGTATCTAAGTCAAGTTTGTCAAATGCCCCTCTCTCTCTCAGAGCTCTGTTTGTTTAAACATCACTGAGCTGAACAATACGTGCTTCCAAATGCATCAGGTCTGACCAGCTCGAGTGCTGTTAGTGGATGAAATGCATGTGTGGTGAGAATGGAGAGTAGAGTTGGAAACATCTGGAAACAATCTGAATTAGGCAAACTTGCAACCTATCATCTATGGCATCCTCCCACTGAGAAATCAGAACAGTCACCCCACATATAGCAGAGAACTGGTACGGTAGCGCTAGCTGCCTCATGTTGCAAGTGAGCACTTTGGGCAAGCATGCTCAGGTTCCCACACTGGCGGCAGAGGATTCACGTCTGCCTGTCCTTCAGGCTCACGTGCGGAGCGGCTGACCTAACTTGTCTACTGCTCTGTTGACACATTCCACTTATCTGCATTAAAAAGAAGCTATCTTTGATGAGAGTCTACCAAATGACCCTTCTGACCAAACTAAAATCATTTTTGGTGTACACCAGCTGTTACTGCAGTTTGCACTTCAGCACATACCACAAATGCTTTGTGTAGCGAACAGGTCTGTGTAGCACTTATGCATTGTAGCTATCCTTCAAAGACCTTTTAGACCTTTTTTTTTTTTCCCCTAGACTTCCTCAAGTCCAACTTTAAAAATCTTGTGCCTCCTTTTGCTCAAAATTTCTTTCCCCTGTGTCTGCCCAATACAACGCTGGCTGCTCTACCACACCAGCAATGAAGCTCAGCGTGATGATTGCCTTTCAGCTACATTCCTAACTTAAGAGATTTCCTTTCTGACAGTTATCTTGGAAGCATCTGTGCTTTGTTATTTGAGTAAAAGATCTGTAGAGAATTGATTATATTATCCTTTACGTTGCACTCATTGATGACACACTTGAATATTTGCTCTGCTGAAGGGCATAGACCAAAAGGTAGCATCATACCTGTGGCGGCAGCGTCGTAAAAACCGCATAATCTTGCGAGCAGCTTGATCCTGCTTCTTGGTAAGCAGACTGCTTCTAAACACACACACACACACACACAAAATAAACAACTTTGAAGCACAAGCAAAACTAAATGGAAGAATAATTATCCTATGACCCGTAGTACTTATCTCACGGGCCTATGTGAATTACAGCGCAGCTCTGACCAGTGTGAACTATGACATATAAAGATCCCGGTAGCATCTAACATCCCCGCAGCTCACCTGAGCTTCTGTTGTACAATGGTGGCTGCCCGGCGGTTTTGCCTCCTCTTCCCACATTCTTTGTAGCTGCGGTAGTACTGCTGGATCAGCACTGCGGCTCGTCGGCTCTGCTGGAATTTTTTCTGCTCATAATAGCTTCGGAATTTGCTCTGGATAAGAATGGCAGCTTGTGTCATCTTTTTATAAAGTGCATACTACGAGAGAAAGGAGGAGAAGCTGAGGCATTCAAAAAAAATAAAACAGCAAGAAGCAGATTCCTACAGTAAAAGGCTCCTGTGCCACTAGGACATGATGAAAAGCAACTGAGCACCTACTCACTGACTGGGAACTCTTTAAGAAACAGGCTACAGCAAATCAGAACAACTGTGAAATTAGGTGCAGAACCTGGTCTGGAAGAGGAAAGCAAGAACCTGTTTTGCTGCCAATGGAAAAGTTTGATGGGACTGGTTTTAATAATAATTAAAAAAAAAAAGCTTCTGGCTGTCAGAAGCTCTACAAGTACGCGCTAATGGTCAGATCCAGCTGTACTACACTTACAGACAACTCCAACTTGGAGCTGATCCCGAGCTGTGTTTACACTGCTTCCTATTTGTGCTCAAATGGGTCTGCATGAGACAAGCTATTCAATTAAGTATGCTTCGAGGAACCGTTTGTTTCCCTTGCGTACAGAAACCTCATTACAAAATACAGGATGCTCTTCTCTATGCAGCCATCACTTGTCAAAACTCATAGCAACAACAGCAAAATATGCCCAACTAAGTAACTATACAGATAAAGCAGCATGAATAGCTATTCCAAAATGCTAACAAATTAACTAAAGAAAAAATACACTTTTTAAATGTATTCACTTACACATACATTTTGAATGAGTTACTTTAAGAATGTAATTTGCTGTTCACATGTGTATTTCCCTTTCCTAGAACAAACGACTTTGAAGACCCACCTTAAATCAGCTTTTTCTATGCCGTAACAGAATACTGCAATAGTTTGGATTGTTCATATAGCCATTAAATCCAGATACCCATTTAAACCCAAACATTTCAAATAGATTAACATACTACAACTTCAAACAAAACCCACAAAAAACAGAGCCTGAGTCACAGGCAAAGCTACTTCTCATTAGCAGTCTGTAACAAGCATCTACTGAACTTGCAAATCTGTATGAGCAGCCACGCACATTCGGAATGCCCTATAGCTCCGCTGTATTATTTCTACCCACAACTCCAAATAAAGCAGGAACAAATCCTTTAAAAGCAAATCCCTGTTCTATGTCCCTCTCCTTTCAAAACAAGCAAGTAGACGGCTGCTTAACAGAAACCAAACATCACCATACGCATTTTTAAGAGTCATCTTTTATGAGATGAATAGAGATGTAAAATAATACACAGAAGCTGCACGCATAACTCTGAGCTAGCACTACGACACGGTGTTGTTTTGAAGCTTTATCACTTTCAAAACTTTATGATTTTCTGTTGTTCCTGCACATTTTAGCAGCTGTGGCTTCTGCTCACTTTATCAGACAGGTGAGATGCAAACATAGCAGCCACTGCCCTGTACAGGACAATATCCTAAGATATTTTAACAGACTTTTCTGGTCTATTGGGAAAAGAAAACCAAAACGCAAGCAAACAAAAAATCCTCAACATCATCCCAAAGCAAAAATCCCTCTGGTATTATCACAGGCCACCATTTACCAAATTTCACTTTTTGGAATTGAAGCAGTCAGCAAGTGCAGTTATTTTTTGCCATTATTTCTTTTTTTCTTCTTCTTCTTCTTCTCCTCCTGCTTTTATACATTTGTAAATAAACAGACCAGATTGTGGTTTTAAATTAACTATTTTAAGTAAGTCTGCTCACAGGTTGGCCATGTTTTTTTCCTTCCAATTTTTTAGCCCAGAGGGCACTTCTGTGGCTGAGTTACAAACCCCTGAATAGAAGGGATTAAATATGGAACGGTGATGTGAGCTATGACTGCTCAAATCTGCCCATAAGCCTGTGCTGATCTCAGCACTACAGTGCCCTAACAGCGGGACAAGGCATGTGGGGGAGAAAACCACAGTCTCTGGACAGACTAGAGACCCCAGTGTTGTTTGCAGCCAACTCTAAGACCCATTTAGACGGTTACTTGCTCAGTCACTGCATCTCTGGGCCATCCACAACCCCCCAGGCTCCCTCTCCTCCTCTTTTCCCTCCAGCTGGGAAGAGGATAAATGGAGAAACGACCTAACCTCTGCGACGCGGCAAGTCTCAGCTAGTCAGTGGTCCCAGGGAAGCTCTGCTGCCTTGCCCTGACAGAAGAGTACTTGACTGATACAAATCCATGGTGCTGAAGGAAGCTGAGGATGGAAAATCCTCCTGAGGATACATTTTCCCCAGGAAAAGCATGCCTTGCATCCTGGCTAGCTTTGAGGAAAGCTCAGCTGATTGCAGTATCTGTTTAGAGCAAGACATCGCACAGCTGGAAAATCCATCTTTACAGCTGACAGTTATTGGCCACAACAACTGCAGGCTGGCATTAACTGCCACGCCTCCAGCACGAGCAGCGATGCACAAGAGACGGTAGTCTAAGGAATCCATGGCACAGGTATTTTAAAGATGAATGTTCAAAACATTTTGGACAGCAGGCAGAATGCAGAAGCCAGTGGCTGCACGGGAGGGATAAGTGTTCCCCTGGATGCTCCCTGGATGTCAAGGCAAAGATCACAGAGTGAATGCCAATAAGCAGTAACAAAGGAAAGCTCCTCTGGAAATTAACTTCAAAACATTGCCTGCACCTCAGCCCATCACTGCTTATATGAGCATCTGTAGAAGCAGGAGACTTTTTTTCCAGCATACTTCAATGGTGATATGCGGTGGCACAGCAGCGCCTGCACACCTTCTAAAGGAGGTTTGGTTTGTCAGTGATTTAACTGCCACAGGAATTTATTAGTGGACACTATGAAAATGTTTCACAAACTGCTAGGTTCTCCTGGTTTATACTGAATGTGAAAGTTTGTGACCCAAAGGGAATGATTTCCAAAATAGTGTTTGTAACAGTATTACCTTCAAGGCTATCCAAGTAAGCTTAGGGAGAAACAGAAAATACATAGTTAATGTTAGTTCTACAAATAAATAATTGAAAAAATATATATATTAAAAAAAAAAAAAATCAAACCATCTTCTTTCAAAAAGATGTGAATGCAGGAAATTCCAAGATCCAAGACAAAACAGTTTGTCAAGCAGCTTTTGAAAGGAATTAAGTTTCGCTGTTTACAGGAAGCATCACGCCAGAACGACAGACATGTGACAGCCTGAATGTAAATCATGACACAGACACCTAGCACTAGAAAGGCTTCCCAAATAAATGCTCCTGCAGGTTGTAACACAGTACAGCATCTTGCCTTTAATTTTACATAACATGCCTCTAAGGCACCAGACAGCTTGAATCTAACATGGCACAGCGAAAAGAGGGAGGTGGGCTCTAGCCTCCACCAAAAAAGAAAACAAAACAAGACAAAACAACTTCTTTTTCTGGGGTTGAGAACTCAGCCTAGACACGTCTCCAGCTAGAGTTTGGAGAACGGTTTCAGTCGTGGAACAAGTTGCACGAAGCTTAAACACAGGACTTCTCATAGTTGAAAAGTTTAGTATGTGCAAAATAAAATAACCTATTTTTTATCTTCACCCTTATCCAAGGCAAAACCAACTTCAATTTCACAATGAAATTTGGCAAGCACCTAGTCAGAGAACAGTCTCACCCGAGTACAGCATGCACATTGGCCAGCATGGAATACATTACTGCCCTCTATCTCACAGCAAAAATGCAGGTATCACAAACAAAACCCTTTCAAGCAAACAGCCTCTGAATTAAGAATCTTCTTCCATTTTTGGTTTTGTCTGAGCAGGGTAAAAAGCATAAAAGATGAACGGGATGACTCCCATTCCAGAGGGCCGTGGTTGTGGCACTTGTTTGTTTCAGAAAATCTCACTTCCTTGATTACCTGTTTGTATTTTCGGTAGCAACGCTGAATGACAGCAGCAGCCACCTCTTGCTGTTCCCGGAGCGGACGACCCTATACGGAAAAGCAAAGCAGCAATAATCAGACTGCACCAAAAACCAGGACGGTGGTTTCTAACAGTGTTAAGCCGCTCACAGCAGCTTGCAGGGCACCAACTTCTAAATCTCTCCTGTCAGCGTTTCCCAGTCTGAGTCAGGTCTACGCATTTCCTAGAGATGCCTCTACATGCAATTCATGTAAGAGAGAAACCCTCAGAATTGGTCTCTCTGCTGAGGGGGCAGCTTGCCAGAACCTGTTTTGAGGCTATGTTTTTTGAGTGTGGTGCTGGCAGAGAACGCATGCTACAGCATGGCAGGCTCTCTCTGGTACGGCAGATGCTGAGTAAACATCAACAAGTGAATGCTAGGAGCATTAAAAATATTGTGTCAGAAACAATTTTATTTTTTCCCTGGGGTGGGTATTACCCATGTGTCTTTTTGTAACAAATTGTACTCTCACACCTCATGAGGAAAACACTGGATGTTTTGGCCACATACCTTATATTTCCTGAACACTGTCTGGACGAGTTTGGCAGCTTCATAGAGTTCTCTCTGCTCATGATCAGACAGAGTTAACTGTGCAAACTCATTTTCTACCTTCTCGCTGGTGGATGCACTCAGAAATTCAGACCAGTCTGCTGCCGAAGGAAGGCTGGGTTTCTCAAAAGCTATTTCACTGATTGGTGAGCCTGCAGGGCTCAAGCTGGTGTTCGAAGAAGGGGTCAAGGGTTCACTATACAGACTTCTGAAATACCAATCACAGTAGGAATTATTGGCTCACAAAGCAGCTGGACTGGCGTCACAGATCAGGAATTCAACATTTGTGAGTTTAAGGGAGAAGCTCAAGCTCCCCCCTCTCTCTCCAACCAACACCCCACATTCCTAAGCCTGCCTGTACTGCATCGCATAGGTCTGGCACTTCCTCTCCTACATGCACGCCCATTCTTCCATGAACTTACAGCTACATTTGTGCATGAGAGCGTGCCTGGGCTTGGAGCACCAGCACCGAGTCCCACTGCGAAACAGCATCTGCAGGCTGAAGAATCAGCACGTGCTGCCCAGTACCCAGACTGCCCAAAACACCCAGAGCAACTTCACAACTCTTGCTGACCTTATCTGTGCAGCGCTTGGCAGATGATCGACATCAGCAAGGTAACTGGCCAGCCAGCTCATGGTGGTGCTCATGGCAGCACTCTCCGTTCTCTCCACCAGCGGTGACTCCATTGGCACAAAATTCTCCCGCTTGATCCTGTCAGGCGTAGCTTCAATAATGTGCTCTGCAAGTGTCATCATGTTCACCTGGGGGAGAAGAGAGGAAACTTTTGCTGTCTGGTAACACGAGCTTTGTGTTTGCGAGTTACAGCCCAACTCTGCGTCTCAGAGAAAAGACACACTGCTCAACTTCCCCCGACTCGCAGTACCGCGAGTCTGCTGGGGTCCTCAGCATTGGAGAGAAAGCTTTAAACCAAAGCTCATTCGCTTTTGTTTCTTCTGACAAGGCACTGCAGGGCTTCACTTTCCTCAGATCACTTTTTCACTGAGAGTGTGGGGAACCTAAGGGATCTGGTGAAACCTGCACGTCATTGGACCTTCTGCTTATGCCACTGACAGCTGTCACTGCCTTGTTTCCAGAGGAAAAGTCATCTTGTCGCTCTTCACCCGAGATGCATGTGTACATCGTGACAGGATGGTAAAGGTATTTAAAGGCAAATCAGTGGCAGAACTTAAAACCCTTGAGACCATAGCTTTCTCAGGATTTTTTCTGGATCACACCCCTCCCCCCCAAGAAGGTTCAAACGAGTTTGTAGCAAAGAGAACAGAACACAGACCATTTTGCGAGGATCTCCACCATCTTTTTTTTAATGCTACTGAGACAACAATATTTGTCTATGCAAACAGGCTGTGCTGCCACTACATCTTTTGCTCAGAAGACCAAAGTACCCCCCAGGTGATCAGTTCTCACCCATCTGTCCTGCTTCTGCTGTGCTTTTGCTCTGATCCCTATGTGGTGAAATTTTTCCTTCCACAAACCTCCCATCTCCTTTCTCCCCTTCTCTACTCTTATCTCCTTGCCCTTTAAGCGCAGCAACTTCTTCAGCTGAGAAGAATCATTCGCCATTACAGCAGCTCACCAGCACCCTGCCTCTTCCACGCCAGCCCTGAGCACAGCTGAAGCCTATGACAGTAATCTGCAGGTGAAATGAGGAGGCTGATGTGCAGCTCCTGGAGCCATAGCCAGGTGCCCACTGCTCACCCAGCATGTTTCTGAGCAACCATTTGGCCTACATCGCAGCACTGCCACTCTCAGGTCACCTTGTCTTCATAGGGAATGCCTTCCTGTTCCCAAAGGAATGCAGTGTTACCCAAGACCCATTTGCTGATGCAGCCAGGAGGCTCTTTCTCCTTTTCCCTTTACCCTATGTCCCTCACTGGCACAGCATTTTGCCTGTACAAGCAACACAGAATGCCCTGCTTGGAGCATGGTGCTGATTTCACAAGCTGCACAGTCTGTGGATCTGTATGTTTTTGCTTGTTTGTTTGTTTAAGTACAGTTTATACATACAAAAAAACCAACCAACCAGAAATAGCATCAAGGAAGCAAAAGGCAGGATCTCTGTACAGGAACTGGCCATGATGAGACCTGGAAACTCTGTTCTGTATGAATCTACCAGATCCTCTCATCCGCGAGATGTGGTGTCTCACCAGGTAATGGCACCCTTAGAGCATGCAAAGAATTTTGTGCATTCTCTGCACTGTTCAGGTGCAACTCTACTCACGACCTTAAATGCTAACCGTTAGCCTTTCACAAAGGCACTGCTGTGCCTTGACAGATCTAAAAGCCTCCACCGCAGTTTTTCACCATTATGTTCCTCTGTGCAGCCACCATATTCTCTGAGGCTAACAGAGAGATATCTCAGGCCAGACGACCTTGGTGCTACGGTTGTTTACCTGCAAGTCATCCATGTGGCGTAAGCAGTCCTCATCCCCTACATTGTCCCTATACGACAAGAGCTCTGCATCCACCACCTCCCTGTCAGCCAACATCAGCACGTTCATCTGCTCTCGCTGGCGTAGCCGATGGCCCACGGTGTCCTTCCCCAGAGCAGTGCCCTTCTGGCTCCCCACCACCTGCACCGCAGACACACCAATATAAATGTCTTTCGGGTTCCATTTGATGCCTGCTTGAGTACCAGAGCCCCGGTATCCAGCAGCTTCTGGGATGTGCTGGGAGAGCTCCCGGCCATAGTCCCTCATCCCTTCACTGGGGCTGATTGTCTCCGTGGTGGATTGCTTGGAGCTGGAGTTCTGCTTCCTGACACTCGGCTGTTCCAGGCTCAGTGCAGTGGAAAGCAGCTTCTCTTGCCGGGCTTGAAAATATTCAGGGCTCAGCTTATGTTTTTTGGGTGCAGGGTAATCTTTTTGAGTCTCGCTACTGTAGTAACTGGAAGGTTCTGATCTTGGTCGTCTCAGCTCTGGAAACAAACAGACCAATGGTCAAAATGAAGCATGCAGCTGTAGGAACTACAACAGCTCCTGCTGCAGAGCAGCAGGTGGAAGTTCATGCCATGCTCTGCAACACCCAACACTATGTGCAAAGGAAATTAACTATCACCTAGGGAGGATATTACCCCAGCTCTTCTTCAGATACACACATTTTCCTAAAGCAGACATTCACTCCTTTTCCCAATGCTTATGTAAGTGCATGGACCACATAAAAGGGAGCCCACATGAAAACAACTAAGCACAGACAGCAGGGCTACCGGTGGCACCTGCCACCCAGGTGAGCTCCTTGCTCCAAGATTTTACATATCACATATAAGCAAGGCACTGCATGCCATTATGATTTTCTCACCTGTGTTTGTACTGGAAATAACAGTGACTCCCTTCTGAGGCTCCTGGGGGGCAATAAGCTCACTGTGCCACTGGGACACCCAGTTTTCTGTACTGGAGTCCGTGCTCGAGGGGCACTGAATTCTGGGGTTTTGCCCAAGCTGAGTTTGCTCATCACGCTGTAGTTGCTCCAAGCACTCCGCCAACTTCACATGGCCCCGAGACCGGGCAATTGCCAGCGGCAGTCTCCCAAGGGAGTCAGGAATAGAGATGGCTCGGCGGTCCCACTTATACAGCACAACAGCTGCATCCATGTGACCCAGGGCACATGCCCACATCTGAAAAAGACAGACAATTGACCCACTGGGAGACTTGCTTTCTCCTCTTCTTGTTAATGCAGTGGAGTCTTATCCTCAGGTCACAGAAATCTGATTAGCAAAACCACAACATGCTTCAACGCCACCAGCGGGCTTTTATAAATGTCCTATATGAACAAAAAGCCATTACAGAGGGTTAGATGCACGCTGTTCTTTCTTTTGAGTGAGAAACCTCCATCTGCTAAACGAAGCTGATAGTTTCTCAGTTAGTAATCGATGCATTGTTTTTTTTGCTGTGTCATGCAGGCTGGCATTGCTGCAGAGACAGTATGGCCTCATACAGAAAGGAATCTCTGCGTTTAGAAACACGCAGGCAGGACTAAATGTTGGGAACAATAAAATCAAACACTGCCTTTGTAATCTGGCACTTCTGCTTCTACCTCCTTTGGCATTTTGCTTAAGCTCGTAGTCACAATTTCGTGATTCCAACAAACAAGATATTGTAAGACTTTACAATCTCTACAGTGAAAGAGGAAAACTTGAAAGAAGGCAGGTAAAGGCTCTTCCCTAGCATGACACCAGAGAGTAGATGTTGGGTAAAACATAAACCAGAACCACCTCTCCGTCCCCTGTCCTTATGTTACTCAACTGCAAGGATTTTGGATTAGATGTGAGGAGGAAATTCTTTACACCCAGAGGTGGTGAGGCCCTGGCCCAGGCTGCCCAGAGCAGCTGGGGGTGCCCCATCCCCGGGGGTGCTAAAGGCCAGGCTGGGTGGGGCCCTGGGCAGCCCGATCTGGGGGGTGGCAGCCCTGCTGTGGCAATGGGGTGGGAACTGGCTGATTTTTTATGGTCCTTTCCAACCCAAGCCATTCTATGATCTCTCTCAACAAAATGCTAGGAAGCTGATATTACCATGTCTTAACATTTACACAGCAAGGACAAACAGGAAACATTTACTCTTCAGAGTGTAAAATGTATCAGAAAAATAACATCAGAATGACTCCAGAGGGTCCTCAGACTCCCTTGGAAGTTTCGGTCTCTGCTGCTTACCAGGGGAGTGCAAGAGAAATGATCCACATTCAAAGGGTCAACTTCCAGCTCCAGATCAATGCTGTCTGCATGTTTGGTGCTGCAGAGGAAACAACAGAACAAATGACGCTCTGTAGACAAGTTAAGATTGTTTCCTAAACATACAGCTTTACCCAACGCACCATACCACAAAGAAGTGGCCACACACATGCCCACGACACACATTTACTACACATGGTGCCCCCAACGCAGACTTTAAGGGTATGATGCATCCAGTGACTGGACCCTGTCTCAAGATACAGGTCCTCTTACAGCAGGGGACAGGAACAAGTTCAGAGACTTGGCTGTTTGTAAGGGACACAAGGTGAAATTTGAAAGGGACAACGAGAAATCCGGAGCAAGTAGAGGTTACATACGCTTCTGTCACGTCTGTATTGACACCCAAGAGTCCAGCAGGCTGGGTCTTACCGCCATTTGATGAGGGTCTGGATCAGTGTAGCATAGCCCTGGGCAGCAGCTAGGTGGAGCAGTGTCATTCCTCGGAAAGTCTTTGAATGGATCAAGTGTTTGGACTTTGCCCAGCAAGCACGACTCATCATCTTCTCGCACACCACCACCACGCGGCTCTCAAAGCAGCTGCCCAAGGTCCCAGTCCCAGAAACGCACTGAAACACCACACACAACCCACTTTAACCGCTGAGGGGAGCCGCAACCTGCCCTGAGCAAGCAACCTTTCACTTTCAAAGCTACTGAGACAGTGACAAACGCAAGTGAAAGCCAGCTGCTGTTAAAGACATCCACAAAGACTTGTTGCTTAAGAAAAACTACAGTTCTTTCCAAGCCCCACCAAATACAAAGGCTGGTAAGAAGGCACAAAGCTGCTGTGACTGGACACAGTAGGGTTCATACCTGCACCTGTGTCCCTCCATTCCCGCTCCCGTTGCTCCCGCCTCCTACTCCTTGCTTGTGCTGCTGGGAGCCTGTCATTTCGGCCATTCTCCTCTCCATCTGCTCGAGGCGCTCCAGTATCGACATCCTGAACTGGTTATCTAGGTTGAGGAAAGGCAAAATAAGGATATTTCTGTGGAAAGGAAGCTCAGTTTTTGGCAGCCTACTGCAGAGAGCCACAAACAACTGTCCTGAAAATCACAAAGGAGACTTGCTCCACTTGGTAACGCACAGGGACACTTGCCTTGCAGCATCCCGTCTCTTCCAGTTCCCGCAGCAGCCCTTTGACTGCAATTCTAGAGAACTTCCTTAAAGGTAAGAGCAGGAAAAAGAAAAAGCATGGGCAGAAGATGGATCCCTTCCCTTGTGATTCTAGCTGCAGCCTCACAATAAAGGATTGGGGTAATGCAATTTTGAAAAGACAAGTAAACCCTGAGCAAATATAATTGATCAGAAGTGTTTCAGTAGAATTACGTCAAAATACTCTCAGTTTTAGAGACGACCAGCCTACTTTCACAGGAGTATTGAGCTCAGCTTGGCTTGCCTCCTGAAACCATGCAGTAACAGCACCTGGAGGAAAAAGGCAGCTTGGCTTCTTTCTGCGCCTAGAATAAAGAGCCGTCCAAAAGGGGCGTGTTCCTTGCCTGACAGCCTCACTTTCTTGGACCATGACTTCAGCCAAGTGCCTGATGTGGGACTACCAGAAATCACAGAGTATGGGCATTGATAAACCAGTAACATCAGTCCTGAGGTCTCTGCCGAAGTCTAAAGGCTGTATTAGTTATTTTCTTCTCCTTGCACTGTAACCTAGCACTACGACACAGCCAGTACTGCTTGAAAAGTGGAGCAGGGCGATTTAGACTGGTTAGCAGGACACTGCTAAACCTGAGACTGCAGAGATCAGCGCAACAGGTATTTCTGAGCGTAAGTCCAGCCAGTGCAGCTCCAGTGGATGCAAACACAGAGGGCTCCTCTGTCTTGTGATCCACAAGGCAGACACTCCATGGGGCTCTTGTGGGTGCACCTGCTGGGCAGGACGATCTTGTGGATGGGGGTATTTAACGAATCTTGCTGTCATGCTAACAGTGTGTATAACCAATTACTGGGAAAAAAACAGCCCTCATCCTGTTTGGTTTCATGTACATGTGAGGTGGTGCAGAGCAATGACAGACCCACAACAAAGCCTGCTAACAGTAATGGAAATCTGTGCATGAAAACTAAAAAGCTCTGATCAGGCTTCAAAAGAGAAAGTCTTTTCTGAGTGACCTCTTTATGTGCAGGGTCCTTAGCAGCATGTTGCAGGAGAATTTGCTCCTCAAAGAGTTTCTTAATAGCTTCCAGTAGTGCTCTAGGTTCCAGTACAACAGACTGCCAGTGACTGATACTCTTAAAAAAAATTGCCACAAATGTAACCAAAGCCTACACCAGCACAACTCTTGCACGCTGAATCCACTGTGTTTGCCTCTGTTCGGACCAGGAGTCAGGCAACAATTAACTCGAAGGAATGAAATGAAGCAAGGTCTCCTTTCCTTAGCTAACCATTTGTCAGTGAGATGGCAGCTCTGTGTCAATGCTGACTTTCCAGCTATTAGATAACCAGAAAAATAAGAAGTACACATTCCCCTCTCCCAAAAAGGATGCTGTGGTTTGGCAGCAGACATGAGCTCAACCCCTTGGCCAGCTCCAGCACACTGTACTTCAGCATCTCTGTGGTCCTGCTTGGGCAGGGGTTGGACCAGACGAGCTCCAGAGGTCCCTTCTAACCCCAGCCACTCTGTGCTTCTGCGATCCCCCCTGGGCTGCTCAGGGGCCAGGAACACAGGAGAACAGCTGGCACCCCGCTTCTAACTGCATTTGAGAGGTGAGCGCACTATGATCTTCTCTTGCCTAGCTGAAAACGCTACTATTAGTGCCTTATTAACAATTCAGTTGTCCTGGTAATCGCAGTGCCTTTGGCAAAGCGACTGGCAGTTCTGTAAGGAACTGTCTGTAAGGTAATGCAGAGGCAGTCCTACGGCCTTGCCTCCGAACTGCGGTCAATACGCAGCAGCAGGCGAAGTCGTGTTCCCTCAGCAAGCCTTTGTTCTGACCGTGCTGCAGTGTGCTGCAGTGCAGTCCATTTCCCTGTCTCCTCCTTCCCCATTGCCATGCAGAACACGCACGCTGCAGAGGCTGACAGTGACCGCGCGCTGCTGAGCCGGCCCTCAGCGCCGGCCTGTGCCAAACACGACCACTGCAGCTCACGCCCCAGGAAAAGCAGCCACGTCTGCCACGCAGGCTAGCAGCTCCCTTCCGCACATTTCACACCACCCTCTCTACCTGGGTTGCCAGCACTTGTGTTTTACTAGAGCTCAGAGGAGTAACACACCGCAGCTATCACATCCAAGCTTCCAACCTCATATAGGCGAAAGTTCTTCCTTTAAAAAGATGCTGGAAGAAACGTATGCTGAACTGCTGTTACGGAACAACAAGCCCAGGGCTGCAGGACACCAGGGATTTGCTCCTGCCCGTTCAACTGTCAACAGAGAACTATTATTCTGTTTTACGCTGTCAGAAACAGCAGCAGAAAATTATTTCAGTGAGATACAGATGGAGACAATGCAGATTGATATCGATCTATCAATTTTAAGAGCTCCAAACATTGTGGAACAGAAACGGGGGGCCCCATGCCCGTATCCATTTTCCAGGCTCCTCTCCAAAGATGTAGGCTCTGCTGTCTCTTAAGGACTGAAGCTCCATTTTTCCTGACACAGCAGCTAATAACAGCGAGCACTTCCTGGCGCTTTTTGTCAGAGGACTGACTGAAATTACCAAGGGGAGGTCTGTCACTACCTGTCCCCAGACAGCAGCACTGAAACACAGAAAGAAGGGAACTTTTCTTAGGAAACAGTTATTTGAAACAGCATCTAATATTCCCATGTATTCCTATTCAGACATCTGGACAGGGCTCCAAGGAATTGTTTAGGACAGGACTACCAGATTTTAGGTAGCAGAAGGTATCTGTTTAACTTAACAGGAGTCTGAAGGGCAGCTGTCAGAAATCCATCCCTTTCTTAAACCCGTAACCTTCAGTATCTCGCCATGACAATGGTGTTTCTTAGAGATGGTTGTAAATCACCAGTCTGAAGGCAGATCAGAAACACACTGCCATCAATAAAATGGGAAGTGGAATTAAACCTTCTGAAGCTTCAGAACAGGGTGAAAGGAGCCCTCTCAAAGTCTAGCAGAGACTGGTACTATTTGCCCAGCAGCAGGGTACACTCCTGGATGAGAAAGTCCCAAGCAGCAAACATGGAAATAGGGTGGTAACGCACAGAAAGTGCTGCCCCCGCTTCCACGTGATGTCACGTGCTGCCTGAGCAGCTGGAACAAAGCCACAGCTGATGGCAATCTCAGAATTCTTTACATATGGCACTTCCATACACTATAGTGTTTCCTTCAGAAATGACTGTCACGTGACATGCATGTACTGCTCTAGTCTGCAGTTACCAAAAAAAAAGAAAGAAAGAAGGTTAGGGAGGGAGAGAAGAGTAAAAAGGAAAACAGCAACTAGCCATGGTGCGGGAGTTGGTGCACTCTAAACAAACCCAAACCGAGACATGCAAGCAGAGGGTAACAGCCAAAGCGAAGGACGATCCCCTCCTGGCACCGCGGACGCAGGGCACTTGGGCCGCAGTCAGCACAGCTCAGGCACTGCTCAGAGACCAACAGATGCCCCTCCAGGGCTACAGAGAGAACAACACACCTCGCGGTCTCTGCGGCAGCCTCTTGAACCATTCCATCTTCTGCACAGCGCACTTCCCTCCTCGTGTGGAACAGGCTGCAGGACCCGCCTGCTGCCAGCTGCAGCCTCCACACAAATATCAGGTCCCACAAGCTTCCTTCTTGGTGCACTCTTGCAGCGTCTTTCAGGATCCATTTAAAAACAAGTTGTCTACAGGTGGATGAACTTCCAAAGTCGTTTTTTGTTTTGTTTTGTTTTTTAAACCAAGCTGCACTAGCCCCATCATTTCAAAGTTAAGTTACAATGACTGAACTGATCTTGTACCTTGACAACTTAGATTTTGCAGGGGGAAGTCTTTACATGACCTCTTAGGAATCACTGCTCTGCAAGTCCCGGGTCTGTCAGCTTGAATCAAAACATTATCGCTTCTGTAGCCTCCATAACAGGCTTTGGTAAGTTTTATCTGCACAGACAGCAGCAGAGTCTTGAAAATGCAAGTGTAATTTATGCCACAGAAACTGGCATGAAAAAATCATCTCCTATTTATATACCCCTGGGCTCAACAGGCTCCTAACCATCAGCTTCACCTGTCCCCTGAGTCTTATGCAGTATCTTTAAAACTGATGCACCTGTATGCATGTGAATAGCCTCCACAGGATGATGACTGTACAGCTGCATCGAACTTAGAAAGAAAACCTCTCATTTTGAGAAGCAAAGGGATCTTCTGAACGTAACTGAGGTCTGCAACATGATCCTGCAACTCAACAAAGAAGAAGATGCCACAGCACATTGTTTAAGTAAACTACAGTGCTCAGTCTCAAAAAGGCACCGGTAAAGAAAACATGACAAAAACTGACCCAGTCCTGCTGACTCTCTAGTACAGTCATTTTCCTCAGAAAAAACTAATTGATGAAAAAGCATTATCAACAAAGGCCAAACAACAATAAAAAAAAAGGTGAAAATGAAGTGTAAATACAAGGGGAGCAGGGAGGGAGGGAAGAAAAAAGGTGCAGTAACTTGTTTTTACCTTTACCGATAACTGCAATAATTAAGAAAAGGACTGTAAGCGCCACAGGGTCACTCTGGAGCCCGAGACCATTTATCCCTTCCTATTTCATATTTTGCTAGTCAAAGTCTCTCGTTCTGTTCACTTCAGCGGCTGCATACAGCCAGCTACTTAGCATGCCGTGAAGTATACGACCACTTCCTACATTATCTTTTATAATCAATAGGAGATGTCATGACGATACCTATCGCGCAGTGCCTTGAAGACAAATGCTCAACAGCATGTAAATCGAGTTGTCAAAATAAGCTTCTGTCATGCTATAAGACACAGAAAATCTAAACTGCTCCAGCCCAGCCAACGATTTCTTGCACTGGAAGCACCCAAACTTTTTCCAAACGCAGCGAAGATGCGTGCGGACACAGACGCATCCACACATTTCAGGTTTTGTCCAAGGAGGCGGCACTCGGGGACGTGGTTTAGCGGGCATGGGGGTGGTGGGCTGGCGGCTGGACTTGGTGATCTCAGGCCTTTTCCAACCCTAATGACTCAGGGGTTCTGTGATTCTGACTCCGCTTTTGATGATCAAATTTCAGGATCTTTTGTGAGTCAAAACTGAGTTTTCCTTTACATATGAATCTGAAGAGATGTTACGATATCAAGAAATGACAAACAGTTGACACATTCTCTACCAGTGCTCTGCCCTCCAAGATGTGATGCTCAAAAAATCCAAAAAACCCCTACTGTCATCCTGGCTTTCCTGCCAGTGACATCTGTCCTGCTCAAGGTCTCCCCTGTCACATGTACTCTCACCAGTTTGAGTACTGCTCTTTAAAACCTGGGGCAAGGTATACAGTGCTAAATACTTTTCGCCAGTGTAGAGTAATTTGAAGACTGAACAGACTTCACGGGTTTCTGAAGCCGTTTGTCAAGGCTTCTTCCAACAAAGCTGATGAAAAGAACTGCATTTCTGTTTCTGAGACACTTTGTTACTTACAGAAAACATTCTGAACTTTGTGTCTTTGCTGGAAATTATTATTCTTCAAATTTAGCCATAAAAGTTTAACTCTTGAGTTACTTCTCACCATTAATTCTTAACATAACAGGAGGAGGTGGTGGCTTTAGCCAGTAAAGGCTTGTATTGCGAACAGGCTGAGCCCACAGACAGGACAGCCCCGTCTCACAGAGCTTTTCCACCAGCAGCTGCTTTGATGTGACGGGAGCTCTGAAGCCTCTGGGATATGAAGGATCCCAGAAGTTGATGTGGCATGCAGTGACTCCTCTCTATTTCACCCCCTCACCCTGCAACTCCTGTGAAACTCTGCCCGCCTCAGGTGCAACTCCTGCACCACATATTAACTGAGGGGACCTGTTCCATCCTGCCACAAGGCCATTTTCACTCCTGGTGTTCTCAGTCCTTCACGTGGAGAGAGGTGCTGTCCCATGGAGTCAAAAAAATGGTTACTTACATCAGCTAACATTTTACAGAGCTCCAGAGCGTACACTTGCACGGTTACGAGCAGAGAATCTGGCTATGGTTTCATGTTACAGCCTCTTTTGGCAGGACTGGTTTAAACTGGTGTTGTTTCTTCAGTCCAGCTCACGTCACAGACGCACCTAACGCAGACCTGCAAAACCAGCTCTGTGAGCCAGCACAGCAGATGCAGCGAATGGAAAATGCAGTGACAGACGAGTTAATCCAGTCCAGCTCCCTACGAAAGGTGTCTGTGAGTCACGCCTCCATCTTCCGCCTTAGCGTCCTCCAATGAAGCAGCACAGAATTTCCTCAGTAGGAATCCAAACAGATGTTGGCCATTTATGCTACACAAGTTTTTACCTGGGACTGCAAAAACACCTGCTCTGGGAAGCTTCCAGTGCCTGCCCAGACCTTGCGACAGCTCCTGACGCACACCCTACACTGCAAGGCAGCTAACCATGGCCCTTCCAAACATTTTCCAAGTTTCTTCCACGTGAGCAGGTTACAGGGTCGCTACTGGGAACGTGCGTGATCATACATCAAGTGGGACAACTTCCCTGCAGAACTACCAGAACCCCGCGGTACCACCCTGCATTCGGCCACGTCGTCCCATCAGCAGGTGACAAGACGCTCAAGAATTTAAGCAGGACGGAGCTTCCACCCGAGGCGGCAGAGGGAAAGCAGGCGCTACGTTTGGATAAACACCTGTGTGCAGAAGGCATGCGTAACTGCCACACTTCACGCACTCCCTGTGACAGCACACAGCTTCACCTCCATCTTCTGACCCAAAGACCTGTCCCAAAGACGCCTACCACCCAGAGACTGTAGCATTGCACGTCCAGGTTCTCTCTTCCTGAGCTACACAAGGTGGCAACAAACAACAGTGTTCCCATTTGGTAAAGCTCGTCTCTAAAAGATTACCACAGAGCTGCTTTTCTAATCTCTGCACGCTGCTTTTCTGGACAAGCAGAGAACGGAAAGAACACCTATCTTGCTTTTGCCACACCAGTCTCAGCCAGCAAGAAATGGTCTGTACCAGTTGGTACAACACGGCAGTGCAGCCAGAACTCTTCACTGACAAGAAAATAAAATCAGCAATTCTTAGCTGTCAGTAGTGTCTACACCACTTGCTCTTTTTTACACAGTCACTTAGAGGTCTGTGGGGTTTTTTTTGGTTTGTTGTTTTTTGCCACACTTCACAAACTATACATCAGATGATACTGGGAGACAGTACTGGAATGGAAGGACCAAATGAGGAGGGTGCACGATCTCTCCTGTTTATTCCACTGGGGCAGCATCTGCCCAAACTATCATCATTTCCCCGCAACCTTTTAACCACTAAACTAATGGTGTTTTGTGAGATGTGTATATGCACGTGTTTCCAAGTACCAGGTTTAGATACTCAGCAGGTAAGAATCCACTCTGAGAGCACAGGCTCCCCAGCACGTGCTGTTTCTTTAATGGCAGTTTCAGTGTTTTAACACTGTGGTATGAGCATCAACAGACTGAATTTAACAAATGCAATAGCTGAGCACTGTTAGAAAGCTTGTGACACAAAGGTATTTTTCTGTTTTCCACTGCAAGGCAGACGCATCCTGTTCTCTTGACCAGTGCAAGCTGTGGGTGGGGATGGACGCCGTCTGAGGACTCCTCATTACTCTGAGTGCCAGTGCTCTTTCCCCACTTTACAAACAATTTGTCATTTGCATATAAAATTTTGCTCAATTCTTCCATGCAGTCAAAATACGAAACAAGTCAAAGTATCAAGGTGATCTGGTTTCCTATCGAGGAGTCGTCATGGCAGAAATAATTAGTTCTGAAATTAAACTTCAGTAACATCCTTGATACCTCTTACAAAAAGCTCTGTTTCATGCTAAGAGATTACAGATAATGGTCTCCACCACCAAATAAAAGCACTTAAAATTTTTACTTAATGTTCTAAGATATACGGATCTCTCTGCTAGTTAGGTAGGTCACTTTCAGGCAGTGAGAAACGCCACAAGAACTGATGCATGAGATGAGGAAAACACTACTTACATGGAGCCTAAGAGACAGGTGAAGAAGGCCTATACCTATACCTTCCCATAGTAAAAAAAAAAAAATACTACTGGGCGTGAGCAGGAATAAAGAAAGAATCAAGATCTGCATGTATAGGCATTGCCATTGATTTTAAGCTGTTAACCCACCTAGCCAGTGTAAGATTTCTTACTGGTAACATTTTTTCCACAGTTTTTCCAATGCTGTAGGACTTCAGCTACTCATCACACAACATCTGGGACTCTTCTGTCCCTCTCTATCTCCAGCAGCCGGTTCTCCCTCAAAAGACAGTACTACCCGCTAGAGTCCTTTATCAATCCACGACCACAGAAGAGGAGCAGGGGGGTTGGACAGGCTGACTTCTTTCCCCAAAGTGGCCATCTCTAAACATAAACTTGATAAAGCGCTTACTACTTTTTTTTTTCTTTTTTCTCCAGACTTCTGTTCTCCTGGTCTTAGGGATGACAAGATTTTTCACACTGTCCAGGAATAGCTGCTGCAGCAAGCCAGGAAAAATTCAGGTTATGCCAGGTGGATGCGAGCTGTCGCTTTTCGTGCTATTCAGTAACTTGCATAAAAACAGTTGGCTGCCTAAGGTCACTCAGTGCATCTCTGGCCAGAAATGTGCTGTGCTTTCCCACAGGTGCCAAAAGAAAGACGTGCTTCTGGATGCATAGAAGCAGCAACAGCCTAGGACATGCTCGGCTGCTGCTCACCTGCACAGTGACACCCGGTGCTCATGGAGCCTTCCCCCTCCAAGAGGAATATGCTGAAGGAGCAATAGGCAGGCAAAAAAGGACCTCATGGGGCACTATCTGTGCTATGGGACGTAAGTACGGTTAAAAACTTGGATGTGAGTTTTCTCTCATAAAAATCACAAACTCAGGAAACAAAATAATCACCAGAATGATGAACAGAATGATATGAATAGACTCTATTTGCCGCAAAGTTAGATAAACAGGAACTACTGCAAAGATACAAACTGTGAAACACTGAAGAGGTCAACAGAGACTGAGGTCTCTGGCACTGGAAGCTTTCAGGAAGTCAGACATCAGTCATGTTCATCCCACTTCTCAACCAGGAGTAGCTGGGATGGCCAAAATTCCCCTTTCCCCTTCCTGCTCTTTTCGATGAAGTGCTCTGCACAACAAGTTTTGCAATACCCTGGCACAAAGCACACATGTCTACAGTATCCCTAAACTCCTCAGGGAAAGTTTGGGCTATTTCACTCATCATACACTGGACCCACTCAAACAGGAAACTGAGAGTCAGAGGTGTCAGGATGTTCTGCACGAGTGATGCTACAGTAAAAGCACCGTCACAATTATCGGCCGATCTTGTAACATCTCCTTGAAAGAGCTAGGGACCACGCAAGGAGGGCAAGTCAATGGAAACATGAGCACATCTCACCTCTGTGGGCACAGAGAGCAGAGGAAGGACCAGCGGGCTGCAAAAGCTGTGCATTTACACCCCAAGTACAGCGGTGACAGACGTCGCCTAAGCATATGGAGTTAAACTGAAACGGATACCGTACCACACATCATCCTGTAACACTTCACAAAAGCAGTGCTTTGTCATGCCTGCAAACCCACCTGCCAAGCAGGGGGGGCCCAGACCCCTCTGGACCTCTACTTGCTTCTAGGTAAACAAAACGAAATCTACTATCAGAGGACTGACCTGGAACCTACAGGCGCATCAGCGGAGGCTTCGGCCAGTCCCCGGTGGCAGGACGGACGGAGCCGGCTCTCCCACAGCCCTCGCCGGGGTCTCTGGCATGCTCGCAGCCCGCTGGAGCCCCTCCGCCCCGCCGCGGCGCCGGCGGCAGCCTCAGCTGCGCCCTCCCCACGCCTCCG
>VXAV01000124.1:200034-210600 GCA_013399715.1 Alectura lathami
CAGCGTCCCCGCGGCCTGACGCCTGCCGAGGTCCTGCCGGCTGCTGACGGAGCAGCCCCGCCAGGGGCACGCAGCCCTGCAGCGGGCTCGCCCTCGCGCACCAGCAGTCAGCAGAGCCGCAGCACTGGGACGCGTCCCTCCCTGTCTGGAGAAGCTCTCGTTACAGTGAGGAAGAAATGGAGACCAGGCAGGAACTTGCACTGCCCCCTCTCTGCTGATGAAAACTGTAGGCAGGGGATTTTCAGCGAAAGTTCTGTAAGATTACAGTACCATATTCATGGAGCCTGTGTTAAAAAAGAATTGTACTGCACAGGGAAAAGGCCAGGAAAACAACAAGGAAGCATTAACAGCTCATTTTGGTGCAGCTTTAGAGAGCGCTAAAGCAACGAAAATTGTCAGCTCTTCTCTTCCTGAGATTCTCCTCCAGACAAACAGCTGGAACTTTGGCACTCAGTTCTGAGGCATGCGAAGCCGCCCACTCCACACGGCGCATCCCTTCTGCCCCAGACCAGAGGCCGCCGAAGGCGGGCAGGCAGAGCACCGCGCCGCACCCTCCCCACGGGCAGCGCAGGCGCGCGCCCGCAGCACAGCAGCGTGCCGACAGCGGGGCGTGAAGGGAGGCTTTAAAATGTTACTGTCCTCATGTATAATTCAGGAAAGATTCAGATAATAAAGATGATTACCTGTACTCCCAAACAGTCTCCATCAGCCAATTTAACTTAATTAGTGATTTAGATGATGAAGAAATAAAAAGTAATGTGCTTCACATGTTTCATATAAAGACACCTTTTGCACTCACAGAAGAGAGAGAGCAAGGACATGCTGCTGCTGACAGGCCACACAGCAGTTCCGCACATGCCCCTTACCTTGTTTCAGGTAAGCAGTATTTTCTGTAGCTTGAGAGTCCGTGTCTGCCAGCAGCCAGGCCAGCACGGCAGGGCTTCGACCTCAGAGCAGCAGAGCTACGCGGGCCTCAGCAGTGGGCTGGCACTTGGCTTCATATGGGTGTGTAAAAGGACGTCAAACAAGCACAGAGCCAACAGGTTTGCTCCTTATGTCTGTACCTAAAACTCACCTTCAGGACTGGCAAGTCTCATGAATGCCTTTCTACCCAGTAAACTAAAGTGTTTTGACAGAAATTAAGAGAATATACATTTTTGAAAACTCTAAATCAGCAGAGAATCACTACTTCTTTATAGAGACCTACCAGAGATACATGAAAGACTACAAGAAAAACTACAGACATAAGAAGCAGTGATGTAGCAGTGTTAACTGGTGCCGAGTACTTAGAACAATACTTCGGCAAGGAGGAAAATTAATTGTTTAGTCCCTCCTTTTATCTGTACGGCTCCCTGGAAAGAAGAGCCAACATCTGGAGACAGAGAACAGCCTCCAGAACCACTGCGCCCTCAGCAGCGACCTTCGTCACGTTTGTGGATTATGGTTTTTGCTGCACAGTCCCCAGCTCCGTATTTGCCTACGTGCACACGTGCTTGTAAATCAGAAACTGCTGAGGCATCTTATTACTCACGGCTTCATTTTGAGTCAAGCCTTGCATCTGTCCCTATGCAGCTGGCCTGCTCTGGGCACACAAAACCCGCTCTCTCCGCAGTGATGGTAGCTCACGTGCGGGACACACAGCAGCATGTTGGACGCGCACCTCAGAAACCCTGCACCTGGGCGGCAGGGAAGGCCCCCAGGGAGCCCTCGGGCAGGCACAGCAGGCTGGCAATGCGCCCGTCAGAAAGCTGTCTGAAACTTCAGCCCACAGAGCCTCAGGAAGAACTTGTTCCATTGCTCCCGCCATTGTAGGGTAAGCAGAAGAGAACACAAGAAATGGCTAAAAACACAAAAAGCTGTTAGTTTCGAAAAAGAAAAATGCCTCTGTAACATCTGTCTGGCTCTAGTTTGCAGCTTCATCAGCACTAAGTGGTCAATAAATCAGATTGGCATGGCGTTACCTTCCTTCCATGGCTTAACCATTAATCTAATGCCAGTTCTCATGAAAAATGAAGGAGAAAAAATATGTCATAGTGAAAATGTATACATTATCCAGAAAGCAATAATAGCATGTAATGGTGCTGCAGCCCTCCCAGCATGATTGCTGGAGCAGCGAGGCAGCCTCCCTGTGCTACCCACTACGTGCTGCTCAAATTAACCACGTAAATCAGCTACTGTCTGTTCCACCAGCCCTTTTCAGGACTCTGCTCTTCATATCAGCAGAAACTAGAAAGGCTTTTCTAGCTCCCCTATTTTGACAGACAGGGAGTGCAGAAATGCAAAGAAAAGCACACCCAGTCCCTAAAGGGCCGGGTAACACGAGGATGAAGGAATGACAGGTACCAACAGCACGCCAGGCGCGAAGGAAACCCTCCGCTCCGGGCAGCAGCTGCCTCCTGCTCGCTCATTAGTGCACAGAGTCAGCCCAGAGCCCTCTGCGCAGGGAACTCTCTCTCCCTTGTCAGGCAGAGAGGAATAACCACACGCGCACTGCACTCCCTTCCTGCCCTCCTCACCCTGAAGCATGCTTTTTTGTTCTAATTTTTTTATTTTAAAGGAAAACGAAAAGCCGTTTCTGGCCAGCTTTCAGCTTCTCAGCAACAGCAATCTGCTCTAGGCAAAATCTCAGTGGCGGTGCCTTCCAAATCACCAGTGACCACAGCTGAAAATATTTTATTTGGAAAAATACCTGAGCCGAGGGAAAGTTTTGCATCTGTATTCCCTGCTAGAAGGAAAGGAAACAGAACATCCTCGGGGCGAGAAGCATCGGTGAATTTAATCCCACACTCCTCCCACTTTTGCCGGCCGTGTTCCTGCTGCACCAGGGACAGGGGCAGATTCCCTCTGCCCCTCGGACGCAGCCAGCCTGCGGAGAGCACCCTCGACCTCGATGTGCGGGCAGTGGCATCCCGAGCACACGCAGCGGCGAAGCCGTGGTCTCTACCACCCCGTCCCTGAGGCTCGCTGAAGCACCGCCTGAGAGAGGCCTCCAGCAGAGCCCCACGCAGAGCAGCCCGTGGGACAACCCCGGGAGAAGGCGGCGAGGGAGTGCAACTGGCCCTGAAATCCTCCGGTCCCCCTCAGAGCTCGGGTGCTTCCAGTCAGACACAAGAGGAGCGTCTGTGCCAGCTGAGCTCGCTCATCCCGCGGGGTGCTCAAAGGCAGCTCTGCCCCGGCTCCACACAGCTCCGCTCCCACGCACCCAGGAGTCAGCAAAGGGGGTCCCGGGGCGGCAGCTCCGTATGGTGGCAGATCTCAAACTTCAGGCCACAGAAAAAAGCAGAGAAGCTCAAGGAGAAAAAGCTGCTATCGTCTCTTCCAAAACCACAATTTTTACTGTTTTCCAGTCAATCCTTTATCACAGTGCATCAGGACATCAAATCAGCATATAAAAATGTAAATACCTGGGTACTGAACATGATTTAAACAGTGCCAACGTCTTTTTAGACTCTTACTCTGTAAAAGATTTAGTTCTGCACTCAGACTATCTTTCCCCTAATCAATGAAGAACAAGTGTGAGACAGAGATCCCGCAGCTGACAATTCTAACGGCTTTGCTTGATTTTCATCATGCAGAAGCACAGAATCTACTCCTCCTGCTTCTGTTTTCAAAGCAACCTTTATAGGGGAATTCTGCCACTGCATTTCAGATGGGCTTAGACAGAGCTAAACTCAAAACACCTCCATCCTCCTCATCTTCTAGAAATGCCAGCATTATAAAGCATGCCCCAAGTGACTTCTACCCTTTCCCAGCTAACCCAAGCCAGAGATGCAATAGCTGCTCTGAAATAATAATAAAAAAATTTCAAAGCTCTACTGACATTCACCAAGAACTTTCAAAATTTATAACAAGAGAATATGCTGCTTCAAATTCTGTTTTGAATACGACGGTGCAGTTTTTTTCTCTGATGTGCTGATGGTCTAGTTTGCCTCAATAACCCTATTAACTTTTAAATACTAACGCATTTCTATGAATTAAGAGCAGTTCAACGTGTACCTGAAGATATATATATATATTTTTTTTTTTAATGGTGGTGGTGTAGGCAGACCAAGAAGTAGGGAGCTGACATTTCTAAATATCAAAAGAGAAAACCTCAGGAGAACGCACCCAGAGTTCCCAGTCAGCTGTCCTTCAGCACTGCTCCTGTCAAGCTCAAAGCTATTTCTGCATGTATGCAAATGCATCAAAAGCATTTGGAAGCTGATTGCCCCTCAAAAACCGAATACACTGCAGCAGCAGCACGTGAGTGTCCGTGTGCAGAAGCGCAGCCAGGACTGAGGCTGTGTCTGTGGGTTTGCGTGTGGGGGGGATGGAAGAAGAGAAGCGACTCCGCATTTCACAGGGTGCTGTGAATTCTCAGCCCCACACGGCCCATCCCCAACCATGCCGACCAGAAGAGGAACCTTCGGTTACCACAGGTCCTTCAGCACTGCTCCTGTCAAGCTCAAAGCTATTTCTGCATGTATGCAAATGCATCAAAAGCATTTGGAAGCTGATTGCCCCTCAAAAACCGAATACACTGCAGCAGCAGCACGTGAGTGTCCGTGTGCAGAAGCGCAGCCAGGACTGAGGCTGTGTCTGTGGGTTTGCGTGTGTGGGGGATGGAAGAAGAGAAGCGACTCCGCATTTCACGGGGTGCTGTGAATTCTCAGCCCCACACGGCCCATCCCCACCCATGCCGACCAGAAGAGGAACCTTCGGTTACCACAGGTCCGCAGCAGCTCCCGTGGCGACCTTCGGGGACAGGGCTGAGAGGAGTGGCCGCCTCTCCCGAGCTCGTGCAGCTGCCTTCCCCCCGCAGCGGCCCCCTGCACCCAGGCAGACGCGAGCTCGCCCACCGCGCTGGGCACCGCTGGCTGCTGGCACGGCCGCCTCCTGCCGTAAAAGGTTTCTGGTGTTGGTCTCCTTCCTGCTGCTTGTCTCTTGCTGGCTGTGGCTGATGACTGGCTCAGGTATCTGACTTACAGCTCCCCTCACAGCGTGTGCCCTTCCACGTGTTTCTCCCACAAGTACAGCACAGCGAATTCAGAAACACGGGGTTCCAGGTGAGCAAAGAAGATGCAAGCACCACCTTGATGCCTGCCTGGAGCCACAGCAGACAAACGCCATTTAATGTTCCATGTAGCCTCTTTGGCGGATGGTCGCCAGCCAGCCCTTTTTATTTTTGTCCTTTGGTCTTGCTCCGAGGGCTTTGTCATCGGTAGCTTTTTAAAAATTTGTTACTTTTGATATCAGGGACTGGTAATACAATTCCCTGGGAAAGAACATCAGTAATGTTCAGAACACTTTCATAATGTTTGCTTTGATTGTCTCGCAACATTTTTGTTCCTATGGCGTAACCCTTGTGACACTGCTCTATAACAGTCTATTCACTGGGGGTTTTGTTGTGCCTTTATAATCTTCCCAGACAAGATTAACCCCCCGTGTCAGGAAGTCTAAATTCTCCTCGTGGCACATACGTTCCGTTCTGAAGTCCAACCTCACTCTGCACTGAAGGTTCAGGTTAATAAAGAGGAGAGAGTCCAAGCTAAAGATGCACAGGGAGGCCAGCAATGTGCTCTCCAGATTGGAGATGTCACCGGAGGCCAGGACCAGGACGGGTACCAGTGATGTGCCAAACTGCAGCGCCAAGGACGCGCTGTCTCTTTCCTTAGAGCACAGCTCCTCTGTTCTTAGCACAACTGCTGGCTTTTACATTTTAGGCCTGCTGTCCTGAAAAGGTCTCACAGCAACCAGGAGGGAACTGATACAGCATTTCAGAATGGAAACATTGAATCCTAAGACACGCAGGTATCAGACTTCTGTTTCTTCTGAACTGCAAGAGAAAGATCATTAGACACCCTTCATTCTTCTTCACTACCATTCAGAAGTCCTGAGCTTCCCTAGACTGAAGAGATTAACAGCGATTAGCATCTAAGGGCTCCTGCTGTAGGCCGTTAGTAATCCCGTACACGCTTCCAGACTCACAAGTGGATGCCTTGAAATCTTCACAGGAAATGTGAACCTCACCAGCACTCTGCTGCGCTGCTCTGACCTGCTGGTGAGAGCAGCTATCTCCTTACCAGACCTCTCAAGGAATCTGAGTCCTTTCTAACGGTCTAGGCACTTGGTCTTTGGGGGCAGGTTTCTTTTAGAAAGATCTTTAGTACTCCCTGATGATCAGATTTTATTTCTCTATTTCATACAAGAGAGCAGATATGAAGCATTATGCAAGGGCAGCATCCTAGCCCATACGAGCACACTGTGGATTCCCAACACAGTCGTCCAGTCCCTCATCCCCACACAGAACAGCTCACTGAGAGCCACACGTGCCGAGCTGGGAACGTGCACGACTGCACAGCACCGTGGCACTCAGCGGCAAGACCAGCAGCAGGTTTGTCTGTGGGCCTGACACATCTCCAGGCCCAAAGGTGAGGAGTAAGCCCCAGAGCACTGGAAAGCAAATTCTGCTGTGATAAAGTAGTCAGGGTCAGGCCCAAATGACACTAAATGGCGAACTGGATGCGGAGCCCTGTGCTGCCTCAACATCCCACGGCAGAACAAGCAGCTCGGCTGCTAGAGACTCCACCGTTATTATTACTGCAATGAGCAGAAGGGGTGTTACAACCTGGCTACAGCACAGCACAGTGCTCTTCAGCACCATCTGTCAGTCTCAATCCACTGCAAGGGAGCGGCCTGGGGATTTGCTAGCAGACGACAGGACACCGATGACCCCACGCAGGGCTGGGACACGACGCGCTGCCACGCAGGGCCGGGACACGCGGTGCCTGCTCCTCCCGGCTCCCTCCCATCTCGTCTCTTCAGGGGTTTCCCCTGACCTTTTTATTTCACAGCACGCTCTAATAGCAACAGTAAATATTTGGCAATGCCTTCTGAAGAATATAACAAACAGCAATATATTAGCTATTAGATGGAGAAATCCCTTTTCTTTCTTTTTTTTTTTTTTTTTTTTTTTTTTTCAATTTATGCTCCAGAAGTGTTACAAAGCAGAGATATTTTATAAATTCAGTGATGCTGCCTACAGCACACGCTCACATTAGCATGAGAAACATCCACAATGCCCACACCGCACACTTCAAACCACACGAAGAGGCGGCGAGGCAGAGCCCACCGTGCTTCACCACCAGACGCGGGCCGCGCACACCGCAAGGCAATGCTCATCTCACCCGCCGGCCGCTTGACCCAGCCACACACACCGGCATCTTCCGAGACATCCCAGAAAAGAAGCAGTAGACAGAACACCCAGGGCCAGACACAGGAATAATTACAGTCTAACTGAAGTACTTTCACAGTTGTAATGGTAGGGGAAACGAGCACAGATCAAAGGGTTTTTTCAGCTTAGGCACCGATGCACCTAAAGTAGTGTCTACGGACTCGGTAACTCCAAGGAATGAAGAGCTTATGGAGAAGACTCCTTGGAAGCCCAGAAACCGCAGTGTCCTCCGCTATCCCGACTCAGAGCTCTTTGTGCATTTCCAGATCATTACGTTTTCTTCCCTCCTGACATGCACACCCAGTTTGGAAGTGCTCAAAACAGCCATGCCTAAGGAAATTAAAGTAGGAAAACAAATGCAGACTAAAACTACCTGAAGATTTGCAAGATCTGAAGAAATATATGGATGCGTGGCTGTTGTGGATTTACACCACAGCACATCCATTTGTTTGGCTGAAGGGACCTCTGTCTAAAAAAAAAAGAGTTTCAAGTCATTTTTCCTCCTTCCCTTCCAGTTTCAACATTTCCAGTCTCTCCTGCTCTAGCGCGGCGCTAGGCATGGTGGGTGCAGCAGGTGAGTGAGTTGCTGGGCTTCGTCTGGCTCCTCTCCCGGCTGCCAGCCCCCGCAGCCACGCTAACAGCCCTGGGGCAAAGCAAGTGCTGGAGAACTCCACGTGCCTCAGAGCCGTGCCTTAGCGCTGCTCACTGAAAGGCAAAGTGCATCCCCGCCACACGAAAAGCTGGACCACAGCAGCCAGGGATGCAAGGATTACAGGTAAGCACGGCCTTGCAGTTTGGTGATACTGGATGGCAACAAAAGGAGACACAAGAATCTGAAGGTAAGTTCTCGGCGTTGTTTTTGTTTGTTTGTTTGTTTGTTTTTAAGATAGAGACACAGGGAAAAATGAAATCTAAAAAGCACTGTCAACTTGAATGATTTTCCAGGTTCTTGTCACTGAACAACCATCATCCCTCAGAGCACGAGGCAGGCAATAAAACCAATAAAACTAATACAGGAAAACTGTGTGGAGCTTGACAGATCTAGCTGTCCCTGGCAGGTGACAGCCTATTTTACCAAGCAGGCAAACTGAAGTTGCATCAGACTTGGCCATAGGCTAAGTGAGACCTTAACACGACCAGCACTGACTCCCCTAATTTTTTAAACTGTTAAATTCTACTGAAAAAGGTCCATTTTGAAAGACCATTCGGAGGATTTCTCAGAATATATTTGCAGCTGATGTAGCTGTTGTCCAGTAACTGCTTTTTCTTCACTGCAGCTTTAAGGATGTGCATCACCTTGCTGACATTGTTGGTCCAGATACGAAACTCCTGTGGATCTTCACGGAGTTCTCCGTGAGTTCAAAGTAAAAACAAATAATTTCTCTGACTGGATAAGGGGCCGGTATGTAAAGCTGAGGATGATAATTTCTGCGGTTGTAGTGGTAGTCGGGAGGGTGTCCAGAGTGAGAGAGCCAGTGGCCGCCCCCCTGCATCTCCCAGTTCCTCCGGCTCCGGCAGCAGAGCCCAGCCCTGCAAGGGGCCGGGCGGACCCACGGAGGCCGTTCACCCAGCGGCTGCCCCCTTGTCACCGGCATTCTCTGAGCACTGAAAAGCTGACTGGGAGCTTTAATTGCTCTCTGGAAGTCGGAATCCTTAAATCTGTGTGGTGAGCCTACTCTAAATGCTTTGCAGCACGTCCGTTACCAAACTCTACCCTTAATTTATCCAAGAACTTGTTAACATTTTCTCTGGGCGCTCACTGAATGAATGGGTTTTTGAAGTCGCTCACTTACCTATAAATTACAACAGTCTGAAATTATTAGTAACAAAGGAAATTGTTTTAATTGATCTGAACTTTTTTTTTTTTTTTTTTTTTTTTTTTTTTTACACAATGCAGGAACTTTGTTTCTATATAACTGCACTTTCTGAAGATCTGAAATTGCGTATTAATCACCTGGAGCTTAACATCTTTAAAACGCTCTGAAAACCGGCTGAAGTGATTTGCTGAAGCCAAGTAAAGGTTCAGAACCTGACACTGGAAATCACATATAATTATACTGATTAATTTTGCTGAAAACATACATAAGTGTAAACATAATAAGGTGAAAAGGTAAATACAAATAGCAAAAGCTGACTGGTGTTCAGAAAAAATGCTCAGGTGCTAAAGACGTGTGAGTGACTGCATTTACTAGAAGAGCAACGCTGACTGTCACATCTTACTGATTTCTATGAAAAAATGCAGAGGAAAAATGGTGGAAGAAGGACTCAGGAGCAGAGTTGCAACCTACTAAATGCACCAAATTATTCATATACACATCAGAATAAAGTTACATGGAATGTTATAAAAGGACAGCTTGAAACAGCACCAGTACTGCAGCACATCTGCATACGAAGTGCCTGGGTTGGCCCAGGAAACAAGCAGATCAGCACGGGAGCCCCGGCTGGCGGAGCTAAGACAGAGGCAGCATCGAAGGAGAGGGAACTCCAGCTGATTTCCCGGGAGTGAGTTATTTAAAAGAGGAAACATAAAAAGCAATGTAACAAAAGGAGATTGCAAGAGAAAAAAGCCAAGTAAAATTTTTGTCTTCCCCGTGCAACATCAACATTTCAGAAGACATTACAGCAGCTCTAGAAACACACTTGTCATCAGCACCTAAAGATGTGATACTATTTACACGAGGGGGGAAATGCTGGCAGAATTACAACAAAAGCCAACAATTTCAGGAAAAAAACAACAAGCAGCTAGCATTATACATAGCTAAAAAGAAATGAACCTCTACCGCTGCTGCACAATATTCTGAAAAGGCACTGAAAGAAAATTGCTTGGCTTTCAATTTTAAAGCTGCACTTGAACAAATACCACCAGTCCTCAGACCTTCTGGCAAGGAACAGCAGCAGGTGACTTGTTTCTCCTGCAGCACCTGGAATTACAACAGCTATCCCACTGGTCTCTCACCGCCCAAAAGCCAACTCTGACAAACTGCTACGAACGTTCCTCCTGGTTCTGCCTTTGGGGAGGCATCTGAAGTTTCTGGCTGGTTTGGCTCATTTACTGACATACAAAATCACCCACAGCAACGCACCTGATGGAAAATCCCGTTTTCCAGGTATCTTTCACCTGGAACACCCTTTCCAGAAGTCAGAGCGTGCTGTGCCCTGGTCTCGGGAAGCAGCGTTGCCTTTGCAAGCGGCAGAGCTCCACTCTGGGACCAGGAGTCGCGCTCTGGTTTCCCCTGCGCCCGCTCTCTGGGGCAGACGAGCTTTTGGTGGCGAGGCGACAGGGCCGAGCCCCCGCGCTGAGCCCGCTGCCTCACGCAGCGCTGCCACCGCCACAAGCGGGCCCAGCGCCGACC
>VXAV01000124.1:210619-235037 GCA_013399715.1 Alectura lathami
ACGCGGTGCCCGGCAGCGTGGGGACCCGGGGCGCGCTGCCCCGGCACAGAGCCTGCGGATAAATGGAGGAAAAGGAGCGCGTTCGCCTCCTCCCTGCAAACACGAAGCTGCAGCTGAGTCAGTAACATTAACTCTGACATGGGGAAGCTGTGATGCATTACTCACCCTGCTAAGTTTAATGTATAATTTAGAAAGATATCACCAAAATGGAAAAGAGAACATCTGAAATAGCTCTGAAGGGCATTCAGCTCAGGCATCGCACACAGTTAATGTTGAAGAGAAGCTGCTAGCCCAGTGACAGAAAACCCCCCCATGCCAAATAATCTGATTGAGACGCGTCCCAACACTGAAGCACTTTAGAAAGAGCTCATTCATTTTCGTAGGCCAGACTTAGGCTTTGTACTGAGTGTTAGCGATTACTTTGCTGTCTGATAACCAAAAGCCACCAGATCTGAAAGCCTTTATCCTCCAGCTGCTGTTCAGCACAAAGGCAGCCTCAGCCATGCGGTCTGGACCTGCACCTTTCGGCTGCAAACAATCCCAAACGGCATCACAGCGGCCCCAGAGGCTGCATCATCACAAGAAAATCCCGTTGCCACAAACCAGCACAGAGCGCGCGGGGAAGAAAGGGCCCTGGTGGCCGCACGTGGTGCGGGGCTGCACCCACGCGCTGCCGCTGGGAGCCCCCGGCCGAGGCCTGGCCGGAGCTGTTCTGCTTCGTGCCGAGCTGCGCTGGGAGAGCTCACGCAGCTCGAGTGATTTTTATTTATTTTTTTATTTTTCCAAGCATAGACTGTACCCACTGAATCTGACATCATTCAGGTTCAGAGATGCAATAAAAAAAATAGCACACCCTCCGCAGAGCTTTTAGACTCAAAACCTCATCAAGAAGAAATGCGGGTTCATAAATTATGCAGCCCTACCCTGCCCACCACATCTGGCTGCTGTGTGGAGTCTCTTCACCTGACAGTGGTTTTAAACGAGAAACCCTTAGCTCCCTGAAGGACTGCTGCCACGCACTGCGGAGGGCAGCCTGCGTTTGGTTGTTGGAGCCTGCTGAATTCAAACTTCTTCGTAGCCAAAGATGCCTATTGCTTCTGCTGCGGATGCTTCTGGTGTCTCACGAGCTACCTGGCTCAGAGGGTAGCAGTGCTTTTGCAGCAATGTCCAGGCCATCCTCCTGGCAGAGCGAGACAGCCCCTGCTGAAGGATGGCTTGTGACGCATGCTGGCCCTGGGAGAAGGGCAGGACAACGTCCGTGCTGGGGCACGGCCTGTCCCGCACAGGCAGCGCCGGGGCTGCGCTGCTGCCTGGGCTCATTTGCTAACAAAACCGCTTAGCATCCTTCGGCTGAGGCAGATCCTGGCACAGCACACGATGAAGGAATTCCAGCAGTACCAGGGTGCTGATTCTAGTAGAGAAGGGAACGAGGGAGATGGGATTCCTGTAGACAAAAATAGTTTAAGTTACAGCAAAGAAAGACTGCCGGAACACGGAGTCCTCTTTAGCAGCAACCCAGCCAAGCAGCAAGAACCAAAAGGAAATAACCTATAAATAACACAGAGCAGATCTGCTCTGATCCACTAACCTACTTTAGGACAGGTTTACAGTTAAGAATAAAAGGAATTTAAGCTTGACTGTGGTGATTTAGAAAGTGTACAGCATTGATGTATATTCCTTGCCCTAGTTTCTCAGCTGGAATTAACAGCTAAGTGACTCGAGGTGCAGGAAAACCAGCCTGTCCTTCTTGTGTTTTTGTTTTGTTTTTTGAGAAGGGAAAGCGTGCATCACAACTGCCAGCTGTCCACACTGCACAGGGACGTGTGCTGCACTGCATGGCTCTGAGAAGCACCTTTGGGGCAGATGAGATGCTGGATGCTGTGACCAAAGCACAATGGGATTAGAGCACCTCCACCAGCACTGAGACATCCTCATGGGAAAGGAAAGCAAACAGAAATATGTCACCATTTGTCGCCTCGTAAGAGCTGCCCTGGGATATGCAGCACACGTAATACTCGTGTACTAACAGGACATAACATCAAATAGAATATGGGTTATTAATTTCCATTATGGAATAACTGATGTTTCTTTAAAGTAATTTGACAAGCAGGTGGGTGGAAGGAAGCAAGCTCATCTTTCCTACGGGGTATGAGGCCGTACTCAGACATTGCTAACGCCTTGGTTTCACTACAAGGAAATTCCTTAGGATTGCCAGCAGAATGCATGTGGGGTCCTCCTAAGACTACCACGTTTTTACCACAGTGTCCTTTTGTGACCACGTGACATCAGTAAAGCGATGAGAGTAGCTCCAATTTTACTTCAGTAAGCCTGAGTAATAATTGTCTCTATGTTTTGACTGCATACAGAAAAATGATGACCCGTAACTGTCTGCAAGAGTTGCTGCATGCCTCAGTCAAGAGCCGCATGGCACGGGATGCCCCCAGGATCGAGCAGAAGCACTACACACTGGTCTCTCCTACCATTTTCCAACGAACCAGAAAAATGCGGTGCCTTTGCTTTTTCAGGCTGCATCCAGGTGCAGCGCAGCTAACTGGCAGACGCAGCCCCGCTCCGGAGCCCGGGCGCTGTCCCCCCGGCACACGGGGGACGGGAGGCAGCACCAGCCCCAGCGCGGGGCCTCGCGCTCTCGCTCCGTTTCGGGGCGCCAGTAGGCACCGCGCCAGCTCACCCAGCTGCCCAGAGCCAGCGGCCCAGGGCCTTCTGCTCCCTTTTTTCTGCCCTTCTCTCTCTTCTCTTTTTCTGTTTCATCAGCAACATCTTCATTTTAAGCACATTCCACCAAGGCAGACTGCGCCTTAAATAACCTCATGCTTCATCATTTCTTTTCTTTTAGCAGCGAACTGTCTTGCTGCTAAGCAAGCAGAGGCAGCCGGCTCTGCTCCATCCAGAAAGGGAGCCATTTGCTGTGTTTTGCTTAAGTGCATTTTAATAATGGATCCTGCATGTGAGGAACAGCTATTCGAAGCACAGCCTAGAAGCTTGACTGCACAACCAGTCCAGAAGGAAATCTCAGGATGAGCAGCACTTGCATGAATTTTAAAGACTATTAATTACTGTTACTTTCCTGAAAATGCCTTGAAAAACAATCATGTACATAGTTTGGGCCTAATGAACACACATTTCCTTTTGTTTGTCAACACAGTGCAAGTTCTAGACAATCAAATCAATCGCCTCTATTCCCTTTTTTATCGTGCCAGAATCCTCAAATGTGATGCATCTTCTGATCTTCCTTCTTTTCAGAGTTCCCGTATATTTGCATTTCTTTCCTAAAAGAAAGGTTTCTAAAGGAGAAGTTTTGAAGGGCAAAGCTACCTGAGAGGCACAGAAGATCCAAGCCCAAGCCTTGTTAATAGCGGGCCGGCAGCTTGCGCATGGCACAGGCTCTCAAATGCAGAAGTTTCCTTTTGCACTGTGGGCTCGGAGAGCAATGAGCAGCACGCTCCCCCTGCTCCCTGGCTTCACAGCTTGCTCTGAGGAGGTCCAGGATCTACATAGTGATCTACATAGTGATTAAGAGAAAAACGGACAAATTCAGGTGCAGACTTAACCCCCAACAGCACCCACATGAACACAGATGTCCGGCATCTCTCATCGAGCAGAAGGTTTCTGCATTGTTCTCTTCCAGTCCTCTAGAATGGTCTCTGGACCCTACTGTTGCACTGAGAGAGACGGGCGAAACACTACCGACGCAGAAAAGTTTAGTTACCGTTTCCAAGGGAAAAGGAAAAAAGAAGTTCTTAAACCAGTTTGTCCTAAGTATGTTTGGAGCTAAGATCTGAGTCCAGGTAAAAGTTAAAAATCTTTGTGCAAAACGACGACATTTGAAGCAGCTGTGAGAGCCTCTGTTTCCGTTCCCAGGAGAAGAGGATACCACAGCTGCCACAACCTGCGTGGTTTGCTTCAGTTCAAGCTGTATCTGTTTGACTGTAGTCAATCTAGTTTCTGCCTGCCTATGGAAAACATCAGGCATAAGTGTCCAGACTCCAGGGAGAAACTGACCCAAAGAGTCAGTATCAAAAGCAAACAGCGGTGGGCTAACAGATCACCTCATTAAGATCATTTAGATCACTAGAGGGTGGCGTGCGAGATGAAGACATGCTGGCAGTAGGAGAACTCCTGCATGGTTTGCACTAAGGTGACGACGGCTGGCTGAAGGTGCTGTGCCTACCCGGGAAACGCAGCACACCGCAGCGGCACGGGCATGGCGGGCAGAGGGCTGCGGGCGCACGGAGCGCAGAAGACCACTTGTTCCCTCCTCAGGAACGAAACGTCCAAAGCTCGTGTAGAGACACGCCTGCGGGACACGGATTTCACACCACCACCGACCTCTCTGCTGGACTGCAGTGGGAGACCCCTGCAAGGGCCTGGCCATGCAGCCGTGCCTGTGCTCTGTCTCGGAACCAGAACCTCCTTGCAGAGCCCTGCAGATCCTCACCACTGACCTGCAAGCGGTGCATGGCGCACAGAAGCCACGTGCAACTCAGCCCAAAGGTGCCAGTCTGCATCGAAAACAGCAGCCCATTTTTGCTGTTGGGTATTTCTTGAGCTTAAGAGAATCTGAAAGTCACATGTTCAGCCCTTACTTACACTCCATATGGGAACATATCCAAGCTTGTACCAAAATATTCACTCATGTAATTAAGCATCCTGTTGCATTATTATAGATTTTTATTCTCAACACAAGGGAGCAGATCAGCTAATTTTGGATGCATATGTTTCCCCTTTCAGCCCTTTAACAAAGTTTAAGTAGACAACACTGTTTGGGTTAGTGGATGCCTACGAATGCTAACGAAGTGTTACCCTCTCAGAGACAGCTCACCAGAGATAAAACACCGATCCCATCCAGGGATGCTTGGAGGTTCCATGTGCAGCAAATCACAGCTCAAATCTCAGGTCGTAACTCCTCCAACAAGCTGCAGGATAACCCACAGACTCGAAGAAGGAAAAAGTTGTACATCCACAGGGGTAGCGACTGTGCACAAGATCTGGCACTTCTCGAACAGATTTCTGCTGTCCTTTAATGCTTGCGTTCCCCTTGTCACCTGCTGTTTGCTACTTTGGAGGTATGTCACTTACTGTGTCACTTGTATTTGAGAGGCATTTAAAAGTTTCTGTCTGTATTGCTGCCGAACTTGCCTTTCTACCTGCAGCTACCTGTGAGCCTCCAAACAACCAGCTGAGGTACGGTTACAAGCAGTATACATCACAGACCTACAGATGGCATATGAAGCTCAAATGACATCCTGGATCA
Organism: Alectura lathami; assembly: GCA_013399715.1. NCBI lineage: Eukaryota > Metazoa > Chordata > Aves > Galliformes > Megapodiidae > Alectura > Alectura lathami. The sequence goes on from VXAV01000124.1 coordinate 215,892, forward strand.
AACGTGCAACACCGTCACTTAACAGCCCAGTGCAGGCAGACCCCGTGTGTTCCACCTGACGCAGCCCATGGCCACAAGTAAACATAGCTAGCAAGCCAAACATTAAGCCTCTGGGTTTTTCTTCAAAATGAAGAAGAAAGCCACGCATGTGTTTTGGTAAGAAGAATTAATTTCCAGTCCAAGCATGAGGGAGTATGTCCCTAGGGAACGGAGTAATGAAGCCCTGGTGTTAGCTGCAAAACAAATAGATAAATCAATGTTTCAATTTGCTCCATGTGAGCAAATGGGCCACAGTTGCTTAGCAATTCAGGGAACATCACTGCAAGCTCCTCACATGCAGCCAGAAATGCTACCCAAGCTGCTGCCTTTTTTACCATCTTAGAATTAAAACAAAACTTACTGCTGGTGACAGAAGCAACTCAAAGGCCAAAAGAAGATGTTATTTCCATGCTAGGTTCCCTGAAATCCTTCTCAGTCACATCACCAGCGCACAGCAGAACAAAGTGGCAAATACCTACTTAGGAGTCTTTCCACATGCAGCTAGCGAGAGAACCAGATATTAAAGAAATGCCACGTTTCTGCGGCCCCGCTTCTCAGCTTTGATATAGAAACCCCACGCACACACTCTGGAGCAAAGGACATTCCATTTACCAAGTCTCTCCTCCAGAGCTGTCTATGTAACTAGACAAGGCCAGCGTTTATCAAGGAGTCCCTCCACTGTGCCCTGTATCAGAGCAGTTCGAGCTCTTGCACGCTCTAAATCCATTCAGGTGTGGAGATGCCTGTAACACTGGAGGCGGAGAGTAGCTCCAGGTATCTTCTCAGATGAGCAGAACTCAGCTGAAGGTGAGATCTGCCAGGTAGTTTTGGCTTAGGCTGTGGTTGTTTCAGACAAACTGATGACTACTTTATATTGATGTCAGAAAAGGGGAAAAAAGGAAAAATCGCTTGTTCCGTTTGTTACCTGTAATGCTTGTGGTCCCAGCTGCAGCGTGTTGCTGCCTGCCCTGCACCGTACTGAGGCATGGAGCCCCTCTGCAGTGCAGAGACCAGGCAGCCCCAGAAATACAAACCACCCAAGCACAGCTCAGCTGTGACACAGTCAGGGCTAATCTCCAGCTCCTCTTTGCTGAGATCAGTCTCTCTGGTTTGCCCTTGGAGCTGTCCTCCTTGCTTAGGTGTCAGAAAAGCAGTCCTGCTCTTGCACCAGTGTTGCATTCAATCCCTCTGCAGCCTGTGCCCTTTACTGGGTCCTTTGCTTTTTGTTGGCTGCACCACACCAAGGTTTGCTGCCCTGCACAAGCCACAATTCTGCTTGATCTCGCGCACCTTCCTGCTCAGGGGCCAGGTCGCCCTTTCTCCCTGCAGGAGGCTACAGCATTATTTGAAAGGAGCTGTATCCTTCTGCCACCTGCCCTCTCCAGGCAGAAAGCATCACACTTCTGCAGCCCTTCTGGCTTAGAACGCCCTGTGGTAACACCAAGACTTGGCTTGGTGGGCGTGGATCTGCAGGAGGGGCAGCCACCTCTCCCAGGACAGCCCCACTTGCTGGGAAATGGGTTGGGGACCTCCACTTCCACCTGCTCCAGCAGGCAGCCAGCAGCTCAGGGCACGGGCGAGACCCAGCAGCTCGGCCAGCAGCAGGCTCCAGCCCAGCAGCATGTGGGCTTGGCTGGCACACCCAGGGGTGGAGGAAAGGAGGGGCAGGACAGGAAATCACACCTCTGCCGTCAGGGCAGGGTGACAGCAGAGGGGACAGACTCCTTCCTCAGAGCACTGGCAGAATTCGCTACAGAGTCTGCTCAACTCAGCCGCACGGCTCCGCTGGCTCACCCAGCTCCACACTCCCTGCTTGCAGTGGCCTTGCAGAACCCCACAAAGGTACCCACAGCTCACCCCGAGAGTGATCAAAGCCAAAAAGGCTTTAACCCATCCTAAAGCCAAACGTTCATTCAAATCAGGAAAGCTGAATTTCAGCTGCATGCTCCTGTTTTTTTCTGATTTAGAGGAGCCTGTGCTGAACACTTCTGAAAGCTCTTTTGGCCCCAGGTAATTCATTGCATAATATCCTTCCTGGTAAATTGGTTTGGGGGGCGGGGGATTTGGTGCAGACAAACTCTGTGTATTTTGCTGGCAGGTCTATAACAAAGAAAGGCTCCATTATTCGACAACACTGTAATCTCTCAATCAAACCTGAAATCACAAAAAAGCATTCCCCCTTAATTCAGTTCAAACACGGAACTGTTCCCCAGGTAATTAATAATGTTTGCAAATATGCCTCCTTTGAAGGAATATTATCATAGTTTAGGTGGCAAGCTCAGACTCGTACTCCTCTTTATAATTCCTAGCATCTACACAGGCAGCGCTAATCGGATCCAGAGCCATTACACAGGAGCCATGATGGCCACTCCACATCAAATCCTAGAGAATTTGGCTCCGCACCGCTCCGTGTCCCAGCGCCGGGTCCCAGCCCCTGCCCCGCTGCCTGCCCTGGGCAGCCCAGCCCCGCTGCCCGTCCGCGACACGCCGTCCTGCGGGCAGGGTCTCCCCGTTCCGCGAGCCAGCCTGGCGCGGGGGCGTGCGCGGGCCGTGGAGCTGCAGAAGCAGAGGAGCCAAATGCATTCTGCCTGTAGATTGATGTCTACAGTGTATTTATTATTATGACATGAGGAAGAACTGCAAGACAGGGACCTGCGACTCGAGGAAAGAAGCAAGCAGTCCCTCTGTCTGCGCAGCACGCCTTGCACCTGCGCCAGGGTTTACGAGCTGCAGCACCAGCGAAGGACGCATATCGTGCCATCTTACACCCGGGGACAAAGCGGCCTGCGTTTGCGTGAGCCCCCTCAGTCTGGGAAGCCACAAAGCATTTTTGGGCATTCCAGGCCAGATCTGGCAAAGAACTGTATGCTGTATATGCTGCTGACCCACTTCTCAGGGCTCAAACAAGAAAGTTCCCTGTCTGCTTTGCTGATGTACAGACGCGTGCACGCAGCCAAGCCAAATACAGCCAACACACAGGCCTGATGGAAGCGTGCCTGGGAAACGTCTGGAGCAGGGACTGCTGAGAAGTATGGAGCACTGGAAGAACACCAGTGTGATGCTCCATTCACTTCTTTCATAATCATGAAAAATACCCAGCGTATAATCCAACGGAAGCTAAGGGTCCTGGCTGGTACTAGGAACACGCAGCCAAGCCTTGTCTTACAAACCGCGCTGCATCTTTGGCTGGCTAGCGTGTGTTTTCTTCAGCAAAGAATAAGCTGTAAATTAAATTCCACACTTTGTAATCAAGATGCACTGCTTCGTTCAGGTATATTTCCTCTTTTCTCATCCAAGACTATCAAACAAAAGTGGTGATTTCAATAGCAAGTCCTACATCTGGCGTCCAGCAGAGCTGCTGGGCAGGGAGCGTGGGCAGACCTGGCAAGGCTCCCTGAGTATGGATGCTCTCCGGGAGAGGAACCAACGACCCAGCACGGGGCTGTGGTGCCAGGGAGGAGAGGGGTGGGAGAGGCGGCCCAGGGGGTGCAGCTCGCACCTGCTGTGCAGTGCCCGGCACACGGGCACCCGGAGGCAGCGCAGGTCTGCTCAGGGCACGGGGGGGTTGGGAATCATCCAGGAGTTCTCAGGGAAGTTCCAACGTTTTTACGGGAATGCTTAGTGCTGACACTGAACATACAACGAACGTCAGCTGAGCAATAAACAGCAGAAGAAAAGAAATCTTCTTACGTAAAAACTAACAGGACAAAGTATTCATTAACTTAAGAGAATATTCTACAAAACCTTGTTTGTTTTCAGCACAGCACATCTGGCAGACCTTTAACACAGGCCATGACTGCTTGTGTTCTGCCTTTCGCTCAGCAGAAATGAGGTGATCAGAACGAAGGAGCTGGGGCCAGGAATAAAGATGTAATAAGAGGAACTGGGAAAACATGAAAGACAAATAGTGTCAAAACTAAGGAATTGTAAGCTAATTTGGGTCCAACTCTACACCATGCCTTTTATGAAGTCAAACCTAGCTCTGAGCCACACTGACTGCTGCCACAACCCTAACGCATTATCTCTGGAATCAGCACTCCAGTTATCCTCAGGAATGCGCAAATAACATTTTGCAGTGGTTTCCAGAGTGAACTGTGTACCTGGTTCAGAGAGAGAGGATCTGCAGAAACCGCTCCGACAGAGTTGATGGGCTGCTGCGCCAGAGCCTATTTAAAATTCCAGGCAGTGCTAATTCAGTTTTAATGGGCAGAAATTCAATTCCAATGGCTAAAGTATGCAAATAACAAATACAAGGGAACCCCTGCTCCAGCAGCTGCTAGGGAGCAAATTAACGGCCCTGCTGCCCTCCCGGCTGAGCCGCGCTCCCCACGCACACGCTCCCGCAGAGGCCGACCTTGTGCCAGCCCAGGTTCACCCCCACCCCAGCTGATTTATTTATCTGCTGAGGAACACAGGACTGACACTAAAGGGCCCTCAGTAATATCAAGCCTCATTACATTTTAATCAGGGCAGTCTCACGCTCACTCTTCAAACACTGTGAGAGAGAAGATCCTGTGGCGCAGTCTCTGGCCGGGCAGGGGAAATGCCTCTCAAAGATCCTTCCTGAAAGCAAGCACTGCTGTTTTGTCATCTGCCCTCTGGACGTGGAGGAGGCTGGTTGTTCCCAGGAGAGGTGGCACTCCTGTCCCCGCAGCACGGCACAGGGGCAGGGTTTTCTCTCCTGGCATGCTGCGGGTAGGTGCAGGCTCCCCCGCACAGAGCAAGGAAGGCGGCCGTGCTCGGGCAAGAGCGAGCGCTGACCTGCCCCTGGCTTCTGAGCATTGCTGGGATTCCCCGCGGCACGCTCAGCAGCTGAACTGCGGCGTCCAGGGTCTGCTTATCAGCAGGCGAAGGGCATTCCTGCTGCCCTCTTGCCACCTTGTTCATTTTCCCTATCCTCTTGCTTAAATGGGAAATTCGGAACTTTCCTACTCCATCAAATCCCTGCCCACTCTTCTCTCACTCTTCTCTGGCATTCCTATGGAAAAGGAATGATATCTTAAAGAAATATGCTCAAAGTTGTTAGGCAGAGTAATTAAAAATCAGTCTCTCTCTTTCCTGGGCATGGTGTGCCCTCACACTCCGAGCCTCTGAGGACACAAGCCCCTTTGGTGCTGAACACCAAGCAGGAAGTCACGGCACTACCACTGCTGGTATGCCTGCCACGGCTGAGGTTCATGTCCGGTGCTCCAGTGATACGCCTGATTTTGCTGATCCTCAAGCCTCAGTCCCCTCTGCACAGCCCAGGAAACAATGCCACCAGCAACGTGCTCCCCAGTTGGAGGCATCAGCTTGGAGATAAGCTGGCACAGCATGCACGTGTTTGTGTGCCCCCATCATACAGAGACGGGCACACCAGAAAACCTTCGAGTCTTACTAAGCATCACAGCGGCGCAAGGAGGTAGATGCTATGGCCAGATCCACTCACGGATGACTAGCAGGTGACATCAAGAGTCTGCTAGCTATTAGTGTGCCTATTCCACTCCACTGCGGCTGGCCCTGGGGTGCCAGCAGGAGCTCCCCTGGTGAAGGGTGCCCGCAGCCAGCAGGCCTGCTGCTGGCACCTGCACGGCTGAATGCGTGAGCATGGAGGTGGCGCAGAGGGAGGTAACCCACCGCATGTGCCCACCTGGCAAAGGTCTGTCATCAGCTCACATTCCTCCCGTCCAAAACGTCATTTCTTCTGGAGCATGCAGACAGCTGCAGAATGGCTGATCCCCCTAAGGCTGAAAAAGGGATCTGAGTGCTCCAGCAGCAGCAGCACAACTGCAGGAATCATCTGCTCGCAAAAACACGGAATTTCCACCTTCTGCTTCAGGCACAGCTTCCAGCACTTCTGTGACCTCTGCTATCATGAACGCTCAGCACAGAGTTCAAAGACATTCGCAGTATTCCTGATGGAAATGAAAATTTACGTGAAATCACTCAGCTGAAGTATGGGAAACGGGGGAACACTTACTCCGACCTGTTCTCTGCTCTTCTTGACACCAGCGATTTCCCAGTGCATACGTTTCTCACTCCATTAGAAGTCAAATCCGAGCAGTGCTCAGCGCTGTGCTCGGGTATCCCCCTCCTGCCCTCCACGATCTCAGCAAACTCCTTCAGCACGGTTCAAATTTAAGTCCTGACGCACTTCTTTGCCTCTCCCCTCTAAGGAAATCCATACGCTGCAGACACTATGTTCAAACTGTCCCAGGAACATTACAGCTGTTGGAGGGGGTCCAGAGGAGGGCCATGAAGATGGTCAGAGGGCTGGAGCACATCCTCGACGAAGGCAGGCTGAGAGAGCTGGGGTTGTTCAGCCTGGAGAAGAGAAGGCTCTGGGGGGAGCTGATAGCAGCCTTCCAGGACCTGAAGGGGGCCTACAGGAGAGCTGGGGGGGGACTCTTTAGAAGGGCACGGAGCGACAGGGCGAGGGGTAATGGCCACAGACTGGAAGAGGGGAGATTTAGGGTAGATATTAGGAAGAAATTCCTTACTGTGAGGGCGGTGAGACACTGGCACAGGCTGCCCAGAGAGGCTGTGGCTGCCCCCTCCCTGGCAGTGCTCAAGGCCAGGCTGGATGGGGCTCTGAGCAACCGGGTCCAGGGGGAGGTGTCCCTGCCCACGGCAGGGGGTTTGGAACCAGATGATCTTTAAGGTCCCTTCCAACACAAACCATTCTATAGGGGGAGAGTTAAGGGCAGAGTTAGCACCGCATGTGCAGGTGTGAGAAGCACGTGGCCCTGAACGCATTCCAGCGAACCTCGCCTCCGCACGGGAAGGAGCGGCAGGCTGACACCAAGATGCAGCGAGGGCTGAACTCTTCTTTGTGCCTCAGCAGGGAGTTACGGCAATTCAGTCCCTCTCTGCGCCTTGCGTCCCTTCTGAAGGAAGAACCACACAAAGCCCAGAACAGGAGTCTGGAGTGCGGAGTCCCCTGCAGACACTCAAGCCTCCTGCTGCTGCCTCCTCAGATCCCCGCACCAGCCAAGCAGGGAGCGGCAGGGGGCTCCCGTGCTGCTCCACCTGCCTGCCCCGAACAGGGCCTGGCAGCCGGAGGCAGCGCTGCAACGGGTCCTTAATGAGGCGCTGCTCCGATGGGGAACACTTGTTGATTTTAATGGTTATCTGCATGGGGACATGGGAAAATTAACCAAAATTAAATGAGGTTAATTTATTCAGGATAATGATTCTCATCTTCATTTTGAAGTTACTTTAAGTAAATCAAATCAAGCCTACTGTAAGTCTGAATGAAAGTATCCATAAAATATTTATCATGGCCTTTTAGATTCATTTTTCTAAATGTATCCAAGTAGGTAAGCATTCAGAAAAAATATCTAAGCTTGTTCTCCCTCTTACTGCAGTTACAGGCGTCCAGTTGACAGAACCACCTCACTGGGAAGCTCGCTGCAGTGCTCCTGCAGACTCCTCTCAGCAAACGGAACGTAACCAGGAGCTGGGCTCAGGGCTGTGCCCGCATCCCGCCCCGAGCCCGCAGACGCCGCTGGCGGCAGTGCCACTGCCGGGAGCAGCAGGGCCAGGAGCCCGCCGGGCCGGGGCCATCTGCTGGAAGGGCCAGGACAGAGGGGCAGGTCAGGCTGCCAAGGGAGGACTTCTTCAGGAACGCGTTGACTACGCCTGACAGCAGCCCTGCTCTTTAGCCGCCTGTCAGCAGCACCCAGGATAAGCTCCACCACAACTCTGCCTGACACTGAGATGGGAGCATCTGTGCGGCCGGAGCCTCTCTGGGTGCAACTGTCACCTTGAAGGTGGCAACGCACAGACAAAAACCAGTGCAGAAAGGGAACATGAGGCGTGTCCCTCCCACCGCGATCGCTTCACGTTGCTCGGTTTTCCTGACACGCGCGGGGTAGCAAGACTGCAGACCCTGTTCCGGACCAGGCAGTGCCTCTGTGAGCCACCGGCCCTGCTGGGAGAGCATCCAGCTCCGCCAAGAATAGAGAAAAATCAGTGCCCACCAATTATATCCTGACATTCCTACCTTTCAGCTTTTAAATCACAAATGACACTTCCAGATCAATCCTGTTCTTTATTGGAGAGTTTAACAAGAAACGTTCACTCGCCAGGAGTGCTTGGATTTATTCTGATCAGTAATTTGACAAGAACCCATTAAAACATACTGGAGCTTGCTTTACCCCCTAAGGAGATATTTTAGTCCAAGGCCTTTTTCACAGCTGCCTTTTGGCAAAGATGTAAATGGAAACTCATTTTAAAACTGCAAATACTTGTAATTAGCAAGCTCCAAAATGCTAATACCCGCAGCCCCTTTTTCTTCATCACCTGATTACAAACTGTACCCGGGTGTCTCGAAGGGACCCGGAAGCATTTTCCTGTGCTGGGGCACACCGAAGCCTCTCCGAGACCTTGGCAGCCCTGCGGAGGGGCCCGACACACCCCAGCAGCCGCCTGAAGTCACGCAGGAAGGAGAGCAGTGTGCCAGCTGCAGCTCTCCAAAGGACCAACCCCCTGAAGCGAAACCCTTGCAGTCCTGGTGCAGAGCCAGCAGGCTCACACAGGCACGTTTTTCAGCAACTTCTTTTTCCAGGGAGCACCCCGAAATTTGCCCTTTTGAGTGATACATGAGAGACAAACAGGCACGTGAGTGGCACCTCGGGCAGGGCTTCTGCTCCACGCTCTGCACCTCCTCCTAACCAACAGCTCGGCCTCTGCGTTAAGAACCGCAACAGCTCGAGCTCCATGCTCTCCACAGGTCTCCGTCGACCTTCCTGAACCACAACTTCCCCTGCAGCACTGCTCCCCCCAGTGCTCCGAGGCGCGCAGGGCTCGGGGTGCCCCCAGGGAGGGCTGGCCTTTGGGTCACCGCCCCGCTGATGGCTAACCAGCGAGCAGACACTGAGCTCTGAGGGGGCAGAACAGAAAAAGGAGGGAGGGTCTCCAAGGTGGGGGGTGCTGGGGCCGCCTCTCCGGCTCTTGGTGCACTCCTCTGCTGCACAATGGCCACAGGGGCCTTCCACGCTCAAATCACACGGCAGAACCTGCCGTGAACGTGTAGCAGACGTTCCCTACTGAATTCTATCTGTGCTTTCTCCCCAAAATTACGAACGCAGGCAGGAGCCCAAATGCACACTACTGTACTTCAGCATCTCCACACAAAACTGTGGTATCATAGGCCTGAATAACCAAGAACGGCCAGTCCTTCAAACACACCGACCCAGGCAATGAGGAGCTTCCTTTCTTTTGGGGAAGGAAGAAGGCTGGCAATAGGAATGCACAAGCCATGAACAGTAAGCTAGTCTCACCACTGGTAGGATGCTGCAAAGTAACAGCAGTGGCACGCGCTGCAGAATTTGCACAAGTTAAATATGTTCTTTCTTCACACGCTTTGCACAGGACCTGGAAATCTCATTCACTCCGCAAGTGAGGAAAACAGCTGGCCCAAAAGCATCACTCTGGCAGTTTCCAGCAGAGGTCATTTTCTGGAGACCACTGACCTTCCCAGCTCTTCTGTGCAGAACAACTTTCCGTAACTAATCAACTAATTCATTAAACTTCTGAGAGGTAGGTCAAAGCCTCTCTAATTTAGTCAATTAATCAAGTTGCTATAGCTCCATTCAGTGTTTAGGCCTCAACAATGGTTTTTGTGACCTCCCTGACCATGTAAGTGTCCCTCTGAAGCCCTTAACCCGATGCATTATTCATTACCAACTGGCCAGTTGGTTGCCACCTGCACAGAGGAGAGCACCAGCAATCACATCTATGAAATCAAGTTGCTGCCAGTGAGCATTAAAGCTGAGAAACAGGAAAACTCCAGCTGCCACTTCTCAAATGAGGTGCTCAAAGCGAGCTTTGGAATCTTTTCTCACTTGCTCCCAGGAAGCAGGTGTCCAGCTCAGTGCCTCTTCCCTTGCCTTCCCTGGTGACTTTTCTGCAGGTCATCCCTGAACTCCTACACTGCATTTATTTCCACAGGGACACCTTTCTGCTGACAGGTCCTCACACACAGGAACACAAGAGCAACCACCATGACCCGCAGCATCGTGCAAGTGAAAAGCCAGGGCACGGAGCTGCAGCTGGGCTCTCATTAACCAGCACTGTCCCTCCCTGCCCTGTAACATCGCCTTCTTTCCACGGCTGACGAACCTTCACAGAGCACATCCTGTATTTAGAAGAAGCACTGCTGTGGCCCACCAAGGGGCAGTATTTGGGCTGTCCTCGCTTTGACACATGAATGACAGTGCCGACAAACAGTAGCTAAAAAGCAGAGAGTCATCAAGGTATGCGGACAAACTTCTCCCCAGCGTTTTCAAGAAGGTGCCAGTCTGCTTTGACAGGCATGGAGGCTGTTTTCTAAATTATGCAGGACAATGTTATCCACTGGACTCTTGCTTGCACGCTTACGGAAGATAAACAAGCATACTCTGAGAGATGTCAAGGGTGGCTTTCTGGCTACTTGTTTTAGAAGATCTCGATGGCATTGCACTTGTCTCCAGCCAGCTGAAATCAAATTCTGCAGCACCCCAGGCTCTCAGGCCCTCTGCACTCACAGTGTATGTACATCTCTCAAACACGGTGCTGCTACGCCTGTGCCACTGCAGGCTCTGAAGACCTGCATCCAGCCGACACATGGGAAGACTGCTCCTCTGCAGCCAGCGATCTGAGGAAGGGAGATTATCACTGCGTTCGAAGTAACATCACAAATCCATGGCTGGGGTGGGAACCGTGCCCTGAGCTGGAGCCCCTACCCACCGCGCGGACGTGACAGCGCTGATGGATGCGTGTTGCGCTCTGCGCTCTGCAAGATGCTTGCAGATAGAGCACGCATAAATATTCAGTCTGGAGAACCGAGCCAAGATCAGAAACGCCTGGAGAGAAAACAGGATCCTATTAACTTGGGCTGAATCTATTGCACAACATCACAAACATTCATTTTCAGTGTGGAAACTCTTGGTTCTTATGTCCTGTGGATGCAGTTTTGAAGCATGTATAGCGGATTTGCCCTACCCTACAGCATCTGATTTGTTTTCTGGATGAAGTCCAGGAACTGGAAATGCCTTCCTCCAAAGTATAAAAGGAGAGTCACCTTTTGCTCTCTGGTGACTCTGGTGTTCAGTTCTTCAACAGGCTAGAGGTGCTTCTCACTGCGTACTGCTGCAGCCTTTGAGCTGGCATTTATTTCAGTGCTGCACACCTTACTTTTAAGTCAGATGCATAAATGACAGCTTTTTAACTAAGTCTGTTAGGACCAGCTGGAATCCACAGCTGAAGAAAGCAACCAAATTCAGAAGAGGTAACAGCACAGCCCTATTCTGAAGGACCTTCTGATAAGCAATATTTACCAGGAAAAATAATTGAGAGTCAACACCCTGAGTCTACATGGAGATCAAAGTGCAGATACACTCACAAACTCTCAACTGAGCACCATTTTTTTTTTAATAACTCCTGGTGGATCCCCAGTAATTAATAACTTACTGCGGTGCCCTTAGTTTTGTGCCTAGGCAACTAATGCACAAAGAGAGGGCCAGCCACAGGATAATTACAGGATGAAACAGGCATCAATCCTTCTGCACTGGAACCTGGCACCCTTCAGCGGGAACAGCCTGTGTTGAGTCAGCTTCATTAGGTATTGTCTAGAGCCGGAACCGTCGTTTGTTTGCATCAATAATACATTCAAAGGATCTATCTAACTTGCAAATGAGAACTCATTTATTGGTCCCACAAGCAAGAAAGAACTGTGACCAGAGAAGTGTTTCATGTTACAGGTTGGATAGAGAGCTGGGACCACTCGCTGGAACTTGAACAATTATACCCTGTTAGAAATGGTTATATTAGTATAATTTCCCTGCACATCCCACAATAATGAATTTTAACACAATGCTAATCTGCAATTGGAACGATGCATTTTCCTCGTATGAACACAGCAAACATGTGAGTGTGACAGGATTTGTTTTTACAGAATAACCTAAGGAATAAAGTTAAATAACAGAGTCCACAGAGTACAATTTGCACAGGGTTAGCAAACTGCCTGTGTTGATCCCAGATTCCTTCTCACAGCACTGATTCTTTTCTACAGATCAAATTTAAGTTGCAGTCACCTTTTTTGGTCTCTCTTCTTAATTTCTTTGACAATTAATGCCTCCCTGCAATGCCAGTCCACGTGTCAGCAGAGTTTTCTTCAGCACTGGCTTGGAGGGCGTAGGGAGGAAGTTCAGACAGTTCAATTTTGTTGGACTGAAAATTAATGCTCCAGCTGGACAGTGATGCAAACTGAAAAGAGCAGCAGAGCCTGCATCACTTGGATTTCACCCTGCTCATGTATAGCAGAATTTTACTATGATTCTCACGTAAAGGGAAGTCTAATGGATTTCTTCCTTGAGGCAATTAAAAAGTGATTTGTCACACGCCAGGATGTACAGCCTCATACTGGCAGGTACTGCTCTGCTCCAGCGCCGCCTGCGACAGAGGGAAGGAGCAGTGGGAGCTGACAGCAGAACGCGGCGTGCTCTGGAGCACCGGGAGCAGTCCAGGCTGCAGCGTGCGGCCGCCCCACAGCCCCCCGCAGCAGGGCGGCTGCACGGCCCTGCAGGCTGCCAGCTCGACCCTGGGCGCCGCTCAGCCCCGCAGCTGGCTGTGCACGGTGTGACTATGGAGCTAACGCTGACAGTAGTTCTGCTTAAGTCCTAAAAGTAATGCTGAGTGTCAGCTTAAGTGTGTGTTTAAAATAAAGCTTCTCAAATTCACACTGGGCCTGGAAAAGATAGAACAAGGTCGTGTATTTCGTCTCCTTTATGCCAGTCTGCTCAGCCATGTCCACGCTGACACACCGTGACACCGCTGCTCTCTGCACGCCTCCAGCTCTCCCCACTGCCAGGCACAGTCAACGATGTCTTCTGAAATGGGCACAATAAAGCAAAAGAAATAGCTTCCAGCAAACACCTTCCTGGAAGAGGTCGCACACCTGGGTGTGCAATGGCATTTTTTCATAGTGTGAAAACTTTGGCTCGTGCTGCAGAGCCAGCCTCACCCTCTCCCTGCAAAGCAGCTCCTCAGGACAAAGCGAAGCTGCTGAGAGTTTGGGCTGAAGCAGAAACAAGGCCAGCAGCAGTTGTGGGAAAGGGATGGGGGCCTGCAGCGCCGAGGGCGCTACCTGCAGTCCCCAGCACGAGGCAGGCTGCGTTCTGCAGGCTGAGCACAGCTCAGAGCTTGAGCTGAGCACAACAGCTCCCAAACCCTCTTCACGCTTTGACTCCGCACCGGTGCTTTCCCAGCTTGCAATGGCACTTCTGCCTGGCAGCAAGCAGGTGCTCCTGTTCCACGGATCTGATGCGTCCCTGTTAATGCCAGGAGCCGCCTTCCCCTTCTCTGCCATTTCAAAATCCTTTGATTCCCCTCAAGGCTCCCAGCGCATCAAACATTAAAAGACCAATGTTATTTTGAGCTCACAACAACACTAAAGTTCAAGATATTTTGCAGATGGATTTTAAAACCTTTTAATCCATTGTAAAGCCAAAATCCTACCGTAAACATTCTGCAGCATGCTCCAGTTAACTGCTCATGCAGATATCAAAAAGCCTTTCCAGCTCACTCTTTGCAGATGACCTTGCAGTCCCCCTAACCCATGTCTCATGAACCTCGGGGGACCAGCTAGGAATCAGATAAAAGGATTTCATTTATTTTTGTCGGCATTGTTTTATGAAGCTTTCTTTTTATCGACATCTCAGCTTCAAACCACTTTCGAACACGAAGTGAAGCAGCACGGATCACCAGATATTCAGAGGGACGTGCTGAAGGTGCCTCCTTCACTCCGTTAACTCTTCCCGTGAAGGAACTCCCTCGTGCCAAGAATGTGCCGTGCCTTACCCTGAGCAGCTCGGCAGTGGCACTCGGGCGCTGCTCCCTGCGCACGTGCCAGCGGCTGCGCACAGGCCAGGGCTCTGCTCCGACAGCAGCCGACCTGCCGGCAGCGCGCGAGCTCGCAGCCTCCCTGAAAGGGCATTTATGTCCAGAAATCTCCAAGTGAAACTGACAGACAGCGAAATGCCTGGGTTTTGTATCTGTTGGTATTTGGTGTCTATCCATTTATTAAGTACAGCAGCAGCACAACGCAAACAGCTGAAGCTGAGGCACCTGGAGCCCTCCCTGCAGCAGCGCAGGGGATGCGGCACGGGGCCAGCTGGGCCGCGGGTGGGCTCCGCTCACCCTCACCTGACCCTCGTACTCCCCTGTCACCATGTGGTGTCAGCGACAGAACAGCACCAGGAGTCCTCAGACAACAGCTCATGCGCAGGTACGATTCTCCATGTCCAGGAGTAATCCAGTTTAATTCCTTTGCCATCTCAAATATTTGGAGAAGTCCTGGGAGAGGTTTATGAGCCCTGGGAGTGCACAACTCGTGTCCCTCTCTCTGTCCTGACCGTCCTCATGCAGAAGGCTCCTCCTGCTCCCATGGGGCAGGGTAGCTGCCTCGGGCTTTCTCCCACACCACCATGTTCAAGGGGCAGAGCCTTCATAGCTTGCCCCCCTGATAACTGTGCCATTCAAACCATTCAAACTGTAAACATATCTCAAAGCTTTAATTTTGCTGTCTTCAGCTTAGAGGTACCATTATCTCGTTCAGCTTTTTTCTGTTAAAATTGCCTGAATGCAAGCGCAATTAATAGGCTGCGATCAAATCTCAGTTCAGTCTCCTCTCTGAGCTACTTTATTTTCTGACTATTAAGCTCTTCTCTGAAACTTCGACAATTTTGCACCTTTAGAAGTGAAAGGACCATGGCTGGGTATGTGCTAGCACTATGCTACCAACCTGAACGTCCATGGCTTCGGACTGCACTGGACTGGAAGCCATTTCCCGAGACACTGCTGCTGCTGCTGTCCTGCGAGCCCATGCTCACCATTCCTTGTGACACGAAAGCCTGCTTTTCCCTTCAAGCATGTTGCTAACTACCCATCTTTAATATCCGTGTCTGGACTAATTTCTGTGACTAATCTTTGTCAGTATTTGTTACCTTGAAAAACTTCATAGGTGGAAGAGGTGATCTGGCTTGCAGGTAATGATTTTGTAATTTCTTCCTGATGGCTGACAAGACATTGAACACTACTGGGCTCAAACCGGTCCCAAAGGTATGCTCCTAGAACCACCAGGACGAACTCATACATTTTCCACTAAGGAGCAAGCAGCGAGATCCATCAGCCAGCCCGCTGCACCCCGCAGGGCCCCTGCCCGTCTGACAATCTGCGTGTGTGGTGTCAATGCTTATGCCAGAGAAGAGCGTGGCTACAAGTCAGATGCTCATCTTCTCCCTCAGTTACAACTGAAGCACGAGCACTGCTCTGCAGACCAGCAGAACATCTGTCCCCATGGTCTTAGATGGAAATGGAGTAACAAAAGGATCCCTCACCGATGATCAAGCAGGCCTGGCTGCCCCTCCGTACACCAGGCTGTTTGTCTCCCTCACTGCAATGAGCTTTTATGTATTCCAAGAGTTATCTTCTCCATCATCTACCCACTCCCTTTGGTTAAAAATCACCCCAGTTCCTCCTCCCTCCCAGGTCCTCTTTTCTAGATCCTGATCATTCCTGCCGCCCGCCTCCATCTCCAGTTCCAGCATCCAATGCTCGCTGTATTTTGCAGGTGCTAATTCTTGCCACAGGCTGCATGACTCCATCACCTCCCCGACACAGCGTTACCACCAGCAGAGAGGAGCCTTTTATTAAGGCACCCGGGCGAGCACACCCACTGCTGAATGCAGGGCGAGACAGGCTGGCTGGACCCTGCTACAGGGACAGCCAACACCTCACTGCCTCCAGAAGCAAGAAATGCTCCAGCTTACGCAAGGCCTCTGGATGCACTTACTGCAGGACTACCAGATCTGAACTTCCCTGGTACCGCGCAATATGGGCTTGATAATGGGAGGCCAATCCATGAGAGCAGTGACAGCTGCTCCGAACGACAGTAACCTCCAAAGGATGCCTCGGCGGAGCATGGATATGGATTACTGGTGGGACTTTGTAGTGCCTCCTAAATACCACTCCATGTTCCTAGAGCATCTTCCCTCTCTCGACCTGCACAGGTGTGGTGCATTGGCTGCCTTCTCCCAAAAAGTGCTGCAGCTGCACACAAGCAGAATATTGAAAAATGTATTTCTACATGCTTCACTAAAATGACATCTAGCATTTCTCCATTCTGCATCACAATTTCCAGTCATCACGGCACAACAAACTCCCTAGCACATGGGGGTTAGATTAAAAAATGATCATATTGGCTTCCTACACTTTCTCCATTTTCTGTCTAATGCTATTGCAGCATACAACAGGAGGGAAAAGCTCTGCAGCTGATGAATGCAGACAGGCTGATATTAAGCACTGTGGAAGTTTTGTCAGCAAGAAACCATCAGGCCATCAATGCAATATTAAACAGAGAACACCTGGAGCTCCCCTGAGCTTTCTGAGAACACAACCATGGCAAGTAAATCCCCCCATCAATATCACGCTGCCAAAGAGAAATATTCATCATTATTATTTCAAACTGGGTAAGATCAAGCACTGTTGAGAGCACAAATCTTGTCTGCCTTGTAAATTTGATATCCGCTTCAGATAAGACCGCTTGCACCTTTTCTCATTTTCTGCATTTATGTAAGGCGCTTCCTTCACAATGAAATTATACATACTTTGCTTAAAGGTAATGCTAAGCTCTAAACTGTATGAGGCATCCTAAACCAAGGGCAAACTGGCTGGGGAAAAGGTGCACGGGCTGGCTGCAGCTGTACGCCTACAGGCAGGTGGAGAAGGGCAGTGGCAATGCGCTCAGGAGGACACCCCGCAGGGCCCGGGAGCTCTGCACGGGGCGTCCCTGGGACCGCCTGGGGTCTTGACAAGGAGTGCCCAGTCCCAAGGGCTGAGCCCCAAGCCCTGCTCCTGGTGGGGTGCATGAGCCCGGGGAGGGGGGGGGTGCTCCCAGCCAGGCAGCTTGCACATCCATGCAGAAACCCCCGACTCTCTGAGTTCTCCTCCCTGCTCTGCCCCTTCCTTCCCTTCCCAGGAGTTTTGAAGATTTCCAGGACTCCACAACCTCTCTGGCCAACCTGTTCCATTACCTGCACAGTCCGTTCCTTTCTCTTCAGAGGAATTATCTGTATTGCAGTCTGTGCCCACCGCCTCCTGCTGTCCTCTCCTGGAGAGCCGTCACCGCTCAGTAAAACGCGGCGCATGGGAAGGTGTGCACATGGTAACAGGTCCCAAAGGGACTGGAAAGCGTCACGGCACTGAAAGAATTACTTTCTGTGCTTCTGCTTTCCAGTAAGATGTGAGTGCTCGTACATCAAGAGACAGCTCTAGGCACCACTGCAATAAGAAAACCCTGTGACGTTCCTCACATTCTTGCTTACAGCAAAACATCCCAGGTAAAAGTGGGAGAGGTTTGCCACTAGCAAACTCGATTTTGGAGCTCCCATCTGAAAGCCACCTGATGTACTATCGTCTGCCTTGGGCAGTACCCCTGAGAATTCCGCCAGGCCCACCACTGTAACTCTACATTATTTTTACACTCCTGTAGCACAGGTTTAATGAGAAGCGTGACTTCAGCTAGCGTGCTCCCCAGAGAGAAGGGACTGATGCATGTGTGCAAGGGATTTCTGATCTGGTTATGCAGGAAGAGGAAGAGCTGCTCGGAGAACTTCTGACTGTACAGAAAAAATAACTCTCCTTTTCTGCAGAAGTTTATAATGAGAAAGCTTCATTATCAAATTGATAGTGATTTCACAGGCACCAAAACAGTGTCACTGAGTGAAACCTCACTGAGGTAACTTCTTTTCTCAACAAAAGACCACAGATGTTGGACCGTATTCATATCACAACCAGAGGAAATGTCTCACAGATTAGACTTCATCCATGTGGTTCATTCATGCCGACCTCAGCATCCCAGGTAACCTGCACAGCTTTTCAGTGGTACTCACAGTGGCAGACACCGTGCCAAAAGCAGAACGTGCACTGCCGCCCTCTGCAGAGAAAGCCCACAGCAGCCCGACCATCTACCACTCCTGCAGCAACAGCACTTCCAAGACCTTAATAACTGGAAACAAAGTAGCAGGTTACTTCAGAAAGCCTAAAACTTCGCTCCCTGTTTCTATGCAGGACACCATCAAGGGAGCTTCTCCTACTGCACCGAGGTGAACAAATGAGGAACGTCCTGCAGGACTGCAACCTGGACAGCAAGTGCAGCCCTCGCACCTTGCATCTGGAGAAGTTTTAGGCTTTGGAGAAAGCCTCGGCACCCTTTGCGGTGTTATCTCTTGCCTATGCCAGCAAGCAGTGTCAGGGTATAACCACAACAGCACACCAGGACTTGCTGAGCACTGGAGTCAAACCTTGCCTTCAGCTCTGGCAGCGCAGGGTCCGCACAGCTCCGGGGATCAAGGCTGTTCCTGGACAAGCCTTTAGCTCCCTGCTGCTGCCGTGGGCTGCTCAGGGCACAGCACCTTTCCCGCAGACCCGCTGGGATGCCCATGGCACACGGATGATCCCCCTGGCTTTCGGCTGCTGACATGAACTCTGTAGTTATTTGTCTGGCTCGCCCCTAATGCAACCAAAGAATCCCATTATTGCAGGTAAAATTAGTCTTCCTCTCTCACTGAACTAATAAAGCTGAAAACCATTCTGCCGAAAACCATGAACTCAGCTTCTCTTCCACTCAGCTTGTGCAAGCCTGAGGCGACACTGACAATATGATTACGGAGGCCATTTGCATAGGAAGACATTTTCATTTTGATTAAAAAAAAAAAAAAAAAGAAAAAAAAAGAAGCCTTTCTGTATTCCTTGGTCTGCTTGTGGTGGAAAGAACACTGGCAGTTTCACCACCTCGCAAACTGCCCAAAGGTCTGAAACACCGCACCACGGCAGCCTGCAAGAGCTCGCGTGCGTGCGTCGGCAAACCGCCCACCCTGCACGGAAAGCGCTACAAAGGCACGAAGCTGTCTGCTCACACTGGACTCCTGCAGCAAGGAAACGCGTCATTTCCGATACAAAAGGCAAACAAACCTTCGCATTTGGCATGTGAATGACAGAAGAGGTCCAGTCCCCGCCCTGGGGATGCCACCGCTTCTTTTCAGGAGCCCAGGAGAAGAGGACAGCGCGCGCCCGGCCCCGACGCGG
>VXAV01000124.1:235054-259559 GCA_013399715.1 Alectura lathami
TCCACCACGCCTTACGCTTCTGAGAAGTGCTCACTCACACCATTCTGCTGAGCCTCTCTGCAATAATCACATCTCCCTCCTGCTTCTTAGGTGATTAACGGCTGAATTTGATTGAAAACCTGGTGCCATGCCCTGTTTTCCCACACCTCCCTGTCAGGAAACCTTACCCTGCTATTTTGAGAGGAGACCCCACCTTGCTGCCCACGCCATTAATTGAATAACTATCAGTTCCAATTTATTCCGCCTGGCTACAAATTAGATTTCAGCCGGCTATGTCCAAGTCTTGCTTCAACACAACCTTATAAAGCCGTGTCCCTTGGCTGATGCCACTTGTCAACTTGCATCTGTTCTTGGTGTATTAAAAGACAACAAAGCCAGAAAGCCGCCGGTTTCTTAATGAACAGAATCCAATACGTTTGGGTTTGCTCTTTTTAAGCTTATTGTTGCTTCAGTGAAGACAACTGGGCCTGGTATTCCGGAGGCTCGCTTATGTGCACCTGCAACTTGCTGTTGAGAGCAGGAATGTACCAGGGCACAAAACTGATCTCAGGAAACTGAACAGCAACACTGCCTTAGAATAAAATGCCTTAAAAATCAACATTTGCAGAAATAATTACTTGTTCCCATTACACAAGGGCTATTTATATCTTTTTTTTTTTTTTTTCTGTTGTTTTTAAATTCATTGAACTATGCCTGCATTGCCACGTACTGTCACCTTTCTGGGTCTCTCCCCACATCAATCAAATATCCATGCAAGAAAATTCCTATTGCCTGAGTAATTGTCATCGGAAGAGCTGCATCTTTTAAAAAACTCCTGGGCAGTCTGATCTAGTGATGAGCTAGTGGCTGGCAGCCCTGTCCACGGCAGGGGGGCTGGAACTAGATGGTCTCTGAGGTCCCTGCCAGCCCAAGCCATTCTGTGGTTCTATGATCTTTTAATACGTTCCCCAGAACCACTGCTCCTTAGCTGCAGGACTTGCCGTGCTCACAAAGAAAGCCACGTGCTTAGGAAAGCATACACTCTAATTTTAGGGTCTTTATAATCTTAAATACTTATATTCCTAAACTTTTATATAGTTCTGCAGCAACTTTCTTTCTTTCTGCTAAGGACATCTGCAGGAACATTCCTGCTGTAGCACCGGTCCCTTCACCATTATAGTCTTACTGTCACGGTCACGTGCAGCTCAGCTTGCTGCCCTCATCGTGCAATGCCTGCTGGCGTGATTCATCAGGACTTTGAGAAGGCTCCGATAAGGCATCCGTGAAAGGCAGCAGAGGACACGTGCTGCTGAGTAAGAAATGAAGCCCATGTGTGAGACAGAGGAGGTTTTCTTGCCAGCAGTCCTTGCTTAGTAGCAGCTCTTGGGTATAAACATCGTGTCAGGCTCCGCACTGCTGCAGGCTTTGTACCGCTGGGAATACTTGGACAGCGCCTCTAAAAAACCCCTCCACGCGCAGGCAGTGTAACAGCACTGCTCTGTGCTCGTGCTTCTGCACCAAACGTGCTGCCAGCCAGCCACACGGGGATGAAGGAGACAAAACCACTCCTGCACGAGGAAGAGGCAGGCTCACTACCCACTGCTGACCCCCATGCATTCTTTCCTGAGACCGCTGTGCTGAGCAAACAAAAAAGGTGCCCAGGCTCCTGACTTGGCACCTCCTGCGTTATTCTGATAGGAAACGGAGGGAGGCAGAGGACGTATGGCCATCGGCGTGCTTGCTTGGAAGGGTCTCAGCACTGATCAGTGGCACTGCATGGCACAGACAAATACTTTTCAACAGAAATGCTGCTTCTCAGGCTTATTTGGTTTTTACATTTGCCAGAGAAACCTGAATTCTTATTGGTGTAAAAGCTCTACATGCCAAAATATATGGTCCTTTGAGGAATGAATATATTTACAAGGGAAAAGAAGCTGTGAAACTCAATACTGCATCCTTCATATAAATTAATCACAATACAGAATTTACAAGGCATGTTTCCCAGCAAGGACTGAAAGGAAGATGCAATTAGGGAAACCACAGTCAAGTGAAAGTCTTATCTCACAGAAGAGGCAGAAGGTGTTTGTTTAGAACACAGAGCCTAGGGATAGGCTGTGCTATGATACAAAATATTTTCTTTCACTGTTTGCAGTAAACTGAATACTCATCCTTACGAGCCCTAGAAGTAAAGATTGATGGGGTGACTCCAAGATTTCACCACTGCCAGTTCTTTCCACCCCCTTCAGAATGAACACAAATAAAACCCCAGAAATTTCACTGCAATTTTGTCTTCTTTTTGTAAGCTGTCCACAAACCCGTAACAAGCAGACACCTGGCACCTCAGAACGTGGTATGATGCCTACAGCAGAAAGCAGCTGAGCATCATTTCAGTTTTAGACAGCATTTCACAGAACCACAAGCCATTTAGGTCGGAAAAGACCTTCAGGATCATCAAATCCAAAATTTCATTAACAGAATCGCGTAAGCTTATGACAACACAGAAGTTCAAGACCAAGAGGTGGAACACAAAGCGTAACTCAAGCTCATCATGGGCTGTTGCTCCAAATTACGTGGGTTTTTCTAGTGAACCCTGGAGTCTGAGCATCCTTCAGGGCAACACCAATTTCACTGGGAGTTTTCTTCAGACATCTGGTAAGAAGTCCTCCTGTTGTGATTCAGGAACACAGACCTGTATTCTCTTTGGCCTCTGAAGTCGACAGGTCACACTTCTTGCACGAGTTACTGTGGCAGCGCTCAGTGTCCCGGAGCAGGGAAGCAGCAGCCGCTGCAGGAGATGTGCGACGGCACCTCCTGAGCTCCCATCCCCTCTCCCGGCCCCTGCGCAACGTCAGCTCCCACCCACGGGGAACAGGGCAGGGCAACCTGTCCGGCACCTGCACCCCAGACCTCGCGAGAGCGGATTCCCAGCCCAACAGCCGGCACCTCCAGTGCAGAGTTCAAACTGGTGTTCTGCAATGACGGGCTAATTCCTACTAGAGTATAAAAATTAATAACATTAAAATGTCATGATAATCCCACACTAATTATGCATCTAATGAATAATTAGCAGTGAACACATTTGGGTCGTTAATTTCAGTGAGCGTTCTGAGCCCTGAGCATTGCTCTGTGCCCGCAGCACCCGGCCCAGCCCGGCCTCCTGGCGCTGAGCGGAGCCGCGGGATTTCGGCACGATGCCTTTCAACATCAAATCTGGATGTTTAGAGGTGATGCTGTGAGAAGTATTTTTTCCTGAATGTCCTGTGAATTTTGTATCCACTAAGATTTTAACTTTCCACTATAAGCTGTAGCTGCTATTACAGAAGAGGGGCAAGAGGGCAGAACTCTGTATGAGCACACGCCCCTCGTTCCCTGCGTGGCTCATGACTGTACTGCCCCTTTCCCTTCAACACCGTCTCTACGATTTTGTCTGCAGGATGTCCAGAAAGAAGGAGAATAAGAAAGTAACAAATCTCTCCTACATGGCAGAGATGAACTCAGAAGCAATTCAGTCCAAGTTTTCAGCACACATCCAAAGTTAGTGAACAAAACCCGTCCAATATTTAGGATGAAAGGACATATAAACAGGTCATGAAAGGCCAGAAACGGCACCAGACTGAGCACAAAACAGAGACAGAAAGCAACAGAAGGTCCATTAGGACCTTCTCCAGGCAACACGCAAAGTTGCTTGCTAATGAAGCATTTGAATCTTCTTGCTTGTAAATAAGCATTGTGAAAAGAATTTACTAAAAAGAAATGTAAAACGTGCTATTAACTCGGGAGGCTGTGCAGGTGCGCTCACGAAAACGTTCTAGCTCCATGCACACTTCAGGGAGCTAGATTAGGGGTTAGTTTCCGTGTAACGGCCATATCACTACAGTCGGAATTTGCCGTCCTTATACATTCTACACGTAACTGCGTTTGCCCTGGATTTGAATTCAGTGAGAAATACTGAGGAGCACCTGGGAAAGAGGCGGCAGAAGCCTGCCCCCTGCAGCAGCTCACCGTGGCTCTTCCAAGCAGAGCAGCTCTCAACGTCCCCCAGCCGCCACAGCCCCCGAAGAGGTCTGAGGGGGAGCCTCTCACAAGGCAGAGTTCTGGAGTCAGAACCAGCACAGGCCAACAGCAGTAGGGTTAAAATGTGTTAACATGCAGAAAAACACACGTTTGGAGGCAGCCCCGTCTGACACTGAAGCTCAGACTCCACGGAAGGACAGCTGCAGAGAGGAGCCCTGCCGGGAGCTGCGCGCTGCGGGCTTCTTTGGGTCCCCCTGGCAGGGGCAAACACCCCACGCACACTGAAATGTCACGAAAATGCGCGGAGCTGCAGCTCGCTTCACAGCAACCTGCAGAAGGTGGTCTTCCTTTTTCTGTTCTTACATTCCGACAGAATCTGCATCCTTCCTTCGTTATTTGACGGTACATACCAAAGCGTTTCTGTGTCGATGCGAGTGAATTCTGGGTATAAAGGCACATTCACAACCTTGGGATGGCTGTATACAGCACAGCGACACGAACAGCCGCTTTGCTGTTTTCTTTTGACAGAAGTGCTCGCAGCGCAGTGGAAAGATATTCTTAATTCAGTTAGCTCAGTTGTTGAAATGCAGCAAACTACAGCAGCGCAGGCGTGAGCACTGCAAGGCTGTTCAAGGGAAGCTGTTGGTGTCAGGCATATGCCAACATCAGAAATCCTACAGATATGTATCCAAAGGTGCTTAGGCATGTCCATCACATTGGAGGTACAGCCTGTGCTGCAAGCACGCTTTCAGTTTGTTTTTTTGTAGAGAGGAAATATTTATGGACAACTGTTACCGTGCAGGCTAGCCACCCCTCTGTGAGTAGAATGGCACTTCGAGTTAACATTGCTTCCAGCTGGGTGTTGAGTTAGCAAAAGCTATTAGCAGACCGGATGGATTCTGCCCCTAGAAGGATTGCATCCTTTCTCAATGCTCTAGTTCAAAAAACCTGAACTGCCGAGTTACCGCCCCAGGGGGCGTTTGGAGGAGGTTCCCGCGCTCAGGGCACAGAAGGATGCCAGCATCCCCCCCACGAGCTCCGTGCCCCAGCACCCCCGCGCCGCCTGCAGGGGACCCCGAGCCCCTGCTGAAATAAGGCTCCGTCTCGGCACACAGAGCAGGAAGAACTGAAGTTGCAGAGGCTGCCAAAATGTGGGAATTTCCTAACATCCAAGTGACTAACTTTGAAATCAAAAGACAGTGCAACTAAATATTGATTTTTAATATAACTGCATAGACCTCTATGTAAAACAAAGCATGCTCTGCTTTTTTTAAAAAGAATTGTGCAGACAAATCCTCTACATAGCTGAGATGCAGCTGTTACATTCTGAGTCCCAGCATACAGTGAATTTTTATGGCTGAGCTATAAACCTCTGAAAAATGAGGTTTATAATAGAAACTCTGACACCACCTAAAATATAGCCGCACTACTGGGTGCTGCCGTAATATGGCCCTAATTTATAAACCACTGAGGAATCCTGTTCCATTTTGAAACTCACAGACAGTTATCTAGAGAAGAGTAAACCACAAGGAAAAATGCTCCTGGTGTCCATGAGCTATAGCACCCAGTCCATCTAACAATCCAAAAATCAAACAGGATGCCACAATATTTAGGCCATGCACTGAATCCTGGACTGTCACAAAATAAAAACATGGCGTATCACAGGATGTGGGCATATTTCATAAAGCCATGTGCCATTTCATATGCCTCTGGGCAGTATTTTCTGAGTGAAAATTTGATATAAGAACACTAGAAGAGAAGGAAAAAAGAACAGAGAAACACAACCCAAAGCCTCCCTCCAGTTTTGCTTGACATAATAAATGTTTTTGCAAGAGGGCTTCTATGTACTTCCGTTTAAATTGAAAAAAAGTGGCTAGGAAAGCAGATTGTTTACTCACAGGAGACAAAAGTTTATCACTAAACATTACGAAAAAGCTTTCAGTGTTCTGAGCCTCCAGCTCTGTGTAAAAATGTATTGAAAAAACAATAATTCACAGAGGCAGCACTCTGTCTCCCTGCTCAGACTCTGTTCTTCTGCAATTCCTGGACCAGCAACTTGTCAGAAACGCTGAACACAGGCTTCAGCCTCCACGTTCATGTTCGGAGAACCGCTTGGTGCCTTTCCGGCCACTGCCCCCCCGGGTCCTTCCCCTGCGCTGTGCACGCCCCGGCCCTGCAGCGCGGACGGGGGGAGACGAAGAGGCCGGAGCTGCTGGGACCCACGAAGGGGCCGTGCCGAGGGGGCTCCGGAGCCGTGCCCCCTTCCCGGCCGCCCTCCTCGGGCCGGGGCATTCCGCAGCGCCTCAGAGCGGTGGTTTGCTCCAAGCCCAGCCGCCGAAGGACCGGCATCCTGCTCCTTCCTCTGGCGCCTGCAGACGGAATTCCTGCTCCACGGTCACGGCCGCTTGCGGTCTGACGAAGTGGTGCCTGCTCGCCGCTGTGGAAATGAACGGAGCCTTTTGGCACAAAGGCTGGAAATCGAGAATGCGAGCAAGGATTTCACTCGCAGTTTTATCTTGCTCCAAAGCCTGAAAAGCCTTCTCCCCTACACCTCAGAGTCAGCTCATCCTAAACGCTGGGATGACACCACTTACTCACATTGAAGACGTGCTATTCCACAGCAAGAAAAAACATTTTAGGGCCCAGCTGTCAGGTTTAGATGGAAATTTTCACTGTGGCCATCCCAGACCCCTTTTGTATTTCCCCTAAATTGTCTCCTTCGGTATGCTTAGCATCAAAGGAGAATAAATCCCAACTTACTGCGCTTTTCTTAAGGAGACAAGCTATAAATCAAGCTCGCCATGCTCCTGTCAGCCACCCCACTGCCCACCAGCAGCGTGGCGGCGCACGGCACACCGCAGGCCCGATCCACTCGACTCAGGTGAACCAGAAGCCCTCCAGTCTTGTCATTAACGAGAAGCACTGATTTGCTTGCTTAGAGAGCCAACAACAAAAGCCTTCAGCAGCACTCCACGCAGCTGTGCTTCCCCCTGCAAACCTCCCTGGCAGCGCTGAAGAATCACGGCAGCGCTGCGATGCAGAGATCTAAGTGTGAGAGGGGCTGATGACTGAGCTCTTCATAAACCATTAACAGGCTAACGAGGGCATCTGCAGAAGGAACAGGCACTAAAACTGAAACCAGATACAAAATAAATATTCCAGAGCTGGATTTCTTAAAAAAGATTCTGCTGAGCTATAGTTCCACATCAAATTTTTATTGAATACATTTTCTACTGAGAATTTGTGCACTAAAACCAGTCAAAATCGTATGAGAGGAGTATAAATTTCATGTGCAGTTTTCACTGCAAATATCCTTCAAGAGAAGAAGCAAAAGCAGTTTTTAATCAAGCCCATTCCACTGCCTCTCCTCCCCTCTCCCCTACAACACGAGCTGCAGGCTGGAAACTTGAGGCTGTGCAGCTCTGGTCCCTGAAGTACCAGAGGCAGCACAAAGCCTCCAAGAGACAAAGGCACAGTCTGAAGGTCACAGCTGGGGGACCGATTATTCTCCACCATGCCTAAAGATGGTGCTTAAGCCTACTTCATGTGTAGCAAAGCTCGGAGGAAGCTGACATTTTGAAGCATCTGCATTGCTCCACTTGTGCTTAGCTGATGATAATTCATGCGATTTCAGGAAACCACCGCTGAAACTCAGTACCGCTTCCTCAAACTCAGAGATGCCCCTCCAAATATTACGCAGGTCATAAATTCCTGAATCCATCATGGATTGCAGATTTCATTCTTTGTCATTCTACAAAACCAGAAAATGGAGGTTATTTCCTTGGAATGACGGCGTATTTCACCGCACAAGCAAGGCTGCGGGTCACTCTGAGCTCGGAAGGACTCTCTGGTCTGAAGTGATACCACACACACAAAAGCTGTTCTAGAAAGCTTCCTTAGCAGCTCCCAGCATCTAACAAACGTTCTTCTTTCCCTCTCTGACTACAAGGTGAACCCAAAAAACTTACTCTTTTCCTCAGAAGTACCTAGATTCATCAGCAGAATGTAAATATTAAATGGGTTTACAATGCCTTTCAGAACTCCAGCGGGTCTC
The DNA here is from genome assembly GCA_013399715.1 of Alectura lathami. NCBI lineage: Eukaryota > Metazoa > Chordata > Aves > Galliformes > Megapodiidae > Alectura > Alectura lathami. Next base: position 243,102 of record VXAV01000124.1, read on the forward strand.
GGCTGCTGCGCTGTCCTGGACGTTCTGCTCTTTCCTGGGATATTTAGCTACCTGGGCTCCTGAGAGGAAAAGGTCAATAAATGGCAGATAGGGTATGACATCCCATAGAAGTTGTAATCACAGTTAATCAGAGCTCCTCACTGCACAGGCAGCAGGTTACAGCGCGTATTTGCTGATTTCTCCATGCAAAGGGGAACACTGCTACACGAGCTGGAGCTCCTGCTCTGAGATGCGTGGTTTCCTCTACTGGTGCTGCTCTGTTACAGAAAGCCCAGTGCAGCTACGTCACCTCCAAAGAAACAATCCACATAAGTGACCTTGAAGGATGTTACATTCATTTTTCTTTCTGCATATTTCTGTGATGGATTTAATGTTCAATAAAACTGGAGGAATAACAGCTTTTCAGGCTCAAGCTATTTGTGCAAGTGCCAAGCACTGCGGAAAGAGTTCAGAGCTGATTTCTGTACCTTACTCAACCCATTCACATCAAAGCTGATGTACTGGCTCCATTCTCTTTCCTGTAGGCTGAAGAGGGGATTTATTTTCCACATGAATTCCTTTTCCTGCAAGGTTTCATGTTACATATATAAGGCAAATTCCTAGCAGGACAGATGCAGTTTTTTAGTTCCCCATCCTCGGGTCGTGTTTTTTTTTTTCAATTTTGTGAAAAAAACCATGAGCTGAGCAAAATTTGACTGATGCATTTCAGAAAGGCAACAATTCTCCAATGTACTAAATACCTAATGTGGACTCTGCAAAAAGAGATTGATGTCTTCACAGTGCAGCAAGGACCTTGTGCGTGCCTCCATACTGCAGCGCGGAGGTTCACGCACACGGCGTCACTTGGCTGAAAGCACCACGGACACGAGCGCTGTGCCTTGAGAACAGCAGAGTCCCGAAGAAGACACAGACGTAGGCTACACGGAGAGATGAACACCAGCCTTCTGTGCCCACAGCACGGAGGCTGTGATTCCGCAGCACTCGACGTGCGGCTGTGCCGGAGCCGTGCCGGAGCCGTGCCCGAGCCGTGCCCCGTGTGAGCATGGAGGCTCCAGCTGGCAGCACCCGGCGGCCGGCAGCGCAGCGGGGGCAGAAGGTGGCCGCCCAGCAGAAGAGGAACAGCGGGATGCTCCTCCAGAACTCAAAGACGGTTTTGAGGATAAAAGCAACCTTGGTAACAAGTGAGACGTTCGCACAGGCGGAAGGCAGCAAGAAAAGCATTCAAACCTGCAGGCAGCTGGGCTCACCTGAAACACTTAGAAAAGAGTGCCGGCCTTACCGGCCACAGTACGGAAGAGGTGGCTGACTGCAGGCCCAGCCACTACACACTAAAAGAAAAAAAAAGTCCCGTGTTAGAATGACAGTCTGCAGTCCTAGCAGTACCTGCTACAAGCTGTCTCGTACCCACCCAAAAATCTCTAAACCCATGATCTCCAAACTCAAATCGTAATCTGCTTCAGGACAAAATTTCCAATCTAACCCTCGTTATGGCTTTCAACTTCAAATGACAGTGTAACACATTCAGGGACACCTGCAGACCTAATAATTGACCAGGGAGCATGTGATGAGATCAGCAAAACGGCTGCTTTCCAACTGCAAGTCTGAATGTCCTACACCAGAAAACAGCTTTGCTGCTGCAAGGTGCGAAATGTAATAAGCCATTAACTCAAGCCCAAGGTGAAGTAAATTCAGCGTATTATACATTCCAAAACAGCATTAGAATTCAATTTAAGTGTCACCAAAAGCCTAATCCTCAGTACACAGAGAATATTAACAAGTGACTTGGAGTCTGTGGTTTGATTTAATTTCCAGTGAGGTGTGCTGTCAGGTGACTGTGACTCCTGTCCGGTGGCAAATGCCACAGGTCCATCCAGGACTGTGTGGGATGTTCCTGGGCGAGCAGGCGGGCACACACCTGAGCAAAAGCAAGCTGGTTCCAAACTGTGCTGCTCCTGGGTGCCCTCATAAAGATTTCAGTGCTCCCCAGCAATGTGACACCCCAGCAGGGTTCCCAGGCATGCCCGAACTAATCCTGTTTTCCATTATTTTTTAACCACTGGGGCAAAATACCAGGTTGATAACGCAGGTGCTCCTGGAAGGAGTCGCCAGCAGCAGAGAGAGACAAGGCTGCCTGCATAAGGCTGGTGTCACACCAGTGCTGTGCTGCCTGAATTACAAACAAAACGCTGCCTGGTAACACAGCTGGCTCCAGCACGCGCTGCTCTCCCCCCTGCATCAGCTGCGCCAACAGCACATGGCAGGATTACAGCAACTATAAAGTGACAGATACGCTGCTTTCAATCCCCCAAGTCAGACGTAAAGTGCAAATGGTGCATCATTTCCACAAAGAGCCAAAAGCATAAAATCTGCTTTCCATTTTTGCAGGAGTCGGCCATGTTTTAGACTTTTTTTATGTCGCCCCTATAATAACTCCTCTTGATTAGCAACCAAGGCACGTCCCAAAGCAGTTTGGGAAATGCATCTCTTCTATAAATGACAACAGATTATTTAAGCAACAGCTAAAGCTCCCTGACTGCTTTTTACTTTGCTTGCACTAATGTCAGTCTTCTCATATATCTGAAGAATGAATCCTGGATTTTCTTTAAAATGGTGGATAGCGATACAAAAATAGCAGACTACTCATCTAAAATAAAGTTATATGTTTGAAATAGTTGGAAATCGTTTTTTAATCACTGCCATCTTTCTTCCAGAATATAATCTGCCTGCTATACGTTTTGCTTTTCTATCCAATTTCTAAGGAAAATGCAGCAAGTGTGTTAATAAATAATTTATAAAAACATTACAAAAGATAAAGCACTCCTGCTAAAATGTTTCCAGCCTTCTAGATAGCAGTTCATTTGTAATCCCTCCTGTTTTCCCTTTGCCGGAACATCAGAAGAAGGCTATTGCTGCATTTCTCCACAGCCGCGTTTTACTCATCCTGGAGGTGTCAAAACACATCTTTGTTTTGAAGGAATCCACACTGATAAAATGGTACGGCCCAGCCTGAGTTGCAAGTTCAATTTTATCTGCCATAGATTTTTGTCATGAAAAACATTTTTCATGAAAGCAATGTCCTGATTTCTTCTTGCAGTCTGGAGCGTGAAGACGGATGTCACACAGACACGCTGCTGGTCCTCCCCAGAAGGAGGTCCCACGGGTGCTGCTCCCTTCAGTGTGCTGGCCCTCCTCTGACAACAAAGGGGGTGTGCTTTCTGCGAAACAGAAGAGGGTGGCTTTGGAGCACGGTACACAGGACAGCTTAGCTCCTACGAAGGGATAGGAGATCGCTGGAAGACAGCTTGTGGTGAGCTTGGCCAGATGGAACTTAATTTTAGTGAAGGCGAGGACCCTATGAGAAGCTAACATTTTTGAGCAAGTAATATTTGAAGGTGGAAAAAATAAAGCAAAAATAGCCTTCCATTCGAACAGACCGTATGAGTAAGCGCGTGCATGAGCATGTCGGTCTACATCTACAATACTGAAAAGACCGAAGGTGGGTTCCAATGGATGCAGTTGCCCTGACAGCATGTCCACATGTTCATTTCGAAGGCAAGAAGGGAGCTGAAGGATTCTCTACCGTTTCTGCACCATCCTGTGTTACTCACTTCATCCTGCTTACACTTGTCATGTGAAAAGAACACAGCGAGGGATAAGAAGATGAGTGGAAACCAGCGCCCAGCGCAAGGCGGAGCCGAGTGCCACCGCAGCCTCTGCGGCACCCAGGGGCCGTCCTAGCGCTGCTCCTCTCCAGCTCCCCCGTTCTTCGCCTGGGCTGCATGGGCTGACCCCACGTGCCCCAGGAGCCCGCAAAACCGGGCGGCCGCGTCCTGGCAAATGCCTCGGGCGGCACCTCGGCTAGCCATGAGCCACAGACAGCAACCACACTGCCCCGACCAACCACTGCTACAGGCGACGCACGGCTAGCATCTCCACCCATGCAGGCTGGTGAGACCCAGAACCACAAAGGCGAAATGCCATCTGTCCAGGTGAGCGCCCCAAAGGCGCAGGAGCTTCCTGTGCTCTGCTGCGCAGTGCAGGAGCAGCCCGAAGGCAACTGACGGCAGCGCCCACCCGGGGCTGGCAGCGACCGCACGCCCCGTCCTCTGCTTCAAGCACGGACGCCTCAGGGAGAGGCAGAATAATCAGAAAGGAGCACGACACAGCAGCCCTGCAGCGGCCGGCTTCTCTCAGAGAGAAATGTGTTCCTGTCAGGTTTCTGATGCGAATGACAACAGGACAGAGGTATTCCAGCAAAGTGTTGCGTGGGAGAAAGAAAAAAAAGGCAGGAGATTAAATACTTTCCCTCTCAATGCGCACATTCCCATAGCGCAGTTCAAGACTCTCAGCAACCTCAGCGCTCGGTGCCTCAGGCACACACCTCACGCTGTGCACCCGGGCACCCGCTCAGCTCCCTGCACCAGCTGAGACCCAGCGCCCAGCCAGGTTCCACGCCAGGCGCTCCTGCAGCCCCCCGACTTCACGCACCCTGTTGACCTCTGGCCAGAGTGGATACTGGAAGAGCTCTTCCTGCGGCAGTCCAGAACTAAGCCACGCAGAACACACCCTGCTCTCCAGCAGCTCTGTCTGCTCCCGCCACCGCAGCGACCCCCAGCACTGTCAGCACCTCCCTGGCAGGGGTCCAGGGCCTCGGGTGCCCCGACACGGTCCAATGGCCACCCCATGCCCCTGCGCCCTCCGCGGCCACATGGACCGACCCTCATGCTTCAGGAAATGTGCTGGCGTAACGGCAGCAGCTGTCTGCCTGCTAGAAAGGACGCAAGGGCTCATTATGCCGAGCGCCTGCCTCGCACCTTGCTCCCTCAGCAATATGGGACCTACCTAAACTGCCCACAGAGAGTGCACCAGCTTTAGTGCTTCATTGCCCAGTCATTTCTATTTTACCCAGGTGAAAAATAAAAAACTATTACTGAGCAAAAGTCTCAGGAATTTTTATGAGACTGCAATATTTCCAATTCAGTTGAAAAACACCAAAATCTTCAAGCTGTCGCTTGCTTCTCAAGCCAGGGCAGTGGAAGCTGCCGTTTGCGCAGCACAGCACGAGCTATCAGATGTTGCTTTTGGATGCTCTGCAAGATACAGCCAGTGCATGCAGAACTGCGTGAGGGATGCCTGAACGCAGCCAACAGTGCTGCACAACTGCAGTGTCCCCACCTGCACCTCCCTCCTGCTCCTCGCAGGATATTCTCCTGCCCGCGCAGCACCACCCACACGGCTGCTCTCTGCCCGGGCTCCTCCCTGCCAGCTCCTGCCCCGTGGCAAAGCATCGCAGTGCTCCTGCGGCTGCTGAGAGCACCCTGCGAGCGTGCAAGGAATAACGATGCAGCACGGCTGGCTTTTAGCTACTGCAGGATTGGGCATCTGCACTGCAGCAGTTATTGGGAAGCCTGATTTGCAACAGTTCTCTGAGGGGTGAGCACGTTGCTCTTCACACACTTTTTCCACATTTTAAATAATTAAGTGAGCAGATAATGTGCATATCATATGAGACAGGTATCTGCCTACATCTTGCTCTCAGATGCCTGTAGCCTTAATTTGTTTGGCCGGCTGTGAGGAACAGGTAAACACCAACAGGCTGAGCACCCACCTGCACCAGTGTTCCCCACGCTTCCTATTGCCACAAGTGTGTTTATCAAGAAACTCTCACCCATGCACCTGGTACTGGCAAATGAATAAACTGGTGAATATTCTTTGAAAAGGCATTTAGGATTTATTTGAATATTCTGAATATTTGCTCACAATTCATTTCATTGTGATTTTTGTTAACAGCTGAGGCGGAGGACGCCGACCTGTCGGCAGCGCTCTGCCAAGGACTCCCAGACTCCCCTCCCTGTGACCACCGTTACTAAGTTACTGACACAAGGCATTTGGAAAAACCAACCAACTATAGCACGAATGAAAAACAGCAAGCCCAAAGAACGCATCTCCTCCATACTTAAGCAAACAATTACAGAAAAGATGGCAATGTGAAAAAGTTCTCTCCCGTGTCACAAAGAACAAATATGTAGTTACCGTGAATTCACAAAAAGTCCTCAGTGTGACCTATAGCACCGTTTGTATATGACTGACATATCTCAACCTGGGAAAGGAGGAAATGCGTCACTTCCCACAGCTGCAGCACCTTAATTCCAGCCCAGGAAAAGGGACCAGAACCTCCCAGAGGCACGCAGCCCATGCCAGCCACCAGCCCCGCTCCGTGCCGGCCGCACGCATGAGGAGCAAGAGGCGCAGCGCGGCGAGCGGCACAGACACGGCCGCTGCCAGCAACCTGCGCCAGCAGCAGCTGGCCCTGGGAGCCTGGCACTGGATAATTTTAAATTCCTGGGGTGCCAATTATCAGCACGCAGAAGGGAACTCTGCATTTTGTAGTCAGCTGTGCCAATGTTTGAAAATAGACTGTATCTGAGAATCCACATTTTTCCTGCATTAGTCATTATGAGTACAAACATTTTTCTTTTCCATTGGCAGCAAACGTGGTGCCACTTGGAAGGTCTGTGTGCACACAGCGCGGCCGAGAACCCGCCATCATTCACACCCAGAGAGAAACTTCACGGCGCTGTTCTGCGCTCAGCTGACTGCAGGCAGCTAAGGCTCCGCTTCTTCTAGAAAGCCAACAGGTAGTGAGTGCCAAAAAAAGACGTTCATTCTCTTCTCTGTTAGTGGGTCGAGCGCTGCCGGGCACGTGAAGCCACAAGCAGTGCTACTTCAAGTGCTGCACGGCCTCCAGAATGCTCCTTGGAGTCAGCTCACCACCCCAGCCCTCTCCCTTTGTCCGTCTGTTGCTCAGACCATGACTTTATTCTTCTAGAAATCAGAAAATTGACAGAAAAACCTGAAAACAGCACGTGGCCTTGATCTGCTGATGTGCAGAGAAGAGCTCCACAACATGCAATACCAACAGGTAACGCACCTGCAGGAGCTTTTCACTCCGCTCTCCTGAACAGGGATGGGAAAGAGTCTGTGCAAGCTGGGCTCTGCCACGAGGGCGCTGCACACTGACAGATCTGCCGGGGCCAGCCTGACATTCACAGGTTCGCTCACGGGACCAGAGGGCTCCACAGGTTCATGAGCCTCACAGACGAGGCATCTCAGTGTGGAACGGGGTCTGCGCTCCTCCAGTGCTGATTAAGAGCCGTACAAACTAATGGAAGCACCACAGTGGTAGCACATCCACCACGCTGCCCAGTCTTACCGGCTTCACCGCATCCCAGGGAACGCGTGGTCCCGACCCCTGGGGAAAGGAGGATGCCCTCCAACTGCAGCCAGGGAACGCAGAGCAGGCTTTGGTCCCGATCAGGCTGTAAGAAACATCACGAAACGCAGCACTGCTCACCGCGCGGTCAGCGAGCGCACCATTCCCGTGTTAGAAAAATGAAACCAACCCCTCATCGCAGTACAGCCCAGAGCTGGAGCAAAGCTTCACCTACGGTTTCACTGAAACTCTCGGGGAACCAAGGAAATGACATTTGCATTTATTCTCTATGTTCAGTCCTGAAAGAATATATTCTGTGAACAACAGTTCAACTCCCTGGCTGAGAACAGGCCGCCAGTTAGTAAAGGGGAAGACTGCGCCTTTGTACGAACCATTGATTTTCCATCCAGGTGGAAATGCACCAATTGTCATTAGAAACTGAGACCAGCTTTTGAAATGCTGGAATCTGAAGCTACCAGCTGGAGCAGCGAAGTGCTCCGTCAGCAGGCTGGTTTTGGGGGGTGGTGAGTCTCTCCCTTCCCCCGATGGCAGGGCAGAGCACGTCAGTCCCCTTCACATTCTCATGCACAGGTTTGAACTACTAGCCCTTCAGCGTCCCATTTTTACACACATACGTCTGTACTTGTTAAAAATCTACAAGGAAAATGAGGAATGTGGCAGTCAGTGAATATCACCAACCAAAAACTACCTCCTTGTTTTCACTCTGAAACAGATGCACAAACAGCTCAAAGTTTCATGTGTCATAACTTCTCTCTCCTCCTGGTCCTGCTTGCCCTAGATTCATCTTGGAGCTAAGCAAAAGCTCAGTGTAGACCTTAGAGAAGCATCATCTGTTCCTGGCTCTTTCCCCTCTGGCTGCATAACCTTGACAGCATGACTGAAGGATGTCCGTCTGCGTCTGGAAGATGCTTTCATGAATCACAGACTCACATTCCTCACACAGCGGAGGCACAATGTGTCCTTGTTTCTAAATAAAAACACACTACATTCACAACGAAATGTTCTGCGTTACATTTTATAAATAGGCTCACAAGAAACACAAGTTCACTTATTTCAATGCCAGTCAACAACCAGAGCAAAGAAGATGGCCTAAACGCGGAACATGGAAGAGACAGACCTCATGATACAGGTAAGATCCTTTGATACTGCAGTGTGAGTAATGAGATACAGGCTTGCTAATTGTCACAGCAGAAAACAAAGGCTGGTGACTAAGGACAAGGGGCTGCCCCGACAGGGGTCCTTGGGGGACGCCTGCAGCTGGCCAGCAGGGAGCACCCAGCCGCGCGAGCACCGCTCAGGCTGGTGGCAGCGCACCAACGTCAGGGGAAACCTCCCCATGGAAAGATGTACCCGGCTGGAAAATACTCCCCAAAGGTAACGAGGAAAGCTTCGTGGTTTGGTAGCAAGCCTCCCCAAAGGTCACGGCTCCATCTGGGGCTGGAACTTTGCGGGCCCTGGAGTAGGCTAGAACAGTGGGGGGCAAATGAGCTGCTCGCCCACCGTGCTGCTCGCTGCCTCCGGGGAGGACAGCTGGGGAAATGCCACCTCGGGAGGCACACACAGTGCTGCCGTGCCACGCCTGCAGCTCGGAATGAATCCGGCATTTCCTCTGAGTTCTCATGTCGCACCATCCACCACGGGCACCAGCAGACAGATGCTAAATAATAAAACAAACAGCTGTCTGCCACCCAAGGCAAACTGGACTCTAAGTTGAGAGAGTTTGCTCCGTTCAGTGCACTGAACTGTGAACTTTTTGCGGCTGCTTTAGTCGTGCCTTTTAACAGCTCCCCCATCTCCTCGCTGCCTGCTATGCCCGACCACACATGCAGGTCAGGAACTCCAGAGGCGGTGGGGAGAACCTGTCACGAGGAAAGGCTTTAAGGTCGGTAGATTCACGTGGTTGCGCTGTGTTTTCAGCAAGGTCACACACCACAGCTTTCCTCCATGCAGGTGACACACCACTCTGACTCTGCGGCAGTGAAGGGTTTTCACTCCTTCACTTGCATATGCCAATTCTGCTTTGAGGATGCAAACAGCTCAGAGATGCACATAAGCCTGAGAGAGGACAGTGACACTTTGTGCATCTCCCTCTGATTAAGCCCGCTGAGTAGGCACCACCCCTTGTGGGCTGTGGGGTGTCTTCTTATGCAGCAGAGGCAGCAACGGCTTTGTCTTTTTTAATATGGAAGTGTGATTGCAAACCAAGGGGAAAACATGGGAGTATTTTCCATTTACTTCTTGAAACAGATGTCATTTTCCTCAGACCCATTTGTTTTCAGGACTGTGGGGGTTTAATCCTTGAAATAATATTATTATTGCAATATTTGTGAAGTGCTGTTTTCTAACAAAAGAAAACAAATTGCTTGCACATGTTCAGCATTTGTAAGCAACAGCAAACAGTCGGCACAAGTAGCTCAGCAAACCTACCTTCAGCACTCCTGCTGCAGCACGTGCACACCCCAGGCACAGCCCAGCACGGGACCCGAGCACCCCCACCGTCTGGAGCACCACTCGGCACCAGGCCACCCCCAAACCCTGCAGAACTCAGAGGAAAACCCTGCTCGACTTTTGAAGGGGCTCTGCTGTGCCCACAACAATGAGGAGGAAAATCACCTCGTAACCCAACAGAACTCCCTCGGAACCAAACTCCTGGCTGCAGGAAAGCTGCTCCACTCCCTTTGCTGAGCAGCATGCCACGAGGCTTCCGCTACACGCAAACAAATCCCAAGGGCTGCCTCCTCTCCCACGACACCACATGCTTGTACAGCAGTTGGCTTCCTAAGCCCTACTGCATGACTGGTCTCAAAACGGAAAAACACAACTAAAAATCTAGAGAAAGTTCCATTTTAGCCGACTCTGTTTAGGGTACATTTAAACTGCCACCAGCTCTAAATTTGCTAGAAACGTACCTAGAGAAAACATATCTCTAAGGAGAGATGTGCCACCTTAAGAAAGTCCGTGTCCCCTTCAGACAAGGAAGTCCCCCAAAACAACCAGGCACCCAGAGGAGGACACAGCCGACCTCCCCAAGGGCAAATGCAGCCGTACAAGTTTACTTGGAACAACACCAGAAGGAGGAATTCATCATCATCCTACCTGAAGAAGCCAGTAGCACCTTCTGTGAAACGTGGGGATGATGGAGGAATGGACGTAACAGCCGTACAAGCACTAAGGACAGAAACAGAAAAAGCAGATACAGGGTTAGGGAAGGAAATCGTTGTCCAGGTGCTGAGCAGGTTGAAGAGGCAGCATCCGGAGCCAGGGACGAGAGAACGTTATCTGTGGTTCCGCTGGGATTGCCTGAAGTCAGTGCAGAGCTTTGGTTCTGCTGGTAAAACAGTACGGCAGGTTGTGTCCAGCCAAAATTTCGGGAGAATACTTTTTAGACATTACTACAGGCTAAAGACTTGACGGACAGACTTTAAATGCTGCTCTGCTTACACACGGACCCAAGGTGCTGACACCAGGCCCTTACTCAGCCCTCTGGCCGGTGTCCGAGAGGCGTGACAGAGGCTCCTCCAGGCCCCAGGACCCGCGGTGCCCGCCCGGCGGGCTGGGGAGGAACCACGTCCTCCACCGGGCACCAGCCTCCCCGGGAGAGCAAACCCTCGGGATGCTGCGCTGCCGTCAGGGCAGGCCTCGAACCACACGCTGCACCTCGCACCGCCGTGCTGCCAGCAAGCAGCGCACAGAGCACGGCCCTGCCGCGGCCCCTCCTGCGGCACGGCACCGACCGCGTTCACCTGCAGCTTGGTCTGGCCAGAAACAGTCTGCCCACATTGCTCCGGGTCCAAACAATTCAACAGATTTACTTTTGTTTCTTTTTTTTTAATATAAAATGCCAACACCTCCTTCCCATGGCTTATCACCCACATTTGTGAACTGAAAATTGAGGGTAGGTAAACTGAAAAAACTGCTGTCATGTATTACTTCAAACAGCAAAATGAGAAAACAGAGTTTTTTTTTTTTTTTTTTTTTTTTTTTAATGAACTTTACTTGTCCAATTACCTGAAATGAGTAAGAGTAAAAAATTCCTTCTGTACCAAAATCAAATTTCCAGTGCGTTAAAATTCTACAACAACACTGTGAGTTGGAAGCTATGCCCAGTACAAAGCAAACACACACAACCGTTATTAAATTAAAGGATCCCAGTACAATTCCTGTCCACAAAATATGTTTATTGTTACAAAAGCAATATTATTTTCTGACTCTGCTAGCTTTTAATATAGTGTACGTGGGGATGGGGACGGGTGATGAAAATCCCCGTCTGCCGAAGGTGATCAGCTGTCCTTCAGTGCGAGATTGCAACATCTGAGCATTTCTTTTAGAAATTTCTTTCTCATTTCTTTAGATATTTACCCTGAAAGATCATGGATCAGGCATGTTTTAGGCACGCCAGTATTCTACAATTACAGAAGGAAATAATAAATCCAACTGCAGGAGGTTTTGCAGGGGAATTTCCAGCAGCGCTGCACCACGGCCCCGCGGGGACCCTGCTGCTGGCGGCTGGGAGAGCAGCGCTGCAGCGCGGGCACAGCTGCCGGGGACCCGGCAGAGCGGGCAGCGTGAGCCCCCGGCTGTCGCGGCCAGCCCCAGGCTGCAGAGACACTTAAAATCCAGTGAGCATTTTCCATCAAATAAGAGCAAACTACACAAGAGGCGAACGGGCTCCTACCAGCTACTCCCTAACACAACAGCAGCCAGGGCAAGGAGGAATTCCGCTGCCACAAACAATTACTCTCCCCCCTTCTGCAGTGCTGCATTTGAGGGAGAAATGCTGGAATTACACGCAGCTAACCTGCATGACGATCTTACATGTGAAAATAGACACATGCAGAGGGGAGTAAAAATGTGTCCTTCAAGTACCACCCCCCAAGCTCTTCTCCTGGTGCCGAGGATGAACAGCAGCCATCAGACGGACACATACACCCACACGGGAGAACCTGCTCTGTGACCACTAACAAAAGAAGCCCGGCGGGGGGACGCAGGGCGACCCTGGGTCAGCTGCCGGGAAGGAAGGAGGAGCGGAGGCAGGCAGCTGCTTGCTCCTGGTTTATCTCCTCCTGCTCCCTTCTGATCCCTGCAGCTGCAGGACGGGATGGCCCTGTTTCTCCAGTGAAACTTCAGTGAGGCTTTAAATCATGTTGACCGGATCATAAGCAGATGGGTATTGGAAAATCTTACCACTAAATCACTGTCTGCGCTGTCCTGAATACCTGTTTTTGCAGATATGGATGCCACGTCATAAATACTGACGTTAAGGTTAACGTGTGGAATCAGGGCTTTGCTGGCACTCGTTTGGATGACCTGCATATTTCACTCTGTGCTCTGTCACGCCTGAGGGATGCCGTTATCTTGGCTGCAGACCAGCTCCCACCCAGACATGGCTCTGTCTCTACGATCCCTCCAGCGCAGGAATCCCAGCCACTCGGTACAGATGCAAAGGGTCTGGCGCACCTTCATTCACAATCCTGAAGGCACCGTCACGAACTGCAGCCATCCCTGCACACAACAGGCTGCCGGCCCCAGCGCCCCGAGCCTGCCCGGTGACAGGATCCGTGCGGGGACGCCGTCGTTCCAGGCTGTCACCGCAGGCGCACGCTCAGCAGCGCACACCGAGGGCCGCCTGCGCCGCCCCCTCGCCAGGTGAGCGCTCGCTCACGAGGTCGGCCTGAACGAGGAGGGCTTAAGGCCTGCTGGCTTCTATCACAGAGTTATTCTTAAAATATAACTGACAAAGATTAATAACGTTTTAAAATATGTCAAGGGTACATTTCACATGCAAAAGAAACGGAGGAAAAAAACCTGAAGAAAATAATGCAAAGAAAAGCTTAACGTTCTAATCCCAGCATTCACATGAGAGAAAAGCAGGCAGTGTTTGTTTGAGATAATCCCTGACAGCGGTTCTGGGCTGCACTGCAGCCTGGTGCTCCACGAGCAGGTCTGTAATGATCGGCTCTGCTGACTCAGAGCTGCTCTCACCACTCCGGAAAGCAGCTGCAGGGTCACCAGGTCCCAGAGGCTTCCCAGCAGGGAGCTGGCAGGAGGGGCCAGAGCAGCGCTCTGGAGAAGCCTTCACACCACACGTGCCCAGCACTCCGGTGCCCAAAATGGAGCCTGATGCAGAAGATAAAGGACACCCATTTCAGGAAAATTTAAAATCAAAGAACTGACAGATCCCAGAAGGGAGAAGCGTGCGTAGCTCGGTGGAGGAGGTGACTCTTCTCCGCAGGCTTCTACGTGCTATGACCTATACAAACGGGGGGGTTCCCCCAGCCCCAGCCCTTGACTGCCCTTCAGGGAGGCGGTGGGTGCCCATGGGCGTGAGGCAATCCCCTCCGGCAGCGGGGTCCAGGCACACCGCAGCCCCTGGAGGCAACCCCGACCCGGCGGGCCTCACTTTCACTCCTGAGATCCACGATTTTCCCGTAAACTCTTCCGAACAGAACTGCAGTTCCTTGAGAGACCCGGCCTCTACCTGCAGGTTTCCCCAAACCCAGAAGAGGTGCAGACAGCACCTCAGGGCTGCACGCAGTGCGAACGGCCCCAGATCAGCTCCTGGGCCTCCACCAAGCACGGGAGGCAAAGCTTTGTGGCAGCCTCCAGGCTGGTGGGGCACACTTAATGCATTTAGTTAAAGGAGTCTTTAAAACGATTTATTGCTCAAAACAGACAAAAGGGCTTTCATTAGCTGTGTCTTCTTTTTTCCTTTTTTTTTTTTTTCCTTTTTCTTTTTTTTTTATTGGGGAGGTAAAAACTGCCGAGGCCTGTGTGTCTGTGGCTATGTTAATGCTGGGCTGGGCTCTCAGCCAACACATTAAGTGAAATCGAATTCCTGAAACCAGCTTTAATCAGCAGATTTTTAAGGTTAGAATTACTCTCTCCTCTACAAGGCTTGCCAAGGTTAATTCTGTCCTGAGCATGCTGAATTAATGGGCTGGACAGAGGAGAACCGTTTTTTCCTGATCCTCTTTTAAGTTTACAAAATCTCTGGGAGAAAAGAAGGAGCATTTCTGAGCTGCCCGAAGAGGAACTGCCCTTCAGCACCGCGGTTCCTGTGCTGAAAGCAGAGCTGCGAACCTCTGCCGCCCCCGGGGCAGGCGCTGGGCACCCACCGGCCCTGGGGAGCCCCGGGGGACCACGCGGCTGCAGCCCCCTGCCAGGGAGGGATCGCTTCGTTCGGTATGACCAGCTTCACGCCCTGCCCCTCCCGCTGGCAGACAGCCCACAGGATGAAGGTTTTGGCCAAAGAATGCTGTAAGGATGTTGCCAGGAGGCAACAGCCAGAAGCCCACTGGGCAGGCAGAGGGGAGCTCGCGGCAGCCCGCCCAGCAGAGCCGCGCTCCTGCTCGCAGACACCTCCACACAACTCTCCCGAACACGGCGTCCAGCCGTGCTCCCAGCTACATGCAGCTCATCTGCAGCCCCTGCGCTGCTCCCGCAGAGTCCTACCCTGTCAGCTCCACTTTGCCTTGTGCCTTTCTAAAATCGACTGATAATTGAATAAAAAAGGGCTTTCTCTGGGCAGAGAGGGACAGCTGGGCAATTAGAACTGCCTATCCTTCCATTTATATGCAGGTCACATCTTGCATTACCAAACTCCTGAAAACTGGAGGAAAAAAAAATCAAAGTGTTAGTGGATTTCTTATCCACAGCTCCTTAAAGTGATTGCAGCTTATTTAAAAATAATACAATAATGCTGAGGTGTTCTTCCTTAACAAGAACACCTTGGGAATGGGAACTGGAGAGCAAGGAATCAAAAATTCAAGATGGGGTTGGTCAGGCTTTGAAATTCTTCTCCCCAGTGAGTTACATTAGTGGATATTTATTAAAAAAAAAGTCTAGATTTTTGTTCAGATTTTCACACTGAATTCCCAATTCCCTTAATAAGAAGCTAAATCAATCTTTAGAGAACAAACCACGCAAGACCTGTGGCTCTAAATTATTAAAATATACTCGAGTCATTTTATGGCGTAAGGCTTCATTCAACTTCTAACACCCCGGCAGCTTGCACACACCATAAGCACAACCTGTGCAGGTTACAGGGGAACAAATCAAGTCCTCTGCCACCAGCCCTGCGGCCTCTTGCACAATGCCCCAGTGCCTCTCCCGGACAGCGTGGGATTTACGCCCCAGTCCCCAGACCAACAGCCTTCCCAACAAACAACAGCAACAAATCGTGGAACTATCACACCAGTGCAATACAGAACAGGGAGGAGCAAACCACCCCCCAAAGAGCACAGAGCGAGGGAAGCATCAGCCCTCAGAGCTACCTCGAAGCGTGTTCGAACACATGCTAGCTTTGGCGTAGTCCTGTGTTTTTCGTCCCTCTGGAAATCAGTTCTGATGCTGATCGTTCGGAAATTAGCTCCTGACAGTAACACTTTCCACGGCCCACAGCAGCAAGTTAGAACTGCTGGTGTGAATTTAACGCTGCTGGTTAACAAACTAGGGATGTGGGCAGGGACAGAGCCAGAACACCAGCCTGTGCCACCGGCTTGTGACACCAGCAGCGGCGGAGGGGGGACCCCCATGGCTGCTCTCGGCTCCTGTGCTGCTGGACAGCGTGCAGCTCACCGCACCTCCGCCACACCGCTGCGCTGCACCTCCTGACGCGGCACCCGCATTGCCACAGCTTCTCCACCAACCTTGGCCAGGGCATAACATATGGCTTGCAACAGTGTCTGCTGCTTCCACGGATCTGACCTCCCAGGAAAACAAAATGAGGCTTTAACTTCACTCTTAGCGTCCTGATGACAAGGTGCAGGTCTCCTGAATCAGCTGATGTACCTGAGCCCAGCCAAGCTCTGCTCTTCACCTCAGCCTCCACATCATTTACTTGGCCACATCCCATGCAAAAGTAATTTAAGCCACGCCATAACACGCAGGCTGCATGTGGTACAAATTTCTCAGATGTATAAAAGCAGAAATAAACAACTTTCTGTCGCCTGGGACCGTTCCACTGCTTTAAAATACGAGCTCACCCCAGCAGAGCACTACCCAGCGCAACAGCAGCACCGAAGCTCACAGGCATAAAGCAGAAGTTGCATGGCTCAGAGACCCCAGGCACCTGAGGATACTGCAGTCCACCCTGACGTTGTAAGGTGTGAACGGACACCCCAGCGCTCTTCCTCGAGAAGCAGCTGCTAAGTTCTTACATCGGCATTTGCCCTTCAGGGCAATAACCTGCGTATCAGAGGTACCAGTCAGAGCGCAGCAACAAA
>VXAV01000126.1:25129-72451 GCA_013399715.1 Alectura lathami
GCCGCCGCTGCTGCTGCTGCCGCCGCGCACCCCCGGCCCCCGAGCCCGGCGCTGCAGGATGCCGGGGGGCAAGAGAGGGCTGGTGGCACCGCAGAACACCTTCTTGGAGAACATCGTCCGGCGCTCCAGCGGTGAGAGAGAAATCCCTTCCGTCCATCCCTCCTGCCGTCCATCCCTCCTTCCGTCCATCCATCCCTCCATCCATCCATCCCTCCTTCCATCCGTCCATCCGTCCGTCCATCCATCCGCCCGTCCGTCCGTCCCGTTGGTGGGTCTGTGCCAAAGTGGTGCCTTCAAGGAATGGCTTTGGCCAGGGCAAGGGGCCGGGTGCCTCCTACGTCTACATGCAACGGATTTGGAGTGGGTTCTGCAAGCCACTTCTGAAAATAAGGAGTCGTCATTTACATTTCCAACATTTTCTCCACTCCTTCGAGTTATTTTTTTCTCCTTCTTGTTCTTAGTTCTCTAATAATGGGGCTTGCGGCTGTTGTCTTTCAGCATCTCAAAGTCTTTGCAGTCCTGTGACACTTTAAAGTGCGTGGCAAAGGTACTGAGATGAGAGTGGCTGTGATTTGGGAGATGGTGATCTGAACAAACACGTAGAGAACTGTCTGCAGCTGCTTGCCTGCTCCCCAGCTAGGTGCAGTGTGTACAGGACTGGTTCAGAACCGCAGGAATGACTTCTTGCTGCTGGAGTTGATTTCACCCTTTCAGCCCATTGCAAAGCACTGGTCTAGAGCACTGTGCACAGCTCGGCTGAAGTTACGGTGTGGCTGCAGACCACCTGGCTGTGTGAATTGATGAAGGTGTTGCTTTACCAAGTCTTGCGCTTCCTTTTTTTTACCTAGTTTTTGCACTGGCACCTAGCTACTGAAAGATGAGTGCTTGCACAAATGAGGTCTGGTAAAAGACCTTAACTTTGCATCTGCTGAAAGGTTTGTTCTTGGACAGCCCAAGCTTAGAGTGACCCAGGCATGGGAATGGGAAGGGTGGGCAGAATGGGGCGTTGATAAAAGTTTCCATAGATATTATTAATGGAGACACTGACGTGACGTGTAGTCCTGCTGCAAAGCGTTGCCTCCCACCTTTCAGTTACACAGCTCTGGATTTACCTCACATTTGTGCTGAGCTGGTCTGGTGTGCTGGCTTGAGTTGGTTTTGATGGCGGGTAATGAATTAATAATTCACTGACTTCCACAGAAGCAGGAGTGGGTCGAGGACCTACAATTTTTTTAAAACTTTGTGTGTTACAATGCCAGGCTTGTATTAAGAGATCAGCCTTTTTTTCTGGGGGTGGGGGATCCACCCTCTCATGTTGCCTGCATCAGTTGTGTGGTCAGCAGCTGACTCAAGCTCTCGAACTGCACCACCACTAGAAGCTAATTTCCAGCAATGGTGTCTTTATTTACCAGAATATTAAATGCAAGTTTAATTAATAGGGTTTTATATAGCACTTTTCCCTCTGATAATTTCAAAGTGCTGAGTGGAGCTTAATTACACTGCACAGCTCCTTGTGGAAGAGGATGCACAGAGGCGTTCCCAACCTGTTCTTAAAATCGTGGCACAAAGAGGGGCTCAGGCACCACAGTTGTTCTCCAAGGTCCTGTGGGAAGTCAGGGGCAGAGCTGAGGATGGCGTTTGGGAGCACCTTGCTTCAGAATCGTGCTCTGATTAAATCCTGTATCCTCCCTGTGAGGGCTCAGGAGAGCTCCGTGATGTCAAAAAACAGGAAAACTCAGAAGGCTGTTGAACATTACACTTCAAAAAACACATATTCCCGCCCTACATTTTAACCTGGCCAAGTTTGGGAGCGTAAATCATGCTGATCTGGTCACCCGTTCTGCTTTTTCTCTGCTTAATGGTGATGTTACAGAAGCAGATCTGTCCCATTGGACAACAGAGCAAAAAGTGGATTGGGAATCTGTTTTTAACTCATGTTAGTGGTCAATGTTGTGCACTGAAATATGATTTAGCTCTTATTTTTGTCATCCAGGGCACAGCCTTATTTGTCCTTTTTAGAAATAGTAATTTTCATTGGATTCAGCGCCGTTTAATCTGAACTTAATGGTAGAGCAAATCTGGTTCAAATATCTCCTGCCAGTGTTTGGTCAAAGGCAAGGATTTGGGCTGCTGACCGTGCCTGGCTTTTGTTTTTCTGCTTGGATTCACCAGTTCTGAAGGGATTTTTCATTGTCAAGTTGAGGAACAGGGTAAAGGAAAGACTGATGATAGTTTTTTGAAACACATCTTGAGCATCCGCCCAAAAAAACCTTTCCATCGTCTTTCCTGGTTAAAGAACACTCTCTTGAGATTTCTCGCACTTGCACAATCCCATCACAGTTGACCATAAATCTTTTGTCAACAGCAAAGGAGAAGCCTTATAGACAGAGATAATATCTTCTTCAGGCCAACAGATGCAACTGGAAAAATTAGGTATTTTGGCAGGCAGGCTCTTCATCAGGTCTGAAATGGGAGCAGTGGAGTTCAAAATGAAGCGCAGGTGCAGAGAAATTATTTGGAGTTGGAAGAGATGGATCTGAACAGTAAAGCACTTGCAGACAAAATTGCAGCGTTTCTGAAGTGTAGAAGTCAGAACGGACCTAGTGGGAACGGCACGCGGTGGGCAGCCTGGTGTTAAAAGCAGCCATGTATTTGATTTTCAGCATTATTTCAGGATTTGTTGTTTATGAGTGTTGTAAACCTACAGTGTTTGGCTGCAGCTGAAGTTAAAATGGCAAGGGAAGCTCATCCCTGTGTGTCAGGTGTGAGCACAGCATCCAGGAGCCCTGCAGAAGGAGGCGGGGTGACCATGGCCATACGGAGGGGCATAAACCCCCAGGGCACACAGGGCTGTTTCGGGGCAATCAGTGCGCTCTGTGCAAGTGTGTTTTATTCTTTTAAAGCACGGTGAAATTCCAAGCTCTTACCTGAGGCTCCCAAAGACTGATGGGATCTCACTACAGCCGTGGCTGCGCCCTGGATCTTGGGGAACACCAGGTGTTAGCTAAGCCAGCAGAAAAAGTGTTTTGTGGGAGCAGTGCTTTAAATTGCATTAAGGTGACAGCTTTCCGCTGCCATTGGTATTTTGGGCTTTTAATAAGGACCTTCCTCAGGGCAGTGTTCTTTCCTAAGATGCTGTCAGCAGTCTCCACCTGTTATTACTGTTATTATTGGTTGCTCCTTCAGTGCAGTCAGAGCTCCTGCTGGTGCTGACCTCGGCTCAGCAGCGTGGGCAACAGTTTAGGCAAATCTCTCGGGCAGGGCTGGGCTTTGTGGGCTTATCCCCCAAATCCAGCAGATTGAGCTGCATTCACGGGCAGAGAAATGTGTCCATCTTGTCCGTCTGTCTTCACCTTTCACATGATGTAGCAGCAAAAGCATTAAGCTTTTGCTTATGTCTGTGCCATATTAATGGGGTAATTTGTTTCTGTGCTAGGGGTTGAGTTTGGAAAAAGGTTAACTCTGGGACTTTGTGGCTGTATGCAACAGAAGTGGGCATAATTTAGTGAAGTATGGTAACGGTCATCATGGTTCCTTATTGCTTCTATTGCAATAACTTTTAGAAGCTTCCTTGGAAAAAGGCATCTTTCAGATCTTTTACAAATGTATTTTGACACAGGGGCTGAGATCTTGGCTCTGTAAGAAATTTCACCGTCGGCTTTAACGCAGCTAGCGTTCAGTTCCTGGCCTCTTACAGCTTAGTACTGTGTTCCTGCACATCAGCTCCCTCAGACAGAGCTTTGTGCCCTGTTGTCCCTGTGAGTTTGATGGGGAAGGAATCAGCCTGGTTGCAGGTGGCCGTGTTGGTGTGGACGGGGCAGCCTGGTCTAGTGGGTGACAGCCCTGCTCACATCAGGGGGTTGGAACTGGATGGGCTTTATGGTCCCTTCCAAATCAAATCAATCTATGATTCCATGATCCAGGAAGGGGATGGAAGTGAGCATCTCACCTGTAGTGCTAAGACACTGTTTCATTCTTATTAGGTCATGTCATTGGCAAAGTAAGTGTCCACTGCCTCTCCCGTCCTTCCTACTAGTCCAAGCTGCATACCGGAGTTCTTACAGACAGGCTGACAAAGCATTCTCACTGGGCAGGATACACATAGGCTCTCCCCCAAATCAAAAACAAGTTGTGTTTTCACCTGATCCAAGTTAAATTACATTTGGTGCAAAGAGAAAAGTCTTTAACACAAGTTGCATCGGGTTTACAGGATGCCTGTCATTAGGGATGACATCTGGACCTCAGAACCCGCTGTAAAGATGCTGCAAACCATGGGGCAGAAGTTTCCACCTGCCGGTCCCATTGGCTGCAGGGAAGTCGCTGAAGGGATGACCACGAGGTTCTGTCATTGGGGTTTTCGTTGGCGCACGGCGGCTTTTGTGATTTCTCTAGCTGCAGGCAGCCTGCTGATATGGAAATCAATGCAAAGTGAATTTTTGCACTAAGAAGCATTACCAGATGACATTTGTGAGTAGTTTTCAATTGCAAGGGCCCCACTTTCCTTACTCTTCCAGTCAGTTTGGCCAAAANCGTCGGGTTTACAGGATGCCTGTCATAAGGGATCCTCAGCGAAAACATCTGGACCTCAGAACCCGCTGTAAGGATGCTGCAAACCATGGGGCAGAAGTTTCCACCCGCCGGTCCCATTGGCTGCAGGGAAGTCGCTGAAGGGATGACCACGAGGTTCTGTCATTGGGGTTTTTGTTGGCCCACGGCGGCTTTTGTGATTTCTCTAGCTGCAGGCAGCCTGCTGATATGGAAATCAATGCAAAGTGAATTTTTGCACTAAGAAGCATTACCAGATGACATTTGTGAGTAGTTTTCAATTGCAAGGGCCCCACTTTCCTTACTCTTCCAGTCAGTTTGGCCAAAACCTGAAACATTAGGCGCATCTGATGCCTGCTGAAATGGAGGGCTTAAAACTTCTGATTTTATGTTTTTTGTTTCTTTAACATTTTTTCTTATGTCAGCTGTATTTCATTGCATTAATTTATACACCCAAATAATGCCATATCGCTAGCGAATGGAATAACTAGATCTCCTTGCGGTCTGATGGGAAGCTTTGTGAAATGTGAGTGTTATCTTCTTAACATTTCTTTCTGCACGTCTCGCTGGGAGCTGGATGGGGTGGGAGAGAGATTGTTCTCCTGTGGGATCCGAGCGCTGCCGGGCGCCTGCCACCAGAGGTCAGTGTCGGTGCTGTGCCGCTCCCGGAGAGTGCTGAAACCTGGTAGAAAGGCACAAAATGAAATTATTGATTTTTCGAGTAAACCTCCAGTTTTGTTACTGCCGTTGGAAGGAGAATGCAGCCAAAGCGTAATGTCAGGAAGTTAAGTGAGCAGTGGAAATACATTTAATTAGCCCATTTAACAGGGTGCTGGTTGGTCATTAGCCTGGATTTTGATTTATTCTCCTGGTAAACTAAGGAAATAGTATTTTTTTGGTTTGGTAAAATTAAGTAACAGAAGAAGATTTTGGAGTTAGCACCCTAATAACATTCTTTCCAGGAAAAGGTCAGTCCAAAAATCTCATTTAATCAGCGCATCCAGCGGCTGGCCGCACTGCTCAGCCCTGCCTAACCCAGACGGCTGGGGCCCAGTGCTGCACCCACGCTTGGTGCTGGTGCCGTCGGAATGGCCCCTCACAGGACTTGCCTGAAGCAGCACCTGGAGCTGGGCTGGGACTGTCCTGCTGAGATGCTCTGCTTCAGCCACATGCTGGAGCCTTGCACAAGGAGTGCTGGACAGTTCTGTGCCATAGTAGATTTTTGGAAATTCAGCCACGCTCTGTGGAACCACAGCCGTGGCTAGCTACAGGCTGAGCATTTGCAAGATGAACCCCTGTGTCTGAGCAGCTACTCTTGCCATGATCTTCTCCTCTGGGAATGCGAAGCAAAGCGCGCTCATTTGTGTGTAGCTAGAAATCTGATTTTTGGTTGCTCCCCGAGGGTGCCTGTGCGCCTTCAGTGAGAGCTGCAGCATGCTCCAGTTTAAATTTAGTCTCACTGCATCTGTCTTGCACTGTGCATAATTTTAATAGAGAACAGATTCAGCGTTGGCGTTTAGGATATAGCCAGCATAGGTGAGGATTAGTTTAACTCTAGGATAAATGAGTGCGTGGGGGAGAACCTGTGATCGGAATTGAATGAAATGCCATTTCTCAGGGACTCATAGGGCTGCTCTCTTGTCCCTATTGATATGAAGCTCTTCCTGTGGACAGTGAAGCAGTGCTGCAGTAAAGGAGGAGGACTGTGATACTTGTGGGACTTCATGTTCAGAATGGTTAAAGTCACATGTTAACTTTTTGGAAGGTAGATTCCAGGCAGATTCTAATCTTTCTTCTTGAGCTCACTTGCTAAATTGCTGAAAGCTGCTGTGTGCCCAGCTGAGTGACTTGCAAGTGGATTTAATATCTCAGCAAGCGTTGGATTACTTTTGCTTTATTAGGGGAGCACTGATTTTGGGCAGGAATTAGATCATTGTCAGTGTGGTGGTATCTTGCTCTGGGTTTAGTCCTCCATGCATTTTCATAATGTAAGTGTTAAATGAAAACAACAGTAGTACAGAAAGGTGACGTAAAGAGTTTGTCCTCGGAGAGATTTTTTTCAGACAAGCAACACTTAATGTGCTGGGTAAATTGGATGACACTGATGTTTTGCATGCTTCAAAGACGCCAGGGAAATAACAGCTTTGTTAGAAAACAGCAGTGTAGTTTTGTAGCAAGGAGCACAAAGTGCTGGTGGAAGTTGCTGCTTCATGCCCAGCAGTTTGTCTGCAGCTGACCTCAAAGCTGGAGGGGCGTTGGTGTCTGCTGATTTTGGAGGGCTGTACCCATGCAGGTCTGCCCCAGGATTTAGGATTTTCTGTTTTATTCTACAGGAATGTGTTGAGCATGGGGTTGGATTCACTGTGTACAAACATCAGCAGAAGTATTTACTATCAGGGCCAAGACTTGCTCAGAAGAGCTAAAAGAAAATAAAAACCAAGAACATTTTATAGGACTCCCCCTCCCCAACACACCTACCCAGGACCCCCACGAGTTTTCCAAGGTGATCTAAACCAGATTGCAGCAATATGCTGACCCTGCGTAGTTAGAAGGAGAGCCAGCTGACAGCAGTTTAAGTGGTTGGGGCTTTTAAAAGACGACATTAGCAAAAAAGACAAGTTCCAGGCATTTTGTGGAGCCTATCTGGTCTGTGCTGCATTCGCCCCACATAGGAAGGGCAGGAATTCTGAAGGACGACTCTGTGTGAAATTGCTTGAGTTAGGAATTTATTCTGACGTGGAAACACTGCCTTTTTAATTATTATTATTATTATTATGTTTTGCTACTGCTTCATTTTTTTAAGCATCTTTTCAATGGTGACTTTTCTAAAATGATTAGTTGCATGTTTTCTTGGGAAGGGGTGGAATTCTGAAATGGAGATGTAAGCAATTTTGTTCACAAGCAATACGTACACAAGCATTCTTGAGGAAAGATGATTACACACAACGTTTCTCACTTGGCTAAACATATCTCTTGCAATGATTTAGCTGTTCTTACTCTCCTGTGATTACATAACATGAATTTTACACTGCTTTGGGCATTTTTGTGGTTAAAAAAATTGCTTGCACACTGTGGTCATTTTTTTTTTTTAAAGCAAGAAAACAAGAAAACAAGCACTGTGTTGAGTATTAGCTACTGCAAGATAGAGTAAGATTAGAGGCTTGCTGCTGTACAGCATAGGCTGCCTGTATACAAAAGAGCTTTTTTGCAAAGTAGAAGTGCAGGAACAGCAAATACAGTGCCTTTAACAGTTGTTTACCACAACTGTGTTTCCAAATCTGAAATTCTGCTAACTGCATGCCCTTAATATCCCAGTTCCTCGCCATCTGTATTAAACTTTGTAAATAGGAAAACTATATTAGCTAATACAGAGCCTGCTTACTTCCTAAGAGCAGCTCCGAAAAGGGCATGTCTGCTGTCTGAGCCCTGTTTCCCTGCTCCCTTACAGACAGTTGCTGGTGTTTAGACATATCTAGTCAAATGGTTTATACAACCTACAGATTTGTGCTGCAGTATAACAGAAGGGGGATAGGGTGGAGAAAATGATAGGCAGAGGCAATGACATTGAGACGAGCTTAGAAATAATAAAAATTGACTTTTATCTCAAAGGAAATGGAAAGTGGAAATGCATTTTCAGTACGTCAGAGAAATCCAAGCAAGAATGAATGCTAATCGTTAGGCTAATCATTATTCTGGAAGTTGTGAAGTTAGCTGCATGTTAATCTTTTCAGAGTACAATATATCACCATGGGATAATTTAGCTTACAGGTGCATAGAGTTTCGTACACTGAATCAGGCCACTGGTCTGCCAGATTTACTGTCGTGCCTTCAGCAATGCCTGTACCTAGAACTTCTTAGCCTCCACCAAAAAGTACTTGTGAGAGTGGGTGCTGCTGTACGTGGGCGGGAATTTTCCTTCCTGAGCCACAACACTGATACTGCACAAGTTTTAACTACTAACGTCTTACTGGAGAATGGAAGCTGTGTTTATGCATTGCTGTCCATAACTTGGCAATTCCTCTTTTGATACTCTTCTTTCTGTGGAGTTATGGTGTACTTAAAACGTGAAGAAATTCAGCTGCCCAGGTGTAGGCATAGTGGCTGAATTCTTTGTTGTCCAGTTATTAGCCAAACTCTGTATGGACTTACTCTTCAGAATACCTCCAACATATTCTGTAAAAAGAATCTAGCCTGCAGAATGTAGCTCTTCTGTACTGAATCCAACAGGATGATGTCAGTGTGTGGACACGTCAGAGCCAGTGTCCTTGCTCACCCTGGACCTACCTTGCAGCGGGCATCTGGGCTGAGGACAGTCCTTGGGATGTGGCAGCGCAGGGCTCCTGCCCGTGTTCTGCAAGAAGCAGGTTGTGTGGAAGCTCTTTGGCTCACTCCACGCGAGCTTTGGCACTAAATAACCAATGCAGAGTGTGAGCCATCAGGAAAGTGGAGGAACGGGAGTGAATCTGGGATTTGTTGATGGAAGTGCACCCTCTGCTTGCCTGCAGCAATCCATCAGGTGGATACGCTGTAATTTGTGTACATTTCCTCCCTTTTACTTGCCACGGATGTGGATATAGCTCAGGAAGGAGCAAGTCAGTTGGCAACCACTAGGCAAAGCTGTAGCATGCTTGATCCGCAGGCCTCTGTGGGGCTTGGCTGCGGTGTTAGCACAGCAGGGCACAGGTGGGTGCCCTTGGCAGAAGGCTCTTTGGCTTTTAGCTGCTGGCAGATGGGGCCTTGAGGAGCGCACACCTGGTTGTGTTCGGAAGGGATGGAAGGGACCAGGCTTGTCCTTGCTTTTAGGCTGCTCTGCAGCAGCTGGACATGGAGAAGAAACGGAGTTTTTCCAGTCCTTGTCTCTTAAACAAGTTCAAGCAGCCAGCTGGAAATCCAGCAGACTGGAGTTTGCCATGGTCAAATTAATGAACATCTTAATCCACCGTGCAACTGTAATAGGCCTTTTTAAGTAGGGAAACCATGTGAGTGAGTGATAGAAGTAGGGAAGTTGGGCATGAAGATGGTTTTAGTCCAGGACTGGCTGTTAGGAACCGACTGCAGAAATGGTCTTTCACAAGTGGTTAGTGGTAGTGACATGGTACAAAGCAGTCTTTCCTCAAACTACCCAAAACTCTTAGAAATTGTAAAGCGGTATTCTCTACTGTAGTTGACCAAAATTAGACTTCAAAATGGAGTTATGTTAGAAACTATACAAGGAGTCACAGCACAGGTTTCTTAGTAGAAACTTGATAATGTAAAGTTAAATCTGTCTGGAGTTTTGATCTGGAGAAATGTTAGAAATAGGAAAGAATTAGTATGTGTCCTGGGGAAAATAATGTGGCTACTGGTAAAATGTAGGGCAGGCATGGAGTCCAGGAGATGCTGACACCTGGAAACACAATAAAACCTCAGGTTTGGACACTGACCTGTTCAGCCTTAAATTTTATCAACCTCCTCACTGAACAGCTTGTTAATGAAACATAGATTCCTGTGGCTTTGTGCCTGCAGTTAGATTCATTGGCCTCTAACAAGATACGAACATTGATTCAAGATTTTTGTTCAATTGCAACAGGACGCACACATACACATTCACATGCTGAGCATGGATGATAAAGCTTTATTTGCGTAAAAAGCCAGGGGTAAAAAAAAAAAATGTTACAGAATATTGATGTGAACAAAAGAATACATACATTCTAGTATTTGATCAACTTCCTAGTCCATATACTATGTATATCTGATCTAACCTTGCAAGTACTAATACCTACTAAAATATTTCTAGTGTCTGTTTTTCTGATTTCATTTTTTTTTTCTTGAAAGATCAGTAGTTTGTCTTTGTTTTGTTCCTTCCCAGCATCCTGGTGGATTTGATCAGTGTAATGAATGCCTTAGCAATTATTTTGAGACCCTTGTGTGTAAGAAGTAAAAAATCCAAGGAAGATGACTATTAAATGCGGAGGCTGCAACGTGTATTTTCTGCAGTGTACTCCTGCCCTGAAACACAGAGTTATGTGGTAGGGATACACAATCAAGATGATATCTGATGGACAGGGGGGTTTCAAAACCGGGTTGTCAGCTTATGGACTGTGGTCCTCTGGGGAGCGGCCAGCCGACAGCATCCATGTGTGCATTGGGATATCTGCCGCCTTTAATCTCCCAGGTTGTGCCCATTGTGTCTGGATATGTGAGCAAAACCATGGTGAAAGATAACCCTGCGCAGAAACCTCTTTGCAAATCAAACCTTGCTTTGGCCAGAAGACTAATATTGGTTGTTTCTGGCAGATGCACCGTGTCTCGTGCTGGTTGTAGTGACTGCGTCTCCTTTTGGGTAGAAAAGCAGATTTTTAAAGTTGACGTTCAGGTTTAAGACTGTTTGTGGTGAATTTAAATAACTTCTTTGAGCTTTTGGGTTTAGAAGTGTTAGGTTTCACAAAATCTAAACATATTTCTAACATTGGTTGGTTTCAATATATTTTTCAATCTGCTTTTCTGTAGGAAATCTATTAATCTTCAGACTATTTTTTTCCAAATTCAGGTTTATAAAGGAAAAATAAATAAATTGGAATTTTTTGTCATTATGCTTTCCTTTTTCGGTAGAATAATGCTTGCATAATGTAAGCCACAGTTGCAGTTATAAATACGCTGTAAAGTATGCATTGCTCATGGAAACCCAGTGTCACATTTTTGTGAAAATTAATGTGTGCACCCAAGTGTATGTCTGTAAAAGTAATTGGCATAATCATTCTTCAGCTATTATGAGAAGAATTTGTAAAAATTTTGTTTATTTTTTTCCCTAGGAAAACTGCTGAAAGGAACCTCTGCTATCAGTTCTATACAGAGGGATTTTAATAATTATGTTGTAATGGCTTTTTAGCGTCAATGAATGAGCCAGTGTTACCAGTTAGTTCCATAGCTACTGTCAAAACGAAACTGAAAATTACAAATAAAAATAAGCAAAGCTGTGAAAATCATCACAGACTGCAGCTTGTGAACCTCTACTAAGTGATATACTAAGTGAGAATATTATTTTTGAAACAACATTACGGTGTTGATGAATATAAAATCCCACAACGTGTTTAAGCAAAATGGGTATTTCCTTCCTCAGAAATGCCTTTCTAAAAGCAGGGATGGAAGAATCCTTCCAAACTAGCGAATGCAACTATTTTGGGACTAACTCATGATGTGTTGGTGCCAGTCCGTGCGTGCAGACTGTAGGCAATGACTGAAAGAACAGATGATTGAAGCAGTATTTAAACCTTAGTTCAGCCTCCTAGAAATACTCCATGCTCATATTTGGATATTGACAGCAATTGGCGCATGCCACCAGGATGGACCAAACCCACCTTTTTTCGTTTTGGTGTAGACAGCAACTGAAATTGGATGTGTTTTGTGTTGTTTCAACAAGTCCCTTTGACATTCATCACTTCACCCATCGTACTGAGTTTCCACGTGGCTCACCTCATGTCCACCCTCCAGAGGCGATGTGGCTCTTGGTGCACCACCAGGTGCAAAGGGGCATCCCGCTCCTGCCCAGCAGCTCCTGGCATTGACAGTCCCCATCCGAGGGGTGCTGGCTGCATCCTGCAAAACATATGGAGACCTGCCAGGAGGAGAACTTGTCTTGTGCAACAGAGTCGTTGTTGGTCTTGGGAACACGTATCACAGAATCCTCTTTTCTCCTTGACCATTTCTGTAGTTCCCAATGTCATAAAACTGCCAAGTGTCTCCCATTTTGGAGCAATACTCAGTGGAAAAGAGATTCTCCTGCATGCTCTTCTGCCTGCCCTAAGACAAAAACAGGTTCTTGAGAAAGGCTCCAAAATTTTTTCAAATTTGAAAGAGGGTTCAATAAGATCAATTTTTAAGGTAAATTGTTGATTTCGAGATACATGTTTGTATACATATAAAATGAAAATAAAACATGATACCTTGTCTAGATGTTATGAATGAATCCTTTCTGAATTGTTAAAGAGTTTGTGCTTATATCAGTATTTTATTTTACTGAAGATACTCATTTTACTAAACGCTATCCTGTTTTCATCACAATTTGCTTTCTGTTGCCCATTTTGGTTTCAGTGCTCTTGGAAATTTCCTGATGGAGGTTACCACTGTGAATAACTCTCTATGCTATATAGAATGGAGAATGTAAATGTGCTTTGCCACTGACAACAGCCCTTTCTCTTTCTTCTCCTTCTCTTTACAGAATCCAGTTTTCTGCTGGGAAATGCCCAGATTGTGGACTGGCCTGTAGTTTATAGTAATGACGGTTTTTGTAAACTCTCTGGATATCATCGCGCTGACGTCATGCAGAAAAGTAGCACTTGCAGGTAGGATGTTACCTGTTCATTGCCAGTTGATGCACTTCTAAAATTATAATCTTCTGTGAAGAAAAATTAGGTTTTGGAAAAGGATTGATATAAGAGTTGTTTTGCAGAAATTACAATACTAGAACAGGCTTTACATGAACGAAGCCAGCAGCTTAACCCAGGACATGGTAAAGCACTTAACCATGTGCACTCATGAGCACTTTGCTGACTAGCACCCAATGTTCCAATTTTTTTTTTAAATTATTTTTATTTTTTATTTAGATCATCTACAGATTTAATATGTCTCACTCAAGCCTTTATTGAAAGCGAGACAAATCTGCCTGGTTTTGAAATTCCTGTCATCCTCTGGTAATTGCGTAAATGCAACGAGTATTGCAGCAATAAAGGCTGTTGAATGGAAATGCTTTTAACAAGTTTTAGTGAGTATGAACTAGAGGTACTCCCAAAGACGGGGTAAATATTCCCTGCCCATGGCAGGGAGGGGTTGGAACTAGATGATCTTTAAGGTCCCTTCCAACCCAAACCATTCTATGATTTTATGATTTTGAGGGTTTAGACCTTATTCTTCTCTCACCTGAAATTTATCCTCACTAGTAGCAGTACAACTGTGCACCAATGATCTGATGGGATAGTTGGGTGATACATTTCAAAAGCTTTTTTACTAGATTTTTGCCAATTCTCATACCAGAAGGTCTGCAGTGTGCTGTCCCTATTGGTTCCTGTTGTTTCATACGCACACAGAGCACAGAGATGTGCAAACTGCATCTTTACTCCCAAGAGGGTGATTAGGCTGATGACGTATTTACTCTGAGCATCACAGCTTTATGGCTTTTTCCTTTTGTTGGTGGTCTTTCAGGAGCGGGCAGCTGTGATTTATGGTTGGATGTGCATCTGCGCCTGCTCTGCTGCATCCTTTAAAAGGAAATGCTGTGGGGAAAGACTAAATCCCTAATGTGTGTGTGGGTGTGTGAGCAAAGTAAACCAGGGATGGAGGCAGCAAGGAATGACTGAGATACCAGTCTGTGTAGGTTTTCCCTTGGTATGTTCAGGGAGTGACCGGGTCTGGGGCCTTGGGAGGAAGGGGCTGCATATCTGCAGGGGTGAAACACTGGTGTGTGGTCTCTGCCCTTGTCTGCAGGGAAAGGGGAAAAACTTGGGGGTCCAGGGTTGCTCTGTGCAGCCAAATGTCCTCTGATGGGTGTTGGAGGAGAGATGGGTACATGCTACTGACATGAAATATTAATTCACACAGCAGCAACAAAGTCAATTACTTGGTGGGGCTGAAAGAAACGGCGTTATTGCAGCCATCCCAGCTATGCTGACTCTTACTTTGCTCTCTGCTCTTCTGTATATTAGGCTTGGTCTGTGTCCCTGTGAGCCAGTGCTTTTATAGCCTGTGCGTGTTTAAGTCATTACACATACAGAATGGGACGGTAGGAGAGTGTTGGGGAAATGAATGTTTAGCAATATCTCTCTATTAATAATTCCCCTGTGCCTCAAATACCAAGGGGACCAAAAGTTTTGATCCATCTGAGTGCCTTTTATGAACATGATGGGCCCTAGTTGATAAACATCCTGTTTTGACACGTTCAAGTGAATCGTATAGATGCAAATCCAAGGAGGAGTTATTGTGGAAAATGGATCTGGTTACAAAGATTTTTTTTCCTTTTATCTCGATTCTGTATATCTATCTCTGGGTTTTGGAGCGACTTCTCTACACTGAAAATGTGGCCAGTACTTTTGAGTCTGGGTCTTTGCTGGTGGAGTTCTATTTGCAGTGTGATGTTTCCTGCTCCCTAGGAGA
The DNA here is from genome assembly GCA_013399715.1 of Alectura lathami. Lineage (NCBI taxonomy): Eukaryota > Metazoa > Chordata > Aves > Galliformes > Megapodiidae > Alectura > Alectura lathami. The sequence continues at coordinate 39,800 of VXAV01000126.1, forward strand.
CATCCTGGTCATTGCAGATGGAAGCAGAGCTGGAGAGGACTTCAGCATGCTCTGCCCTTCAGCATGCACCCTTCCAGGGAAATGTCTTTGGGGCTGCTCTGTAATGAAGAGCTGCATGGCCGTATGGGATGGAAAATGGTCTTGAGGCCAGTGGTGCCTTCTTAGGATTAGTTAGTAGAATGTGGGTTTGTGATAATTAGGGCCATTACTTACGTTATTTTCTAAGTCAGGCTCTCAGTCCTGATTTGCTGTGTTAGGCCCTGATTGTTTCATCATGCATTAAAAAAAAAGTTATATATGATGTTTGCTTTACTGTTCTAAGGCAAGAGCTTTGGTATAAGGGTGTTGTGGTGCCACACCTTTATTACAGGTTTTGGCTAGGAGTCTCCTGACAGTGTAGTCCACAATGGTGATTGGAGGCAAAAAGGGCCAAGCCCCCGGGACCCGGAAACCACGTGAGAAGGGCAGGAGCGTCTCGGGAGTTGTAGTCCTTGTGGCTTCTGTGTCTTCTTCCTAGAAACCATGTGGGAGGGACAGGAGCATTTTGGGAGCTGTAGTTCTCCCTCAGCATCTCTCCCAACTCCATCAGTTTATTACATGATGTCATGATATGGAACACTTATGGATAAAACTTGACAAAGACAAAAATAATTTTTCAGTTATTTGCCCTTGCCTGTGAAATATAGCACCTTCAAATCAGTTTTAATCCTTGCCTTTCTCATGGGTAGTCCAGGATACAGTAATCACTGTATCCTATTTCTGTCTGTTGTATGCCATACCCTACACTTGGGCTGCTCATGTGTTGTCTTGAATGGTGGCTGGTACTGGTCACAGGGAGAGGCCATGGACAAGAGGGCACAGGTGTTGAGAGTGATTTTTGATGCAACTCAGGCAGCTATTTAGTCCCATAACAAAATGGTAATCCCTCTGATTGTTGCCCTTCTATCATTTTTTAATTAGCAACAGTGTGCCCATTGGCAGGAAAATCATTCTGAAATACCTCAGTAGAAGTGCCAGGCTGTTAGTTTCATGAGCGTTGTATGAAAGGCATGGTGTATGTAAGTGTCAGGTGCCTGAATGTTGTGTGATGGGGTCAGTGTGTTCTTTCTGGGAGTGCAATACTCCAAAGTTGCATGTGTAGCTGGGGCTGATACGCAGAATGTATGGCATAAGTGAGTGCTGAAATGCGCAAGGTTCTTAGGTGGAAAAACTTGCATGCTCGTGAAGCGTTGCTGTGCCAAATGAAAATGAGCTGACAGTCCAGATGGAACAAGGAGGGCATCTGCAATTGCAAAACCTCTGACATTCAATTAACTGTGCGAAGGCCCCTTTCTGGAGGTGCATTGATAGAGTATCCAACACATAGGAGAATTGCTTGTTTCGTGCCCAGTTGCCCATAGTTACGACAATTTCTGTCTTGATGAGTACAGTCAAAGAATAAACAGCTCTAGACCATTAAAACTCTGTTAAATGTTCCAGATAATATCACTGTTGTTTAAAATGGTTGCTTATCAGTTCAGTCTTCCCAGCAAGCCTTCAGAAGAATGGTCATCCTTAGGGCAGCTAGTTAGGAGACCTGCCTTGGCATTTTGCACTTGGCATTTGCTCCAGGTTTTGTGCTCCTTACCCTTACTTGTACCCAAGAGCCTCACACCAGACTGGGAATAACTGGATGCTGCTTTTGTTTTTGAAGAGGAAACCTGCTCTGAGATGTGTTTGTGTGTTGCCTTCCAGCTGTACAGAAGGAGGGAATTGGATCTGCTTGCTGCGTAGTTGTTTACAAGTTGTGTTTCCACCAAATCACTTGCAGGGCTCCACTCAACATCTCTGTTCTCCCTTCTTTTGATTTACTGCCACTGCAAGCGGGATAAAAATGTCTGAGAGTCCTGGCTCCAGTGGAGCTAATGGCAAAATTCTCACCATTCTCCAAGAGAAGAGGTTTTGCATGGTGGGTACAGCATGCTGGACTTGAGGCAAATTAAATTTGATACCGGGATGTTACCTCTATGACCTGATCTTCCTGTATGAGAACAGCCCTTGCATTGCCAAAGCCGTGCTCAGATACGTTGCTGAGCTCACAAGTGGGATCCAGGAAGCCGCTCTGCTTCTCCTTGGAAAGCTCTTGAACTTGCAGAGTTTTGGAGCTGTTGATCAGCTTTTGCTGTTCCTCCTAGGTTGCCTGTAACTGATGCCTTTTCATCCACCACTTTTGGATAAAGAGAGCTGTTAATTGGATGTGGGATCATATGTCCTCCGTGCTTTTTCTGCCCTCTAACCTGGCTAATTCCTCACGAACAGCCATAAACACTGCCCTGGCACACTGCAGACATGGAGCTGCTCCAGTAATGCTTTTCTGTATCCCAACAAAGGACAGCAGAGCACGATGCAAAGCTTTAGATGTGGCTTTTCTGTTCCAAGGGATGCTTTCAGAGGGAGGTGGGAGCACAGGCATCTGAAATGGCAAATGGTCCGCTGCAGAGATGGGGAAATTATCTGAGATTGTGCCTTTCTCTGAGGGTTTCAGTAAGTCTTGTTTCTCTTTGGTAAGTCTGTTTTCTAAGGAGTGAGATCTCCAGTAGCAGACTGGTTTTGATATTTGTCTTGTACAGTTTGCACTGAAGGCACTTGACAAGCAATAACAAAAACATGAGGCAGAAAAAGACAGAGTGATTGACTGAAGAAGTAGGAGTCTCTCCATGTGTACGAAATAGGACAGACTAAATTAAATTAAACCTGTGATAAGCAAAGATCTTATATAACTTACACAGTGATTGGCTTGGAGGCCCCTTTGGGGCCTGCTAGTAAAAATCACCTTCTGAAAAATGTTTGCATCTGTCCACAAACCCTTAAAATGTCTCTTTATGTGTGAAAATAATGAAGGATCTGAATTTTACAGGTTTACAACAATAATAAGCTGACTAAAACAGAAAGATGATTGATTTTATTCAGCAGAGCTAACTGCTATAGTCCACCACTTGTAATGTTGAGATGATTTGTCATTTTAACACTAATTAATGAGGATTTTCTGTATTATAAAGTCATGTAAAGTCATATACTTCGCAAATTTTAGTTATTTTTTCCTTCAGGACTAAGAGAAACATTGTTTTTAAGTCTCAAGATCACAAGAAAGAGAAGAACAACAGGCAGTATAAAAAAAAATCAGCTCTTATTTTGTCATACAGACTTGAGCAGTTTACTTTACCTTATCAGCACACTAAAAAGGGTTAGATTTAGAAAGTGAGGCATTCAAACTTTTGTTTGTTGCCAGCTCATGTATAAGTGTATAAAAGGCTGTTGGCTGGAGAAGGAAAGGCAGGCCATCTGAAGGCGAGCAGTCAGCAGTGTTTAGCATTCCCTAAAGAGGGCCGTGTATGTTAACGAAACCATGGTACCTTAACGAAGCCTCCTGCCCTGGCAGGGCCATGTCCTGGCATCCGTCACCACAGAAGCATCTCTGTCACCACACTCCCAGAGGTGTCAGCACCCTGTTCTGGAGCAGCCCCATCACCTCCCTGGGTCAGTTGTGTATAGAAAAGATTCACAGTCCAGCCTTCACTGAGTATTTTAATCCTTGCTAAGGCACTAACCACTGTGTTGTTTTATTGTTTCTTTCAGAACAGTAGACATAAAATAAATGCTTATTGAACATTTGGAGGTCTGTTGATCAATAAAAGAGAAGCTGGATTTAAACCACAGAGGCACTGATAGCCTTCGTTTTTCCCTTTTGTATTTTCAGGGTTGTCTGTTATAGGTTTCAGCCAGAGCTCAAAGTGTTTGTGAACAAAGAAAATGGGGGGGAGGAGGTCTGATCAATTATAAGTATGCTCATCCGAGTGTCTGAAAGCTTTTATGCCATGCTCCATTTTCCTTCAGTTCTATAATTGGGAATTTGCACAGAGCAGTCTTCACCTATTTTTAATTCAGGGAAGAATGACAAGAAAAGTCTGGCTGTTTTCTTACAAAGGCTTTCAAAAGTAAGGTCAGTGGGGTTGGGTTCACTTGCACCAGCTGAAAGTCTGACCAAGAAAAGAGGGCACAGATGAGGTGGTCACGGGATGAGAAATAGCAGAGCTAAAATTAGAGTTCTATAATCTCTGTCCGAAAAGGGGTGAGTCGTCAAAAGTGTTTAAATGTTTTACCATGTTTTCAGTGAAATTTTAAAGAAATGTGGTGTACAGTAAGAAAAATGAGGGTTAGCGTGGTTATATTTGGTAGCAGTACGGACATAGCTACAGAAGGACAACTCATACACTTGCTTTCTGAGTGAATTTTTAGACAGTTATAGTCATTAGTTCTTCCTGGTGAATTCCTACCTCAATTTGTAATTGGTATTTAGATAAAGGATTCTGAATGTCTCGTTGTCCCAGCTGCATCTTGGCAAGATTAGATTTGCTACCATTGGTACTGATTCAGCCAACAGCTGTTACCTGTAGCACATTCTAGTCTTCCTCTAGAAGCCTTTTAAGATGACTGAATGAAATTTGGGAGATTTTAGAGGTTTCGCTCAGTAATCTCTGGTTTCACAGCAATATTCTCACGGCCTGCAGCTGTGGCAGTAATGGTTTTATAGGCTATCAGCTCTTTTTCTAACAATATGCCCTTAAATATATGCTCAGAAAAGCACTTAATGAAATGTTAGATGACAGCAAATACATCTGCTTTACAAAAAAAGAGGCAGCCATGGTTACTCACTATTGGAATTTTCATAACAGCCTTTTGATGCTATTTAAATGAAGTGTAAATCATAGTTAAACTTTGGTAAATGACAGTGAATAGCATCCCCAATGCTTATGTGATCTTAGGAGGGCTGTAACAAGTTGTTGCTTGTCTAGCAAAAAGAGAAAAACGAATTTTTCTTTTCCAGTTTTATGTATGGTGAGCTGACAGACAAGAAGACCATTGAAAAAGTCAGACAAACTTTTGACAACTATGAGTCAAACTGCTTTGAAATTCTCCTCTACAAGAAAAACAGTATGTATAGATTTGTGTATGATGTTGGGACTGATAATGCATATTTATTATGTTATATCAATAGTATAAGCAATATATATCATATATAGTGTACTGTATTATGTTGTATACCATATTATATATCACGTATTATATTTAATATATATACTATAACATGTACAAAAGTATTTAATAGAAAAGTATGTAAGTACATCATAGACTATAATGTTCATTTTTACATATGGGTAAATTTAGGGGCAAGCTTTGGAGAAGAAGCAGGTACTTTGTTTATTGCTCAAGAAAAGAACTCATTTTTAAGGAAGGACAAGAATTCAGGCTGCAAAGGGTGTTTCCTGGTGTCTCTGGTCTGAATCCCTCTTTCCAAAATGCATTTACTTTTGAGGATTGTATTCCTGAAGTGAATCTGACTGGGTTAAGTAAAAAAAAAAAAAAAATCTGAATGAAGTTTCCCCTCAGGAAGCATCCCCAAATGTGCACAAGTGAGAAGCCATACCCTGATTTTGTGAGTGGTTGCTCCCAGTGGTGGAGATGTCTCTGAGATGTGTGGCTGTGGAAAGCAGTGGTGAGCCCTGGGGAAAAAGCTGCCATGCCTGACTGCCCTTTTCACTGCAAACTCACATAAACCCTTAATAGCTTCGAAGAGAGCATCCAGGATACCTCAGCTTCTTGAAACCTACACTCGTGCTTTATGCTTTATTTCCATTTTTCCTTTTTAGACTAAATCTTCCTGTATGTGCACTTAAACAATACAAGCATCTTCACATTTCTGCAATTCTGCCTGCTCCAAAGCATTTTAGTAAGCAGTAATTAAAAAGAGAAGCAGAAGTGGCTCTGAAGTCCAGCTGTTCCTGCAGGTGCCCATGATTGCCCTCCAAACGTCCCCCTTTCAGTTCCTTGGCATATGGACATACTCCCTAGATCTTCTGCCTCGCTGCCATTTCCTCTACAGGTCACCTGGGCACCCGCTCACATTGTGGAGGTTTCCTGGGACAGACCCGTGTTGGGTATCTCTGTGGGTGATGCTGCCCAGCGCTACTGTGTCCGGTGTCCAGGTGACTGCAGAGGATCCCAGGCTTTCCCCTGCCCTGGCTTCTCTCTTTAACTGGGCTGGCAGCCCCTGCTTGGCATGGGCCAGTCCTCAACTACATTCCTTTTCACTGTATTTAAATATAAAAAGAGGAAAGTTTTCTCTTGGTCACTGTTCTTTAACAAGCCAGTTGCTTTTTCTGCTTTGGGTTGTGGATTGCCTATGTGAGCTTTATGGTGTTTCAGAGATTTATTGAGCTGCAGCTGCCTTAATAAAGTCTTCACCTTTGCCCAGATCTCCAAGCCTGCACTTTCTGTAAGATACGCAGGATTTACGGAAGGACTAAATGGAAAAATACTAATTTTTCGTTTCAGTCTTGAGACAGTTCTCATCCATAATATGTCACCAGCTTTCTTCTCCATCACCCGAAGCCCAGAACTTCAGCCTCTTGCTGACACTCACAGATAGGCTCACCTTTTGGCTCCACTTCAGCAGCTGGTTTGCCTTGCGTTTGCTTGCATCTGTCACATGCTGAGCCTTGTGAAAGAAAGTTCTTCAAGAAACTGCATGCTTATCTCCCAGGCTGAATATTGGAGCAGATAAGGAAGTAAAGAATAGTATCTGTTGGTATGAATATACCTCCGCAAATGTAGAAAGTTATTCTGTAGAAAGGCTTGTGTTTGTTTTGTTACCTGCAGAGACCCTGCACACTGTTTCTCTCCAGCGTGGAGCTGACACTGCTCGCCAAGCATCCTTCCATCCACGTTTTCAGGCTGTAGCTGAGGTGCTGTGTGTTTTTGATTATGTTCCACAGCCTTTTCCTTCTCACTCATTCCTTTATGCTTTCGGCAAAGGGAGATCTTGAGATCCTCAGGCTGCTTTCCCATCGTCCTTTCCTTCAGCACAGCGATGATCTTAAAGAGCTGTTGTTCTCAGGCAGCATGTGTATGGCTGCTGTATGGCTTCTCATACTACCTTGGCATTTTAACCCAGTTAGCTGTTTTCAGGCGCAGACCTGCAAATATGCTACAAATTTCTTCTGCTAGCATTCCTTCATACATAGTCCTCAGCTTTATCTACCCATGTAGGCACGTATATATACATGAGTAATACTCAGGAAACCTCTTTGCCTACTTTTGAGCTCCTGCCCAGATTGCTGCTTCTACTGCACTGCACACCTTGCCTCTGCCTTTGATTTTTAGCAGTGCTTTTTTACTGGTTATTTTGCCTACTTTGGGAGCTTTTCAAAGGGTGCTGATGAGTTGCCAGGTACAAGTGAAAGCACAGCGCTGCTCCAGAGAGCTGCAGCACTCCTTAGAATTTATGAAAAGAGCCTTTTATCTTGGATTAGCAACTGGGAATTGAGGTAATCAAGAAATCAGCATAATGGCTCTGGAATTACCACTGAAAGCAGTGTCCCATGTCCCCACTTCCCCAGGTCGCTCTCAGTCAGTTGCTGCTTTAATCCCAATAGAGCAATGCTGAGTTTTGCCATGAACCCTTGTGGATTTTGACCTTCCCTACAGTAGTCCTGTTCCAAATGGATTTTGTTGCCCTCTGGGTGTCCATCCCTTGGTTCCTGGCATGGCTCCCAGACGTGGTGCATTAGAGGAGATTTGGAGGGGCCCGCGGTGCCCTGGGATGGCAGCAGGCAAGCAGCGTGTTTCAATGTTTCAAAAGGGTATGACCTGAAAGGCAAAAAGGAAATGCAGAGAAGTCATTTAGATTTTATGTCTGAATTAGTTCAGGTACTCTTAAATAACAAAGTAGCATAAAATTTGAGGCATTTAACAGTATACTCCCATTGATTTTCATTTCAATAATTGCATGTAATGTGAAGAAGGTTTCAAAGATATCCTCAGTCTGTTTTTAATTACCTGACTACCCTGCAGACACTAAGTTTGTGAGCCATGATGGAAAAAAGCAAGAGCAAGAGGGGAAGAACAGCATGTTTTATTTCTTATTTATTCTTATTACTTATTATTCTATCTCTGCTTTTCAACTAGTTAGATTGGTAGCATTTCCCCATTTTAATGAGTTTGTAAAAATCAGACTGTGGTGTTTTCCTGTGGGGAGGTGAAATTAAAGATGTATAAATGCCTAGGTGTGATCCTAAACTACATGTAAATTATTCTGTGTACAGGCTGGGGGAGGTTTGTGCTACACCGTAGTCCAATGTCACCTTTTTCTCTGCTCCAGGAACCCCAGTTTGGTTCTACATGCAAATTGCTCCTATAAGAAATGAACATGAGAAAGTGGTTTTGTTCCTGTGCACTTTTAAGGATATCACTTTGTTCAAGCAGCCCATTGAAGATGATTCAACAAAAGGTAAATATGAAATACACTTTTTTTTTTTTGTAAATGATAAAGTACATGCTTAAGCTGAGTCCTGTGACAGGGAGATGTCACGGCTGCAATGTGTATCTTGCTTTTGGGAAATGCTTTGTGACCTGTCAGAGTTCAGATGCCACTTTCCTAAATGACTAACTAAAATTGAAAAATAAAGCGCTGTGAGTGGGATATTCCCTAACAACATTTTGCCAGAGCTGCAAGCCTTCTTTTCACTTCATAATAGCACTACTTCTTCACTATGGCTGGTATTTGCTGAAAATGGTATTGTAATGCTGTGTTGTTTTGGGTGACCTTCTATAGAACTGATATCTTTTATTTATCAAAAAGTATTTTCAAATTCTTTGCTCTGAGGTGTCGGTCGTACCACCCTTTCTCACTAAGATATGAAAGAGCTGAGATACGAAAGAAACAGCTTGACTTCTTGCTGGCCAGCAGTGATGTTTGCATGGCTGTGGATATTCTGCTTGTTTTTAACAGCTGCTGCTTGTGGTGTTTGCTGAGGTGTGCAATGCTTTCATCACCTGATGACCCATGTTGCACAGAGAGAATGGGTGGCAAAAAGTGCAGAGGATCTAGCAGCACTCTGTGCTTTGGTTGTAAAATGTGTGGCTGGTGTCAGGTTCACATGCATAATAATGTGTGCTTCCGTGAGGAAGGGCATTTATGCTGTGGCATCCATATCCCACCTTCTCTAGGGTGTTGCATTCTGGTAACTAATTCCTTGCTCTGTTTTTCTCTTCACGCTTGGAGAAGGCTTGGTTTCTCACCGAGAGCTATGTGCCCTCTAATCTGTCTTCTTTAGAATAAAACTCAGAGTCATTTGAATGCAAACAGGATTTAAACTACTTTCTCATGATACAGGTAATGCTTACATGTGCTTGGATAACTGAAAAGTAGATTTAGAATGGCAGACTTAAAACGAAAGGCCTGTCTTTGGGCTAACACTAAATAAGAGATTTTTTTTTTGCCTACAGAGTATTATCTATAAATTATAAGATCCTGATATAGGAGAACCTTCTCAGCCAGCATAAGCTTTTCTGCCTCTACAATTCAGGTGGCATCCTGCAAATGTCCCTTTGGATTCTTGACCTGTGAGGTTTGTTCTCTGGAGGAGCAGAGTGCTCCTGGCATCCATTATAGGAACAATATATGTTCCTGTGGGAAAGAGCAATAGCTGCAAAGTCGGTAATGCATAGACTGTTGTTCTCCAGTGAAGAGAACCATTAGTTACAATGTCAGTTATTAACTGCGAACATTGCAAAATATTGTTTTCAGCAGCCAGAGAGGTTTGACTGCATGGTTGAAGAGCACTTACTTCTGTAAATGTCTTACTTAAACAAACAGACAAACAAAAAGGAAAAAAAAAAATCAGAAGACAGTACAGCCACATCTCTCTTTAAAGCACATGATTGGAGTCTTAAGAATTTGCTCTGGGTGCTTTGATTAGAGCATCAGTTAACATTGATCAGTACATCCAACAGGCTCCATAATACAAACCACTGACCTGATTTTTTTCTTCTCCTTTTACAGAAAGCAGAGTTTGTCTTTTGATAATATATATGTAAAAAAAGTAATATTCAAATATTAGCAGCTTTTTACTACAAGGATGGAAAAACAGCCCTGTTGCATACCTCTGCATCTCAGCTGGGTGGATCTGCAGGGTCCCACTGCACTGGTATCACAGTGTTGTTTTGTCAGACATAGTGCTATGAGATATGCATAATTCATTGTCCTTGCAGATAACATTACAATGTGCTCAGAAGCTGTCAGGCCACTTTCTTTTTGAATTGTGAGATTGGTAAACATATATGTCACAATCTAGGGGAGAAATTTTAAAATTTTGTATAAAGCATTTTAATAAAATAGTGCTGCTGAGTGCTGGGATTTGTCATTGAAAAGGCTATTTAAAAAAAAAAAAAAGATATTTCTTCAGAAATTCTGGCAGGACCATGCAATACATAATACATAAGTAACTATGGTGCAGATGAGTTACTGTCTATTACTTATGGGAGCAGTAAATTTGAGATAAAAAATTCAACAGAAATAAAATATTGATGCCATTATGCAATAATCTCTCCATACTGATGCGTTCTGCCCTGTTCGAAGGTATGTTGCTTTGTTGTGAAGCTTCAGTATATCACACTCCTACGAGGTGCAAGAGTTTGGTATTTAAATCACTGCAATGAGTATAGTTGTGCTGCGGTGTGCCTGCATGCCCTGCCTCCTGGAAATAAATGGTTATGTTTGCTGGACCCACTTGTGCTGGCTGCCAAGTGGCCAGCATCTCGTGCTGCCTTGCATGAACCGCTGCTGTTTTGGGGTCCAGCAGTGGTGCCTCCGTTCTGAGGATGCAGATCTGCTCAGAAGTGTGGGGAGCCCGCCACGTTTGTGGAAGCAGGGCATTAAAATAGGAGAAAATATTATTGCAAAGCACATTGCATGGCAGAGGTAGGATTTTTGCTCAGCATAGTCTCAAAACCGTGATTGGTGGCAGGCTTAGTACCAAAAATCTCTTTGACATCACAGAGGCTAGCCCTGTGGGAGCAAGGGGAGGTAGAGAGGGCTGGGGCACTGTGACAGATGATGAGTGTCTGCTTACCTGTGTGCTCACATTTGGCTGTGCTAGTGCGGTCAGAAAGGAGGAGGAGGAGCAGGGGAGGGGGCTTTGCTTGCAGGAGGAAACAAAGGTAATGAAAGATGTTCCCAGTCCCAGCAGGCTGTGAATTTCTTGCGGTCCAGAAAGCTGCTGAAGCTTCCTAGAATGAAAGCAAGACCGGAGAAAAGGAATATTTAAAAGTTAGCTTCCTCAGATAAAATACGTTGTCAGAGAACAAAAGCCTAATTTTCTGGGAGGGCACAGTCAGTGTGATGCTCTGTCATATGGTACGGGGTATCCCTTTAGCCAGTTTAGGTCAGCAGCCCTGATTCTGTCCCCTCCCAGCAACTTGTGCCCCCACGGTTCTCCTTGCTGGCAGGACAGTACAAGAAGCTGAGAAGGTAAAAAGTCCTTGGCTCTGTACAGCTCTGCTCAGCAGCAACTGAAACATGGGTGTGCAGTCAACATTGTTTCTCTCCCAAAGCCAAAACATAGCTTCACAGCAGACACTGTGAAGAAGAGGACTAGTGATGGGGCAGGAGGTGTCTCAGGAGCTGGTGGTCACTGGGTACAGTGCCTTATTTGCCGTTGAAGGAGCTGTGCTGTGTTTTGTCCTCTCTGTCTTTCCTTCTGCAGTTCCTCTTTGGTAAGATGAACATTTGTCTGATCTGGATGCAGTGCCAGGCAATAGGTCGTACCTGTGGTGGTGGAGGGCCAGCTCTCCAGGTGTCCGGGCTGAATGCCTTACACAGAGGTGGAAGGTCATTACAAGCATATGAAGGTGTTTTCTTCCAGAGAATAAAACCCGAAGAATCTTCTCTTTTGTGTTTGTACCATTGTAGGGTCACAGTTGGATGCTTTTATCGGCTTGCTGTGCTTGTATTCTGTCTTTACCCAATGGCCTTTTAAAAGCATCTGAATGCATTCAGTCCCTCCAAAGACACACAGTGGTAATAATCTTATGTTTATTTGTCAGAAAAAAAAAGTGAAGCCATTTTTCTGGGCCCTAACTGTCAGGAGGGCAAAGTGGGCTGCTTAAAATTTTAAGACCATTTGAAGCCAAGAGTACTGTTGATTATATTAAACTGGAAGTTTAAGGATGGAAAAAGACTGATATTTTTTCATTTTTAGTGAAACACCGCCTAGTTATACAATGGCTTTATTCCCTTCGTTATCACCAGTGAAGGAAAAATGCTGCCTTCAGGTAAACTTGAAAACTTGTTTGCCTGGGATTCTCACTGATTGTCTTGAGTCTCTTTTGAGTGAAATATCAGGATTTTCTGCAGCTGGAATTGGTTGGGAAGTTCCTGTGGATACCGATGGAATGCTGGATTAGGATGCAACCATGTGCTAATGAGGCTCCTACAGCTCTGGACAGCGTGCCCTTAACAGATGGGATCAGGAGATAGCACAGCAGTATCCTAAAGGGTTTTTTCGCATGGTGCAGCCAGACCTTGATAATCAAGACTGTCTGGGACAATGCTGAACTGCTTCCAGTGACATAACTCTTTATAGTTATGTAACTCCATATAATGATACAACTCTATCTCGGAGTGAGACAGAGCTATAAAAAGTGTGCTAGTTGCAGAAATGCGCACTTATGCTTGCTAATCCTTGCTAAGCCTGTAATTCTGATCCTTTTTTATCTTTAATAAGTGCAAGTTGTTAAGCACATATAACTAGTTGCACATGGGAAATTTTTCCTTGAGGGGGTGTCAGTCCTGGTGATAATAGAAGTGAGTGGAGGGATTAGAGCATGGAAATGGGGTGAAGCACAGCATACCGTGTTGAATACATCATCTTGACAGTAATCCATAACAGTAATTTAATAGGTCACAATTTGGGTATCCTTCCCATGTATTCATTGCACTTTTCCATGGCTGTAATTACAGGGGTTTTGGTGCTATAAAGACCCAAATGCAGTTTGTTCTGTTGCTTTTTCCCATTGCTCTGGCCTGCAGAGTCGCACCCCTAAATGTCTTCAGGCTCTTGTTCCTGTTCCTGTAGGACAAGCGTCTCCATTACTGCCTTTGGTGACGTGTTAGTGACAGTCTTAGCACACACTGCAAAGTCTAAGCAGTCAAAAAATATTCTAAGAGTTTAAAACTTAATAACTCGCTGCTAGGGGTGACACTCTCAGGATTTATTTCTGCCCCGTTCTCACTTTGCCACTGTCAGAGACCTGCTGTAATGAAGAATGGAGAGTTTCCATATCCAGCGCTATTTGGTTTCTTTCACAGAAATCAAGTACATTTCTGAATCTGATACTGCCCTTTGAGGCCTGTGAGTGCTCAATAAACAGCCCAGAAAGCATATTAAATGTCGGTAAATTTCTGGGCATTTAATGTGCACTGGAAAATAAAAACCCCTCCATTGAAATAAAATCTAGTCCTCTGGGAGATTGAGTTAAACTGGAAGTTGATCTTCTGAAGAAATAACTGTTTGTAGATGGATACACTTATTGTGTTGCAAATTGAGCACTCGTGCCATATATAAAATAATAACTACAAATACGGTTGAGTTAGGGTGTATAGGAGTCTAATCTGTGTATCACAAGCCATTACATTTCTCTAAGTTAGTCTCTGGCTAGAATGTGTCATATTTAAATTAACCTGGCTTCAGCTTCTTGCAGTGGCATCTTACACATTTTTTTCCCCCATACTGAAAAAAAGTCCCATTAGGACACTTGCAGATGTAATCAGACCATCACTCAGCCTCCTTTTGATAAAGGAAATGAGTTGAGCTCTTGAAAGCTCTGTCTAGCCTGAATTTGGAGGTCTGGTGATGGCAGAAACCAGCATTTCGTCTGCAGTTTAATCCAGCTAATTAGCAGCAGTAGGGATGGAGCTATGGTGGCATGGATTTCAGCTCCCTGGGTCCCAAATGCATTTCTTCTGCCAGTGTTGTAGCTAGGTGCATTCAGAGCTAACTCCTCAATGTTGTCTGTTGCTCAGCATGTCCAACCCTAGCTCTGACTATTGTACATCTCAGGAGTAGAAGACTTTTTTTCCAAAGCAAACCATATGCTGAATTGCACATAAATTCATCCAGGGAAGGACTTTTTCCCATATGTTTTGAGCTTCCCATATTTGTTTCATAAGCCATAATTTCTCATGCACATACTCAATTGTTCCCACTTTCTTCCCATCCCTGTGTGCTTTGTTGTATATTGCCTTTCTATTTCTAGCTGCTGCCTTCCTGCTGACCCTAAGCCTTTGGCCAGTGTAGTCCTTTTCCTTGACCATTGAATAGCATCATTTTGCTATCTGATAAACTCCTAAAAGCTATAGATATTTACAGTATTCAGGCTTTTTTTTTCCTCTAAAATTACATTTGTTTTTAAATAGTTATGGGAGATAAGTCCTTGGTTGGCCTGATGTGCATGTGTATAAAGTTTAGCTTAGTTGCAGAAACATGAAATCTAAGTAATTATGCACTGCAAATTTACAGCTATGTCGGAATTAAATTTAAAAATACATTGTATACTAAACGTAGCCTAGCAATATATGAATCTTACCACCTTGCCTCAGTAGATCTCAAAATGGTGTGCAAAGAAGTTCATTAGCATTATCTCAATTTTATGGAGAGCAGACTGAAGCTCAGAAAGCTGAAGTGATGTGCTTAAGGTTTCCTGGTGATTCTTCATCCATTTTGAGCTCCCCAGTAGTTTTAGTGAGTGAATGCTAACTGGGAATGCAAAATTGAGCAAGGTGAGGGGTCAGGTGTAAGAAAATATCCCAAGAGTGCAACACACTGTCAGACAGTGGAGAGCACAGAATTTCAAGCAGGAAAATTTTTCCTAATATTTTGAATTACATTTGCATAGATGGTGTGGTTCTTCAGTTCATGAATAGTTTTACTGCATCATGGGAGTGATTGAGCTTTGTTTGACTATTATTCTATTGATTGAGGAATGCCATTTATCTCTCTGTCTCCAACAAAGCAGTAGCAGGATGATTAATTCTTTTGAAGAGAGAATGAGCTCTTCCAGCCATATTTTACCTGCAATAAAGAGCAAATAGCCAGCCATTGCGATGCTCTTACTGTCTGAATGTCTATAAATAGTTGAGATTTGTAGATGCTAGCTATTGATGCACAAGGATGATCCATGTTATCAATTGACATCCAAATTGCCTAACTGAGCATTGCTAGCTCTTAGCTTTTGTGGATAATTCATGGGGTATCTATTATTTAAACATTCTGTATGTTAACTGTTTCACGCTCCATAGCGAGAGGTGAATAATGACCTTTCCATGGTCTGGAGTTGCTACATTCCTTCAGGCAGGAATCTACACCAGCATTGCTGTCATTACCCTTTGTTTTTGACATAGAATATCATTGCAGTGAAAACACCTGGGTTAACAGTCTGGGATATTGGAATGGTTTCCTGAAGCACTCATTTAAAAGCCTTCATTATTTCTGTTCCTTTTAAGATCAGACAAACCTTGACGAAAAGGTTAATTGCAACCCAGTTGAGCTACACTAACGTTTTGTTAGGGGGAAATAGTCATGTCTAGATTTTTCAGAGCAAGTGCATTATAAACAATGTTAACATATTCCCCTGAGATTTTTAAACTCTTCATAAACTCTGATGTATGAATTTAGCTTTAAAATAAGATAGCATAGTTTATGAATTAGAGATCATAATATTTTTTTCAGTGCATCTGTTAGATGGATGGCTGAATATGAATTTGGACCTGTACACGGGTCAGAGACTGCAAATTTTTAAATCCTAATTAAACTAAGGTGAGAATTGGAAGGGTTATCTCACTTGCGTATACTTGTATTTGTAAATATTTGCTATTATCTTTGAAGGCAATGGGTAGGCTTATTGATTGCCACTTCCATGGGCAGATAGTGATAGGACAAGGGAAATGATTTTAAACTAAAAGAGGGGAGATTTAGGTTAGAAGTTTGGATGAAATTCTTTACTCAGAGGATGGTAAAGCACTGGAACAGGCTGCCCAGAGAAGCCGTGGATGCCCTATCACTGGAGGCATTCCAGGCAAGGCTGGATGGGGCCCTGGGCAGCCTGATCCAGTGCCTGAGGCAGTGGCTGGCAACCCTGCCCATGGCTGGAACCTGGCAGGGGGTTTGGAACTAGATGATGTTTAAGGTCCCTTCCAACCTAAGCCATTCTATGATTCTATGGTTGTAGCCCATCACTTCTGAAGAACTTTATCTAAAAGGAACGAGCTTCTCCTTTGAGCTACTTTGTTTGTGGGGAGAGTGCTTGGGGAAGCCTCCTTTACTGGGCTTTCTTTTTGACAGCTTTACCCTTTTTAAGCTCTGCCATATGCTGCAACAGCATCTTTGACCTGGATGAGATTTCTTCTGACTCAGGGAAGGCAGTGGAAAATGGGAACAGGAGTCAGAGATGGACGAGACTGTTTTGTACTGGATGCATCTCTGTAGCCTGTTAATGGGAGTAAAATTGGTGACCAAAAGGTCAGGGATAGAGGTCTTTGTGGTAGTTCAAGAGTGCTGTTCGCAGAAGGTGCCTGAACACAAGGCAAGCAGGGAGTGCTGCTGTGTGGTAGAGCTGTTACAAGAGCTGCTGCCACAGGGCTGTGCCCATCCCAGCTGTCCCATATAGAACACAATGACTAATGCAGGATCTCAGGGAGAAAGGTGTGTGGGCATCATCCTTCTCTTGTTGGAGAAGGAGCTGATGGAAAGGCATGTGCTATAATGAGTAAGAGGTTTCAGTTAAGATTGGACTTTCTGACTGTTGAGGGGCCATAGGATCAAGTTCCAATATTACCCATATTATGTCTCTACAAGGTATCATCGCTGCATGTGGAGTCATTAACAAGAAATCTGGAAATACCATTTCCCACTCAGCCTATACATGCTTCTCAAGTGGCGTATGCACCTACAGAGTGGCTGAGTGAGCATCCTGGACCCGTCTGGAAAGCTTTTCCCCTCCAAGGGCAGGAGGTGTTTGGGTTCTCTCTCTGCTTTGCTTGACCTAGTGCCCACTTCCCTTCTGTGTTCCTGCACTCCCTCAAGCATCCTGAAACAATGTTAGCAGCTTGAATTTATGTCGTATTGGCTGAAGTTTGAAATATTTTCAGAAAATAATTGATATTTAATTTTTTCTCCTCTGAGCGACCTTTGGCTCAGCCATTATCTCGGGTACAACACCAAGTCATCCATGGTGCAGTTAGCTCCAGTCAGAGGACTGTCAAATCATCAGTGCTAATTAGAGCAAGAGACAGAGAGAATATTTTGGTGATTTAAAGCATTGTATTGTGACTGAAACCATGGAGGAGGAAGGAAAGTTGCATGCTTGGAAGGACAACATTACAGCTAGGCCAAGGCAGAGACTGGTTTAATTCATATTTACCAGCATGCTGGTCTTGTTCATGTCCTGTTTTAACATGTATACAGTTGTTAAAACTGCATCTTTGCTTTCTTGGCAGTGCAAGAATTTCAATTTTACTAATGGGTAGAACGAGTGAAGTATTTTGGTAGGTTCCTGTGTAAGAACAGACCTTTGTTTTGAATCATGGGAATGAATGCAGATCATCTTAAAAGCAGGGATATAAGTTCTGTTTTTGTCAATGAATTGGTAAGTAATTAAAGAGAACCAAGGGAAACAATTATTGTATGTGTATCTTGTTCCAGAATTTCCCATTTAGAGTGGTCTTCCTCTGAAATACCCGGTTTGGCTTCTTTCAAAGAGAAGCAGCTCCTGGCATAATCTGGTGCCATGTTGCCTTTGTTCCGTGAGTTTGCGATGGTGTGAGTTCAGGGTATTATTTTTCAAGTGTAGCCATGTAAGAAAGACACAGTCCAGCTGAGTTGGAGAGCATCAGAAATTTTGCTTTTTTTGTTTTCTCCCTCTTAGACCTGCTATTTGTGCCTCTCTTTTTCTCTTTCAAGACTGAAAATATCTGTGAGGACAGGCAGTCACTAATACATGTGATAAAATTATTCATTTGAAGTGTCTGTCTATAGAGGAAAAGATAGGAAGGAATCTTTTGAAGAAACATTGACAGCAGTAGGCAGCTATGCAAATTTTGCCTGGTCTATTTAAACATACACACTGGTTTTAAATATAATTGTGAACTTAGCTAATCTATAACAAGGTCAAGGAACACAGAAATGTACCCTGTACAGACTATTTCAGACACGAGGCAGCCTGTATGCATTTTCACCTTCCCACTCATACCCTAGCATCTTGCTGTTGCTGTATTTTTCTGTTGGGTTGTAGATAGGAAACAAAAGAACTGGTGCCTTTTCACACTAGTGCAGATGGATAGATTAGAGTGGGTAGAATAATGATGGACTCTGTGCTGAATTACAAAAAAAGTCATGTTAGTGTATTATGCACTGCTAGCCTCTGGAGTCATGACTTTCATGGGGCAGAAAGAAATGTGAAAATATGAAGTCTCTACATGAGGTTGGAAGGGTTTTTGTCAAATACCTGCTCTAGCCCAGTGCAAACCTTTGGTCTTGGTGGAGAAAAGACACAATGAAATAATCTGCACCCTGCAAATGACCGGAGTGGTAAACCTTAATGCTAAAATGTGTGGCTTTCTTCTTTCACATGACAATGATGATCTCACCAAGGTGGAAAAGAGGTATTTGAAAAAGTCATAGTTCAACCTTGCTTATATTTTCACAGCAGAAGTGTCCCTGTTGTTTGGTACCTGCCTTGCATGGTTTCTCCAGCTTGTTATGGTACATCTTCCTTTCTGTATATTTGAGGTGAATGACAGAAATATACTATTCTTGCCTGAGATGATGAAAAGAGGTTTCTTACTAGTTTTGCTTTTATAGGAGGAGAGATTTTTAAAACTCAGGTTTTTTTGAGTGGAATCTCTCAGCCTGTGAAGTGCCATATGAAGGAGATGCAAGACAGTACCAAAGACCATCTCCTGTCATTGCCAGCCCCAGACTCTCCTCCTAAATCCTCATCACTGTATTGATCAATGCCTTAACCTCAGAAAATAAAATAAACCTTGACTCCTTAACTGTCTGCCATCAGGAAAGCTGGAGTTTGGAGAAAGCCAAGATGTGACAAACAAGAGTGTTTGGGATTGAATCCAGCAGCCTGGCTGTGGTGGCTTTGGCTTTGCTGAGCACCTTTCCATCCCTCTTCTATCAGCTCTGTGGTGCAGGGTGACAAACTGAAGCTCAGAAACTGGCCCTAATACATCCCCATGGACTACAGGGAAGTGTCTTTCCAGGGAAAGAGGACACTGTGTTTAGGCACCTGCCCAGGGTCTGGATGTGGATGACTGCTTCCTGGAGTAGAAATGCTCGTTTTCTCTGCTTCTTGCAACAGGAATGTCAAAAGGTTTTGGCTGGATGCACAGCGACCTTCGGCAGTTAGGGGAAATGTTGGGGCAGAGTTGCCATGATTCTGTTGCCATGCTTGCTTGCTCATTGAAATCACCAGTGAAGAAAGACAAAGAACTAATGACTTTTGTTTTAAAGCTATTTCTTACTGCACACCCCTGCCACGGCTTTACAGACAATTAAGAAACAAAAAAAAAGACTTTTTTTCTGTAAGTTAATGGTTCATATTTGATCACTATAGTCTCTTTTG
Source organism: Alectura lathami (assembly GCA_013399715.1). Taxonomy (NCBI): domain Eukaryota; kingdom Metazoa; phylum Chordata; class Aves; order Galliformes; family Megapodiidae; genus Alectura; species Alectura lathami. The sequence goes on from VXAV01000126.1 coordinate 59,306, forward strand.
ATATTGTTTACAGCAGAAGGTGCATATTCCTAATTGAATATCAATGTAAGCTTGAGAAGGATGAGGCGTATCTGAAGTTCACATTTAAGGTTTTGGTTTGAAAGTTAATAAAATGCTTCTATATTTTACCATTTCACAGTGGATCTTAATGTGCATTTTTGAGGTCATACATAAATAGCCAGACAGAAATGGCTTGTGGAATGCTAGTAATGTATTGGGATAGGGAGATCCATTCTGATTACTAAATGTGAACAATGGTTTTACATTTGTGTGAATATATGTAGTAAATTGCAAAGCGAAGCTGTAAGTGATTTTTTTTCTGGAAGTTTTATTGCCTGGACTGGTCTCCAGTCTTTATTTTATCTGCCTCAGTGTTTCCGTTAGCTCTCCAAGTCCCTGACTCCTATCAGACAGGGCATATAAACATAAACCAAGCTAACACAGAAATGTTGTGTTTCCTTTCTCAGATGTGACATTCACTTCAATTTTCACCTGCTCAGCATTCAAGTTAGGTAAAGGTATAACCTTCACCCAAACCTGTTTCCTGTCCATAACAGGTTTGATATTTTATACGCACTTTTACAGTACGCTATCAGGTTATAGCTGTCTGAACTGAATGTTGAGCAGGTGGGATTGTGGGCAGTACCACACTGAAACAAAGTCGTGTCAAAACAAGGGTTAAAGGCATGAATTAAAATCTGCTTCACTGCTCATGGGGAGATGTTTCACTCCTGCAGACATTTGAATGTTTTAATTCTCCTGTGGTTCTAAGCTGTTGAAACCCCTCGCTCTTCCTTTGCTGCCACTGCTCTGCCTCGTCCCGTGACGCACATGTGCCAGCTGTCACGGAAGGGCATCTGTCCAAAAGCTGTGCCTTAGTGACATGTTCCCAGCTCTGCGCTGCTGTCTCTACCAAACTCCCATTGCTGCTTTCTGAACACTGCGGAAAATCATTCCTCAGGGGTGGCCCAACGTGGGGGTCTCAGGCTGCCATTTGGGCAGCTCTTTATCATTGATTTAACAGCTAAATGTATTGCTTAATGCCATTTAACACGTAGCACTTAATCTGTCTGTAAAGTCCTAACAATTTTTTTTTTTTTTTTTTTAGTTTGAAGCATGGTTGATGCAACCCTGCATCTTGCCTTTTCTTTTTTTTTTTTTTTTTTTTTTTTTTTTTTTNTTTTTCCTTTTTTTTTTTTTTTTTTTTTTTTTTTTAGTTTTTATGTCTCTGAATTGTATTTAGAGCAAGGAGCAGTAAAAACTTAAGGATCTGACTTCTGTGGCTGTTCCAGCCAGAGCCTTTCTGTGTCTGGGCAGGATTTCACTTCAGCAGGGTTTGCAGACGTGGGAAGCCTTTGCGGTAACTTCAGTGGTTTAGAATTAGTTTTCAGCAGCCAAGCAACTCCCCAGAAGGTTGAAAGCACAATGCAATGCGTCTGACACAGTATCTCCAAAAGCCGGAAGAAAGAACAAGCCAGAGCATTTTGATTTTACTCAGATTTACTCGTGTTTGCCTTGGAGTAGTGGTATTCTTCCTCTTCGGCAACATCTTTGAGCATGGAGCCAGAATTTGCTCTGTGAAGCAGTTTAGAGAAACTGGTCAAGTCTGAGACTTAATATCAGTGAACACGAAGGAGATTTACTTGTGGTGAATGGGGTGTAAGTGCTTCTGACCCGACTTCCTTCTTCCCTGCAGGCTGGACAAAGTTTGCACGGTTGACGCGGGCCCTGACAAACAGCCGGAGCGTGCTGCAGCAGCTGACACCGATGAACAAAGCCGAGGTGGTGCACAAGCACTCCCGCCTGGCTGAAGTAAGTGGGAGACACCTTCCTTCATCAGGCAGGAGGAGATGGGGGGAAAAAAGCAATGTTCCCATTAATGAATAATATATTTAGGGTGTTGTTTCCCAATGCTGGTTTTTCAGCTGCTGCTCTGTTCATCCTTAATAAGCACAATATACCAAGTGCATGGAATTGTTTGGGTTGGAAGGGACCTTAAAGCCCATCCCATCCCACCCCTCTGCCATGGACAGGGTTGTCAACCAGCAGCTCAGGCTGCCCGGGGCCCACCCAGCCTGGCCTGGAGCACCCCCAGGGATGGGGCACCCACAGCTGCTCTGGGCAGCCTGGGCCAGGGCCTCACCGCCTCTGAGTAAAGAATTTCCTTCTCACATCTGACCTAAATCTCCTCTCTTTTAGTTTTAAACCATTCTCCCTTGTTCTATCACTATCTGCCCATATAAAAAGTCAGTCTCCCTCCTGTTTCTGAGCTCTCTTTAGGCACTGGAAGGCCGCAATGAGGGCCTAGGTCCCTGGGGTCATACAGGCACGCTGACAGCACGTGTACCTTAAACTCAACTTCCTTGGAAAAGTCATTCCTGAAGTATTTTGCTCTAATTTTCTGCTTCAGAACTGACGAAATGAACTCTTTGGCAGGTTGCAAACATCTCCTTAACAGTGCAGATGGTGCAACAAGTGAAAGCCTTCAGGTTAACTGATGAAACAGAGGTACTGCTTTCATCTTCATGTCCATTGAAGAATATATGGGTGAAAAATACATGGTCAAAATATGTGGGCTACTAAAAATGACAGCCCTAGCCACCTTGTGCCCCTGAGCTTGTCCTGAGTCTGATGCTAACTCCTAGCAGCAGTTTTAAATGCTTTCTTTTTGGTTGTTGTATTGCTTCCTTTCTTGTTTTAGTGGACTTTTATATTAAAAGCTTTACATAAAATGAAATCAGAATGGACACCTGCAATTTTCAAAGTGTTGACAGTGTGACATTTTTCATGAATTATCCAATACCAGTAGTTTGATTGACTGCTGAATTGCTCTTACTTCTTGCTTTTCTGATTCATGACATTTCAGCATTCTGTAAATTTGATTATATCCATTAGTTAGTGGTTTAGTCTAGAAAAGGGGAGACTGGAGAAGATAAGGTGGCTGTATTCAAACATGTCTAAAGTAGTTGCATGAAAGGAGGGAGGAGATTATTCACCATGCCCACTGTAGCTGGAGGAAAAACTAATGGAATTAAATCACAGCAAGGAAGATTTAGGGCAGGCAGCAGGAAAAGCTCAAGTGAGGGAGAATATTGTATGTAGGAGTGGGTTTTTTGGAGAGTGTGCAATCTCTTCTCTTACAAGTTTTTAGAGCTGCAAAGTGCCTTAGAAGCAAAGTACTGTCAAGTGCAGAGTGGGTTGCTTTTCCTGGGTGGTGATGTGCTATCACCATCCAGGCACTATTTTCCACACTTCTTTGTCTGAGGAGGAGCATTTTCATCACAGCTCATCCCGGGCAGAACGTATTGCCCACCTTACCAGGCTTACCCATTATCAGCCATGTTAGTTAGTTGTAAGCAAGAATAACTCAGAGAGTCTGTGATGAATGCAGACAACTACCACGATACTGTGTATTCTTTAGTGGTTTAAAATTAAAAATTCATGCAGCATGAAAGAAATAATCATTATAGTTCAGTGGTCTCCACAGCTACTTGCTACCCACACACCATGTCAAACTCAGCATGATATTATGTTAAGAATAATAATTATGTCTTTACGGTACCATGGGATCTCCTAAGCACTCCACCACCACAGGCGTAGGGAACTATCAAGCATATGCACATTTCATTGGGCTTGAGCCATAGGAAAGTTATTCCTCCAGCTGTTGTGAGGCTGTTTCCAGCTCCTGCCCTGGTGAACCAGACCTGGAACAAATAGGTCTGGAGAAACCAAGGACAGAAGTCTCTATCCTGATATATTGTGACAGTGAAGTGTGGAACTGTCTCATTCACAGATGAGTCCAAAAAGAGGAGATAACTGGAGATAAACACCAGGTTATGAGTCAAAGCCAAAATGGTGTGTGAAGTGCAGGGGATAATTTTTGGCATCAAAAAAAAAAAAAAAAAAAATTCATGGGTTTACAAAGAGAAGACCACTGTGAAAAAAACAAATGTATCGGGCATTGCTTTTATTCCAGAGAAGACCCATGGACCCATGAGGGAGCTCAGCGATTGGGCTGTTAAAGCAGTGCTCTGTGTGAATCTTAGCCTGGGCGCTGGGATGGAGCACCTGGAGGCTGCTAGCTTTGTGGGTCTCACCAGGGATTTGGTGTCTGTAAGGGTCCCTGGCGAGTCCTGCTGGGACTGGGCTGCTCGGTGTGTGTTGCTGGTCAGCTGGAGCTCAGCGTGTGGCTTTGTGTTATGCCAAAGCTGCTGGCACAGGGGGCAGCTGTGGTCTCCTGGAAGTTTCTGCTGCACTCACGCTGCTTCCCGTGTGTTGTGTCTGGTGGCTTTCTGACCACAGGATAAGCTTGTTCAACTGGCCTGATTCTGTGGAAAAAAAGTGGCTCACTAATGTTACAATGAGTTAATTTTTCATTGTATCAGCTTAACTGACTTAGATTGTTGTGACTGCTAAATCTGACATTAGAGAGGGTGGGAAGTGGTGGGCACAGGCAGGTTTGTATCACATAAGGTTACAGAATGACACTGAGCCAGATCCAACATATTGGGAAGCCACATCCTCCACCACAGAGTGAGAAGCTGCTGTTGTTGTCCCTTGGTGAATTCTGAAGAACAGATTTTCAATAGAGACAGGCTTTTGCTGTCTGATTTCAGTAACAGCTTTCTCATCTTAAAAATAAGACTGTAAGGAATTAATGGAGAATCCGTATCTGTAATACTTCAGTTCATATTCTTAGTTGTTGTGCTATTTATTCAGAGCCATTCACTCTTCTTCACTGAGCGCACATTCTGCATTTGATTGTATGTACACATATGGAGCTGCTCTTTGAAACCTAACTGTCCTGCAAATAGGGTGCATCAGCTCCAGTGTGGGGCAGTCATAGGGCTGAAATGAGTTTAAAGTTGCTGGAATTACCTATTTAATCCTATACGTACTTGAGACCCCCAAAGCTGAAGCGTGTTATTAGTTCCAAAATACACATGAATCTTTTAGTTGTCAGCACAGTATAGTACCATGCTGTGCATTCCATTGTGCTTTAATTTCTTGTGTTGAGCTGAGATAAGAGGTAATTAGATTAGCTGGGAAGAATGTCTTGAGTGAATTTGGCTTGGTTCTTCTGCAATATTTCCAGTTCCACATTTTGCAAAAGTGAGCATGCAGGAGATTATAGTCATATGAGGAAAAAAAAAAAAAAAAGGAGTAATTGCAAGAAATTTACAAGAAAAAATTACAAGAAAGAGAACCCACTGGTGATATTGAGCTTGTAAGAGCAACAACTTTGAAGAAAATGGAAAGGCAGCATGGTATTGCCAGCGGGTTAGGACAGAAGTTAGGCAAATAATACTTCATTTCAGAAGGAGGTCAGCCAGCAAGGCTGAAGTCTGGTTTGATAGGATATTGCTGTGGTGAAACAGTGGTTTATAACAGAGATCAAACATGAGAGAGTAATCTCATTATACTTCCAAATGGGAATGAATACTCAGGTTTGTAATGCAGAGCATGAGCCAGTGCAGCATTGTGTTGGTATGGAGCATTTCTGGCCCTGCTTTAAACATAGTTTCCCCTGAGTACATCTGCAGAGCCTTGCCTTTATGCAAGGTTATCCTTGTATACTCTCCTTACAGCTGTCTCTACTCTTTGTTATGTGACCTATGCACCAACATGCTCACTGGCTTAATAAATCAAGTAATTTAGAAACTGTGGGTTGACTCGGAATGTCCAATGAATACAGTCCTGTCTTTGTACTTCTTCGTACAGAAATCTGTGAAACCCCTAATTGGATCATTTAAATTGAAAACATAACATTTTCTTTTCTCTCTCTTACAGGTTCTCCAGCTGGGATCTGATATTCTTCCTCAGTACAAGCAAGAAGCTCCAAAGACTCCACCACACATTATACTACATTATTGTGCTTTTAAGACCACTTGGGACTGGGTTATCTTAATTCTAACCTTCTACACAGCAATTATGGTTCCATATAATGTCTCCTTCAAGACGAAACAGAACAACATTGCCTGGCTTGTGCTGGACAGTGTCGTGGACGTTATTTTTCTCGTTGACATTGTTTTGAACTTTCATACAACCTTTGTTGGCCCTGGTGGAGAGGTTATATCTGATCCCAAACTCATAAGGATGAACTACCTGAAAACATGGTTTGTGATTGATCTTCTGTCCTGTTTACCGTATGACATCATCAATGCCTTTGAGAATGTGGATGAGGTAAGCTATTGTAGTCCACCTCAAAAGAGTTAGTTTAATTAGGAGTTAATTTAGGGTTTGCTCCCAGACATCTGTCAACAGCAACAGGCAATGAAGAACTGTGCAAACATATAGGGATGTTATTAGGCTGCTGGGCTTCACCTGTGTGATGCTCACATGTCAGAGAAAGAGCAGAGTCTTAGGATTTCAGTGCTGTGTGCAGACACGAACATTAATGAACATGGTTTTCACAGTCGCTTGCTTTTCATCCAAAAGCATTGTCTCACATCCCTTCCCAATGGGATGAACCAGTTGGGATGTCCCCCCACCACAGCCTCCCTTTTCAGCTCAGACCCAGGGACTGATTGCCTTTAAGCTCTCCTAATCCATTGCGGAACAGCCTGATACAGCTTTGCGTAAATAATCAAAATGCTGTCTCTGCTTTGGCTGAAGCTCTTGGCAAACCGGCCACTGACTTTTACAAAAGTAGAGGATGCCTCTGAATGAGCATTTTTAAAATCCTGCCCTATAATTGCTTTTTGAAGTAATTTTCTTTTTCTTGTGTTGTGTTTTTAAATGTCTGATTGAGAGGGAGGTTTATCTCCATTTTTTTTAAAACAGTTCTGAAGTTAGGGGTGGAATTTTAGAAACTGAAGAGAGAAAACATACATATCTTAAAGGGACACTGAATTAACACTTTTTAACTGCTAAATATATTAACGTTTGATAAGTGGATCTTGCAACCTAAGATAACACAGAGAGCAAGTAATAACTAGGACAAATAATACAGGCACAAGTCAATGCAGAGGAAATTCATTATTAAAATGCAACCGTAATGGCATTAGGACTTCTTTTAATTTTTCTCTAGAGCTGTTTATCTCTGGGACCATAAACAGATGAAAAAGCCTCTTTTTTTAAAACATTTTAACAGTTTTTTCTTAGAACACTGTTTGTGTTTCAAATTCTTTAAAAAATCTGCAGTTATGTATCCTCACTTTATAAAATCTGTGCTTTTATTGTTTAATGCAGATTTTGGTGCAGGTTTTGTAGAGCTCTTAAAATTCCATCCCTGTCTCTCCGCTGAGTACCTTCTTCTGACATTGTTCCATTTTATTTATAGCAAATATCACTTCTGTCATAATACTTGCAGCTTAAATTCAAGATCATATGAGGGCTGCCTGTCTGGAATCAGGTTGTACAGTCAGGCTGTGTAAAGAGGTAGTATTATCAAAGTTGTAAATATACAGCTTTTTAAGATACCAGTTTCAGATAAAGAGGAGCTTGATTTTATCAAAATGCAGTGTTACCTCCAGATGTTCATGTTTTAATATGCAATACAAAGAGAAAATTTCAGTGCCCAAGCAGTGCAGATTTAAACAAGCTTAAACTCTTTCTCTAACATGTACATGGGAGGTAAGCCATCTGCAGTGTTTGTGAGAGCAGAGAATCGTTGGCATAGCACATTGTAAGTGAGGCACACTTAGAGCAGCAAACCAACCAAAATGCAATAACAATAAAAAGGTATCCTGAGTGATCCAAGAGCTGCTGTGATTTACCTTCAAACAAATGAAATACATTTTCTTTTTAACAAGAGATCCAACAGTAGCGTTTCTGTCTTGTGAAGTGATGTGTAAGAGCTCTGGGGCCTCCAGCAGACGCCGGAGTGTAACTGCTCATGTGCTTAGTTTCAAACCCCTTCAGCCCCATTTTCACTGTCACCTGAAAAGAATTGAAATGATTTTGAAAAGAGGTGTGCAAATAGCCAGTCTTTCCTCCTTGGGTCTGCATTTCCCCTTTTCTCTGCCCAGAGGAGGATTTTATGATTCTGTGTCTTCATTTGTGACATTTAAGTCCTTTAAGCTGGTTTGTGTGTTCTGGGTGGCTGTAGTTATTGTGCTCTTTATATTCATTTAGCTTTTAACATTTATTTTAGCTGTTACTTCTCTGGGACTTAAATTCTTTGCCCTCTAGCAGCAGTGTGCTTGAACACTATTCAGAAAATAAGTAAATTGGTAAGCTTAGCTTGGAAGAAATATCCTGACTGATTGAAAGGAACTATTTCTTATTAGAAAACGAGTGTTTCTTCCTTAAGGCAAGTAGAAGAGGGAGAAGTTCTTTTAGCTCTTGGTTCTGGTAGATTTTTGCTCTTTATTTTGATACTGTGTGTTGGGTAAGGAAATTTGCCTTTAGCATTAAAGTTGGTGGTTGTGGCATTTCAGAAAAAGTTAATAGAAAAATCAGAGCTTAGTGGTAAAGATCTTGAGGACAGGTCCTGGTGCTCTTCAAGTTCTTGGAGTGGTGGTGAAGGATGGACCCAAATCAGAGCAAATTGCCCTAAAAACCAGCAGAGTGAAAGATGACTTTCCAGATTTGCTCCCCTGTGTGTCACACCCCCAGCTTCTGCTGTTTTTTTCACATAAGGCATCAACTGCACTTTTGTTAGTTGTTGAGGGACTAGGTGGGTAGAGGGGACACCACTGCAGGCAGCTTCTTCTCCTCCCTGTGAGCAGATCAGGGATACATGAGGAGGGATGCGGCAAGGAGGCTGAGGTTTGTGGCTCTCTGTGTTAGCTCTCTCTCAGTCCACAGTGCATGTGGCCTTGGCTTTGGCCCAGATATAATAAAACATAAGCTGCCGGTTCAGTATCCGCTACTTCAGGGTGTGTGTTTGCTAGCTTGCGCTCTTACAGGTGCTTGAAGTTTCTCTTGCAGAGTCTGTGTCATTGTATAAGATGCCTTATGCACTTGATGCTATTTTATAAAGTTAGAATTAAGGAAAGAAACAGAAAGTTGAAACAAAGAAATAGGAAAAATGGAAATATGAGGGCTTCCTTGCTGAGGGCTGGAGTTCTCTAAATGCAGTCAGTCTTGGCCAGAGCTGGAACAGTGTCGTTTGCATCCCAAACATCAGGTCAAAGCTACAGTCTTGTGAAATTCTCACCGAAAGTAAGTATGACTGCAAATCGAAGTTGTTTTGTTGTTGAGTGAACACAGGACATCAGTAGGTGGATATGATGAAAAGGATTGTGACACCCAAATTGAAAACTGGGGGATTAAGTTGGTTTGATGCAGATTTACAGGTGTAGGTTCCCATGTGTAGATCCAGGCTGTTATATTCTTATCTGAGGGACTTACGACAAGTAAGGGAAAAGGGAAGGTAACGAGAGACAAGATATCTTGCACAGCTTAGGGTGATCTAAATTGGTGTGATGGATAAGGAGTTAAATGGCTAAGTGGTATTGAGAGGGTAGAAAAACGAGGTAGAGTAGGTTGGAGAAAAATAAGCTAAGAGAGAGGAAGGTGGACTCCTTAGTGGGATATGTGCCCTATTTAAGAAAATTGGTCGGATAAGATAGTCCTAGAAATCTGAAAAATATATAGCATCTTTTCTAATTGGGAAACATTACTTGCACTGAAATACGTTCTGGCTAAAGCAAACCATACAGAAAATCTTTCATATAGAGAAGTGTAAGAAGGGGCACTATTAAACGTGCTGGGGAACCCAGCCAATTTTCCAGGTATGAACCAGAATGGGATGTACACACTCGGAATCTCTGAAACTGTATTGTTGTTGTTCTTGATGAACTCTAGGACTGGTCTGGAGAAGAGGAGGCTCAGGGGAGACCTTACTGCTCTCTCCAGCTACCCAAAAGGAGGCTGTAGTGAGGTGGGGGTCAGCCTCTTCTCCCAGATAACAGTGATAGGACGAGAGATAACGGCCTCAAGTTGTGCCAAGGGAGGTTCAGGTTGGATGTTAGGAAAAACTCCGAGAGTGGTCAGGCACTGGAACAGGCTGCCCAGGGAGGTGGTGGAGTCACCATTCCTGGAGGTGTTGGAGAAATGTGCACGTGGCATTTGGGGACATGGTTTAGTGGGCACAGTGGTGGTGATGGATTGATGGTTGGACTAGATGATCTGACAGGGCTTTCCCAACCTTAATAATTCTATGATTTTATGATTCTATGAAGGAAAAAGAGTTGTGTGAAACTTGTCTCTTTTTGTTTGTTTGTTTGTTTTAATAGCCAAAGAAAAAAGTTTGGAGTAATGGGGAGATTAAGTTGTTTAGATCCAAAGGTTTTGATGGTGTGTAATTCCTGTTGTTATTATGCTGATTAAAAGCTTGTAGAGTTTGGAAGTCTAATCCAATTGCATGGAGTCTTGGAGTTATAAGTCATACAAAGCAATGCTATTTTTTTTCCCTGAGTTCTTAACTGTATGTAACAATTCTTTCGATTAATGTATGTTCAGTCACACAAATTTCTAAAATGATGACTACTTCTGAAGCTAGAGGATTATGTTGCCTTGAGACTCATCCTTTTTGTGTGGTCTGCATGTTTGAGAGAGATTAATATCCAGCTTCTGTCAGTCTGGGCTACCAAAAGGTTGGTTGAAGTGTGGGCAGCCTTTAACTCACAGTGTTTATCAGAGTCATTATTCATCAGATTCAGGCTGGGCTGAATTTGCAGCAGATGGATTTACAGTGTGCCCAATGATGCTAGTCCCTTTGCTTGTTCAGATATGGTCCACCCATGCTACAGTTCTCTTTGGGAGCAGTTGTGTGGATTTATTTCCCAGGGAAGATGGGATATCGTACAGGTGTTTAGCTCTTGGCCCTGCATGGAGCCCTGCAATGGGGAGAGTGCCCTGGAGCTGGAAGCACCCCAGATAAGGGCACTCCATCACGCTGCTGTGGAGACCTGCATTTGAGCTTCTGAAATTTAGTACATAGAATAAATAAATCTCCAAACTAGGTAGATGGACAAGCTTCTGGCTGAATGGAAACTACTTCTTCAAAGTTCCCATTTTGATATTTGGAAATTATTGATGCTTTTTTTTTTCTTGGCAATTTTTACCTAGTTTCATGAATTTCTGAGTTTGTAATGAAACAAAACCTAGAAGTTTTAGCTCATCTCTGCCAAAGACATGGCTTTAGAATGATATGGCAATTATTGCAAAGAATAGGATGGGATGGGGTGCTGGGATAGCCAAATAGATGGTTTTCAAATGAGTTGTATAAAAGACCATCTTCTCTGCAAATATTAATTTTCATGAGCCACTGGCTGGAAGTGAAAGCAGACATTTAAATGACCTAAAGCTCTGAAATTCTATGTCTGTTGTTTAATAATGTAAGACTACATGACCCAGTGGCCTTTAAAATTTACTGATCTTTGCAGCACGTATTAAGGCATGGAATCTTTAAAAGTGTGATCTACTTTAAATCACTATTATCGATCTATTTCAGCAGCGGCAAAAACTTCTTTGCATCACTGCTGTTAGCTAAAACAGCAATGTCTGCAAACTGAAGGCAAATAGAAACTGGTGCAACCAGTTTTGCCATATTCACATCTGCAATGCTTTACTGCAAATGTTCCTTTTTTTCCAAAGCTGTTTAAAGAAGGGTTTATGGACCCCAATCTAAGCAGTGTAAGCAAGGTGGGGATAAATCAGCATGTTTCAAGAATGTAGCCTTGCCTCTGAAATAAAGTCTGAGGAAATAATTCCCAGAACTAAGTCCCAGATGCAGCCAACTGTTAAACTATGATGAAAACTCCTGGCAACATAATGACAGAGACACTAAGCCTGGGACCTGGCATTTCCCCTTTGTTATGCAGTGAGAAGGCAATTAAATATGAGGAACGCTGTTGTCCTGCTGTAGTGTGCAGAAAAATGCAATGTAATCATACAACGGCTTGGTTAGGATGTCCAATATAAATCTAGCCACCCTGGGCATACAAGATACAGGCGGTTAACTCTATTCACTCCTGTCACTTAGATGCAGAATTGCAGCAGTTGTCTTTAGCTTTTATTCGAGCTGTGATTTTATTTAAGTTCTGCCACTCTTTAATTACCAACGTTGTAACTGTGGTAAGAGGATGGCAGTTTTAGGGCATTCCTACAGACTCCTAGCAGGAGGTGCATAAATGTCATTTTGGTGTGAGGGGAAACTTGTGACAGGAATTGCCGGAACCCCAGTCAATGCCGAGGGTGTGGTGTATGTGGTAGTGAAAAGCTGACGTTGGCTACAAGCCCTTTAGCTCAAATCTTTAGTCAGAGCCACACGAAGTCATGAGTCTAATTGAGGCAAGTTGTGCGCGGAGTGCTTTCGAGGGAGGCTTTGCATCCTGGGGTTGCCTTCTCTTAGGAGGAGAGGCGTACAAAGCAGACAAGGCCAATGAAGTAATCTGGTCAGATACTGAATTAAATAATGCTCAAAGCCACATTATTGAGCTTTCTGTGCACAGCCATGACTGGAAGGGTGCAGGGGATCCAGGCAGTTGCTCTGCACAAAATGATGCAGCCTTAGAGAAGCTAAGTGCATGGCTGATGGTAGAATTTGACACGTCTTCCTAGAGGTAGAGCGTTGTAACCTGGTGTGAGTCTTTGTTTTGTTAAATCCCGAAGACCAGGCTGGTGTTACACATATCTCTCAGCCTCAGGGCTGCATACAGCCCCAGAGGTACTTGCAGAAGCATTGCAGCTCAGGTTACTCTCTCCAGATGTTTCTTCTCTTTTCCTTCCTATATTTGGGATAGGAAATTTTTGGTTTGTTGCTGTCACTGAGCTATCGGCTACATTCAGTATCCTCCTTAGAAACTGTCCTAACCAGTGGGACATACCTTTCCATTTCATCCTCCATCTGCCTTCCCTAAATAAGTGAAAATCATCATATTTTATTATGTCATCATATTTTATGATGTTGTATTTTATGATACCATCATATTTTATGAGATCGTTGCCCACTTAGGCACTCTGCTGTACTAGCAAAAATTACAAAATGCCACACACCCCTCAATTTGAATCTAAAATAATTGCTTTGAAATCTTCTTTCTTTTTTGCTCACTGTTTGAAATGTGTTGCACTGTATGGTTGTGCCATAAACAATTCACTGGAAGTGTATTTATAATGTTATAGATTATTGACATTTTTCTTAGGGGGAAAAAGCCAACAAAAAAGCTCCTCTTCCTCATAGGGGAAAAAAAAAAA
>VXAV01000126.1:75409-85719 GCA_013399715.1 Alectura lathami
AAGAATCTCTGGGTATTTGTTTTAATGTTCCTTGCAAGGAAAAGTTCGTCCTAACATTTGGCAATTCTCATTTTACCTTCTAAGATGTAGTTTTCCGTTGACCTTTTTTAAAAAAAATTTCTCACATATTGTCTTTGTTTCTCTTTTCTTCCTTGGGTTGATGATTTGTGTTTCGAAATGATGCTAAACTTTACAAGCTTTGCCCCTGTTTTGAGATGCAACCTCCAGATATTTAAATTTGTACCTTTGGTACCTTTTGAAGCAAGGACATTCCAGGTATCCTCTGCTGTCAGGTGTCTCCCACTCCAGCTGTCTTCACTAGTTATTGTCTGTAATTCAGTGTAATACCATTCATAATTTATCAGCTATTGCACTTTTGAAGAACCCTAGTCCAGTTTACTTTGTGATTGTTCATTTTTTATGAACCGATTCAATTCCTTTCTCAAGTCAATGGGGACTTCTGCAAAATCCTATCAGAACCAAATGCAGTGTAGCATCACTTTCTGTAGAGTCATTGACTGTTCAGTGAAGAAATAACCATGCTGTTGCATCCGTAGAAAATCTTGTCTTACTGTTATTAATAGCATTTATTCTCCAAGCTCGTATTGAGAAAGTTAAGTCTCACACTGCGAGGCAGTGCTCTGTAGTATCCATTTCTGTAATAACATAATACAGGGTTGGATGCTGCCCAAATCTGGGTTATCCAGATTTCTAAGGTTGGGTTTAATTTAGCTCCCGTAAGCTGTGTAAGCGATAGGCTTCAGCCTCTTAGTGTTCAGGGAGAGGGGAGAGAGAGAGCTCCAGGAGGTGATTCATCCTGCTGCTGGCTGCCTGTGAGGGGCTGGGTGAAAAATTCTCCTGATGTGCCTTTCTTCATGCAACAGGGAGGAAAACTGGATAATTGACATAGACGGGGTGAATGGCCATAGGGTTGCAGCAGTACGGAGCTGAATCCCACACCAGGAGGCTGGGTAGAGCTCCATTGTGGTGTGGCTGGGGCTTCTGCAGGTGAGCCCTAGCTCACCCTATGTGAAAGCATTTTACTCTTGCAAGGAGATAAAGAGCTCAGCTTGGTCTGCAGACTCCTTGGAGGATTTGCTCAGACTTTAATGGCAAGTTTTGCTGGATTCAGGTTGCTGGAATTGCTTCGGATCTAGCAACTCTAAGCTTATTCGCTAAAACTCAGCTGCAGAGGGTCTACACGTGCTGCAGTCACTCTTTTGACTGCAGTGGGGAGATGCCCTAAAACATTTCATAGAAAGGTTCTCTTCTCTGGTTCTCGGTAACTCCATAAATTCTTCAAAACCACAATGTGCTGAACATCAAGACATAGTGAAAACTTTTCATTTTTTCCTCTGGCTTTTTCTGAGACACTGTTTTCTGTTAAATGATGCAGTACAGCTCCCCATTTTCAGAGCCAGGAGGATTTCGGTTTTAGAACACATTTAATCTGCATGTTTCTTTCTTTTTTTTTTTTGTTTTTTTTGTTGCTGTTGCATGCATGCCTACAGCTAACAACACATAAATAAAAAATCATGGAGTGAAATCTAATAAGAAAAAGTGCCTAGAGTTAAAAACACATTGTTTCCTAATAGAAAAACAAACAAAAAAAATGCATGAATTTACCATTTCAGGGTACTGGGATTTAATTTTGAGGTTTAAGCAGATTTTAGTAGAAGGAATTAATGGCTGTTTATGCCTTTATTTTACATTTTAAAACATTTATGCAGTAATTTCCTACTGCAGAAATTACTTATTAGATTAGCAAGTAACCAGCTGATTAAATGTTTTATGTCTTTTACAAAGATGCAGCTCTACTATTCGGAGAATTGCTCCTTTAGTATACAGCAGACCTTACCCTCATGTTTTCTAGCTAAGGAGGACATCTCTGGCAATAACACTAACGTGAATGATTTCCTGCACTTATTAACCTGCATTTTCCTTTGGTGACAATGTTTACTTTACCTTGCATGCCTGACTCTTGACTCCTGTGTAATGCGACTTTGAAAGCCTCATTCTTCCTGCTGCCTGGCTTATCAGGGATTCATTACCTGCAGGAGAGCTTAGCTCCCTCTTCTTGCTCAAGGTTCAGAGGTCTGTTCCCACTGGCTGTATTGCAATTGCAGAAAAGATCTTGCTCAGCCTTTGGTCAGAAAAATTTAGCCAGAAGCAAACAGTCAGCATCAAGACTTCTTTTATCCTAGAAGACTGAAGTTTGATAATGGGGTAATATTTAGGGTCTGAAAAGGGAAGATTCAGGTAGCTTTAAGAGGAAGGAGTGGTCTCCTCTACATTTCAAACAGAGTGCTCTCATCATTTGTGCCCTCACTAGCAAACTGAATATCTTTCATTAGCATATCAAAAAAAATTGAGAAAACAGACTTTACAAGATGCATAAGTCAATAAACTTGGGCTTTGTTTATTCATGAATGGATAGTTTGATTCTGAAGTTGAACATATTTCCCCAGAAATATCCTTCAGGATGAATTTGACGTTGTCTTCTTCCTCTATGGTGGCTTCCACCGTCCACTAAATAGAAATGTCAGTGCAAAAGTGACTGGTTCACAGCTATTGCTCGTGTCCTCTCCTGATCCAATGGCCTCAGAAATCACAGGGAAATTTCTGCTGATTGCAGTGAGGTATGACTCACACTCCTGAGCTGATGTTGTGTATCAGATGAGAATTTGGTTTGGGATCTCAGGTTCCATGCTTAACATACAAAATGCAGTTCTGGAATAAGTAGTTTTCCAGTTAACAGATTTTGGCAGCTGAGATGATGAAGAGGAGCAAGCTGAGCAACTGTCCTCGTGATTAAAACGTGATCACCTACATTGGCCAAAACCTCAAGGGACAGGATTAGATGGTTCATAACATATGAGGTGTTCTCGGTCAAAGAAACACAGAGCGGCGTGTACTACAGATTATTGGCCTCCCTGACTAAATACAGCAATAGACGAACACATGCCCCTCTCAGAGGGTTAGGTTTTCAGTATCAAAAACATGCATTACTTAAACGATGCTAGCACCAAACTGGATTTTATGCTCCATATAAGGTTTCCAATCACCTCTCTGTTCCTTGAGTGCTGAGGTTGCTTCAGGTAGAGCAGATGCTTACCCTTTAGTAGATCTCCCCTCTCTTAGTTTAAAACCAATTCCTCTTGGTCCTATCACTATCTACCGGTGTAAAAAGTCGCTACCCCTCCTCTTTACAAACTTCCTTCAAGTACTGGAAGGCTGCAATGAGGTCTCCCCGGAGCCTTCTCTTCTCCAAGCTAAACAAACCCAGTTTCCTCAACCTTTCTTCATAGGAGAAATGCTCCAGCCCTATTCCATCTTATTTATGGAAAAAGTTTTTAAACCTTCTGACGTTGTCTTTATATTTTGCAAGATTAGAAATGAAATATGATGGCTCAGTAAGTATATCTGATTACTTAGCCATAAAGCAGTGGGTTAAACTGAACAAACTTTAAGAGTTACAGGACTTTTAAGTAAGTTTCACTCAATTACTTTTTGGAAAGAATACGTTTGAATGTCAGCTGTAATGAAATATTTCTCTTTGTGTTATACATAAGGTACATGATTGTTATCCGTGCTTAGGAAAGAAAAAATCACAGCATGAGACTTTGAAATAAATGCTGTATTTTTATATTAGTTATACAACTGCTAAACTGCCCACATAACTTAGAGAGAGAAGATGTAATATGGATAGAGGATGGGATGTCAGGCTGTTGAACGCCTCTGGTTAGGGATTGACTTTGGCTTGGGTTTGTACGGTAGAAAGTGCAGTGTAAGCCTTGCCACTGCGACAAAGGTAAACTACTGGGTTCAAAAAGGGGACTCCCAAGGTTAGATTCTAGATCTCTAATTGCTTCGCTACCCATACTCCTGGTAATGAACAGTACAATGGAAATAATTCCCATCTCCTTGACCAAAACAGTAGGATCTGATCCTACAGACAACCCCCCTGCCCTTTTTTTTCTTCCTCTGATTTCAGAGCAAAGCTCTCAGGACTGGGATTTGTTCATTGAAACACGCTGCATAATTGTTAAACTGTTCTTTAGTTTTCTTTTTCTTTTTTTTTTTTTTTTAATTGTAGATAATGTTTCCTGACTCGTGCAATAGTCCCCTGGACCCAGTCCATTGCATAATGAACCCTTTAAGGAACCTTCCAGATTATTGGACTAGTTGGCCATGCAGAGTGGCTCACAGTCATGTATCTGAAACCAATTATGTAGGTATATGTTTAGATGGAAACAAGAACAATAAACTAGACCTGTGTCTTGTGGAAATGTAAAATATGGAAACCAAAATGGAAAAATTCCACTTCCCTCTGTGGTATTAGTCATCATGAGATCTTGAATGCAAATATAGAACTTCAATTTATTAAGGATTTGGGGATCTGAAACAAATTCCAACAGGATTTGAAAAGCATACAAGAACTTTGTTGAACAGATTATGTCTAGAAATATCGGTTGCATGTTACCCTTCAAATATCAGCTGTGAAAAGATACAGAGGTGCAAAAGAGAGAAGTGTTTTCCTGGTATGGAAAACTCCAGAAAATCCAATCTTTCACTGTTTGATAACATAATTAGTCAGTGTTTTGACTAGACTGATTTGATAATGATGCATAGAAAAGGGCAATTTAATCTTGGCACAGTAAGTAGGAATGTTTGCCTCATTGCTTTCTAAGTCTTAATTTCGATTTTAAATTAAATGTCTTCAGCTTCTAAATGTTTGATATTAGAAACCTTTTGCAAAGCTTCTATTTTAAGTCACTAATTAATTTAATGCACAAGTTAGGTATGTCATGGGATTGCAATAGATCAGGAACATATTTTTCTTCTATTTCTGCATCTATAAACTGTTAAAATACACTGCCAACTGTGTACTTGGAAGGACATACACATTTATTGTTGTTCCCTCTGAGATGTTTCCATTAACTTTTTGATTGTCCCCGTGCTTCTGTTCTGTAAATATTTGTGCTTCCACTTATTTGTACTTCATTTATCTTGCCTGAAAAAATAAAAAGCAAAAACCCTCCAATACCTTCTTTAGGAAAATATGTACCATGCCTGTTGATAGGCAAGAAAATTAACCGTGTATGCAAAGGCACACAGCCTGCTTCCAGTGCTTTGTGGTCTGTATTACCCTCACTCAGAGAGGTGATGTGCCCACAGTTGTTAGGTCCGTGTTCAGTCAGTGAGATATCTTTATAAATAACAATTTTTTCAGTTATATTAGGTGTGATGAAGCATACTATGAGATGGAGACGTTTGGACCAGAGGAGGTTACCCAGCTACTCTCTGATGGACGTGAGGAGCAATGGGCAGATTGTTCCGCAGTTACCAATTACAATGACTTTCTGACATTTCATTTGTACATCTGGTAATGCTGCGGGCTGTTGGAGTAGGTGGACCCCCATTCTGGTCAGAGTTGCAGTCACCTACCCTGACTTTAATATGTTGCAGTAATACGAAAGAGGAGAGGTTTAGGTTGGACATCAGGAAGAAATTCTTCAGTGAGAGAGTGGTGAGGCGCTGGCGCAGGCTGCCCAGAGAAGCTGTGGCTGCCCCATCCCTGGCTGTGTTCAAGGCCAGGCTGGATGGGTTCCTGGGCAGTTTGATCTGGTGAGCTGGTGGCTGGCAGCCCTGTCCACGGCAGGGGGGTTGGAACTAGGTGATCTCTGAGGTCCCTTCCAACCCAAGCCGTTCTATTATTCTATATTACTGTTGTTTTCTGAGAAGTTTTGAGAAAACCATTTTTGGACGGTCAATCTGTGACAGCTCCTCCACCATATATGACTTTTTTGGGATCAAAGCAAAATTTACCCTTTATTTAAAATTGGCAAAATACTGAATCTTTCTTTTTAGTAGCAGGCATGCCGTTTATCACTTTGGATTTCATGGAATTCTTTTGTTACTTTGAAAAACTAGACTTGAACTAAGTAATTTATATGTCTATGGAATGCCAGACTTAGTTACCCTGATGAGGACAAAAGTACTGGATGGGGAGAACAGTTTGATCTTGTCGTCTGGGGCACCTGAAAATGTACAGAAAGGTTTAAAGCAGCTGCAGGAATTGCGGTACAGCTATCAGTGTTAACCAGCAGGATATTTCTGGTGAAGTAATGATTTTTATTCTTTCCTAGGGGATCAGTAGCCTCTTCAGTTCACTAAAAGTGGTGCGTCTTCTCCGGCTTGGTCGAGTTGCCAGGAAGTTGGACCATTACCTGGAATATGGTGCTGCCGTCCTGGTGCTGCTGGTGTGTGTGTTTGGACTGGTGGCCCACTGGCTAGCCTGCATCTGGTACAGCATCGGGGACTATGAAGTTATAGATGAAGTCACTAACACAATCAAAACAGATAGCTGGCTCTACCAGTTGGCGCTGAGTATCGGGACACCATATCGGTACAACACCACTGGCTCAGGGCAGTGGGAAGGAGGACCCAGTAAAGACTCCTTGTACATATCCTCTCTCTACTTTACCATGACAAGCCTTACAACGATAGGATTTGGAAACATAGCACCAACCACTGATGGAGAGAAGATCTTTTCAGTGGCCATGATGATGGTTGGATGTAAGTAGAATTCGAATTTTTTCTGTTTAAGCCGAAGGTGATCACTTAAGCAGTGAGATGGTTGCATAGAATATTTGCAGTGAACTTACTAGAAAAACCAAAGTATCTGTAAATAATCATGAGACGAACTCTGAATTATCATTGGAAACAGAAATTGAAACTATGTAGTTATTGTAGCTTTTAACTTGTTTGCGAGACTAAGTATATAAATGTGTCCAGTGATGCTTGTATTTTGAGTTTAGATCCTCTTATTTACATGGTAAAGGTGGTTTCTATCACATTTAAAAGGTCTTTACTGAAATTTGGTTAAAAGTTACGATGTATACTCATATCTCTGCAGTCTAAGTTTTGCTTTTAGACTTGGGTGGGCTTGGTAACGCTTGAAGTGGATTTACCCAGTTCTCTAAACACTTGTGATTCCATGGTGATTGTGTACCCTATTGCATTGGTTTGACTTAGAAAAAGTCCTAGTTTTATCTCCTGAGTGAGGTGAACTTTGTCACCAGCAAGGCTAGAAGTGAAAGAGCTCACAAGACACTAAATTGCACCTTTTCTCTGCTTCCTGCTGTTTCTCAGTTCATCTGAAATAGTTTAAAAACAATAGTGGTAAAGCACATTTCCCATTTGCAGTGCTGCTGAAGTTAGATGACTGAGCAGTTCTTCAGGTTAACAGAACATTTCAAAATACAGCAAAGGATGCTGAAAATGTTAACACCATTTGGGAAAATAATTTTTCTGTTGAATAAATAATGCTTGGTATTCACTGATGTTTTCTATTTTCTAGGTTCCATACAAACACTAAGTGATTATGTAACAAAGAGCAAACAAAACCTTTTGAAAATAAGATCTGCATAATCTCTCTGATAATTATCTCAGCTAACACTTTGAGCTCATCTCAGAGAAACACTGAACTATAAAAGGGAAGTTTTCTTGCTAAAGTCTTTCTAGATCTTCAGAAGATTAAAGCTCTTTATTTGGAGATTTTTAAATACTTATCTAAAAACAAGGCAGTGGTTTTAAGACTCAACTTGTAGTGTGGTGCGGTGAAATTTGTGCTGAACAGCATCTGTGCATGATGGGTTGATGTGCTTCAAAACATGACAAAGTCCATAAAAAGCAAATCCCCAAGCTAGATCGTTAATGAGCTGTTGCAGCTGGGCTATGGAAAATCTATAGGTGCTGATTAGCTATTTGTTGAAACAGCTTGGTGGTATTCACCAGAGGTCTGGGGATTTGGAGAATACAGTGGATTTGGAATATTTAAATGTGGTAATAATTACTTAGCTTTCTGAGGGACTTGTGATGCCTTACAAAGGAGTGTCCCATTTACCCTGCAGCAGTAAATGATTTATGGCGAGGTGAGAGCCATAGTAACATAATAGGTAATAATGATGATGATAATGGTTGTAGTAATAACAAAATAATTACGTGGCCTCAGAAAGTAAAAATAAATGAAGCTTGTAACCTGCTTTGTATTTGTTCTTGCTGAGTTGTGCTCTTATTTTCTCATCTCGGAAGCAGGTGTGGAATAGAATCAGAATCATAGAATAGTTTGGGTGGAAAAGGACCTTAATGATCCTCTAGTTCCAACCGCCTGCCATGGGCAGGGACACCTCCCACTAGACCAAGTTTTATGATTAAACGGTTCAATCTTTTGCAACCATATCAATGAAGATTTGGAGATTTTCAATTCATGCATATCACTCCAATGACTGCTTCTGAAATCTAAAGAAGCTGCTTGGTTTGTTGAATGCTGGTTAGAAAATAAGCCAGCTCCCAAATAGATACCAGGCAAGGGATTTGTACGTGGAATGTTTCTGCAGAGAAGTCAGACCTGCAGGATTGCGTAAATAGGCTTTGCAGTGCCAGCTACTGAAAACACAACAGTACAACATAAAAACAGGCAGGAAAAATGCTATTTTTCAGGCAGTGTCTAGTGAGAGTGGGGAAGAGGTTTTGTCACCAAGAAGAAGTGTAAATAAGAACTGAAAATGATTCATTTGAGTCATTTTCAAAACGAAATGTTTCCATTTTTCTTTGGAGACAGCACAAAATTCAGTTACAGTTCACTCAATGAAAAAACGCTGGTCCCTGAACTAACTCCTGTTGTAAGCAGAGAGAAGCAGTGAACACCTTTGGTAGCTTTCCTGATAAAGTTTACTAATACCAGTAGTTGGTATTGGCTGCGTCTTTGCTAACAGACTGCCAAATAAATGTCTTATACATAGTGCTGGAATCAGAGATAGTAATTCATCACAGTCCCAGCTGCCTACTCATGCAAACTGTAGATATGAAAGAAATTCTTTGCTGTGCTGTCAGCTAGCAGAGGCTTGTTCTGCATGCCAGCAGTTTCCTATTCACACCAGCAAAGTTATCGGGACCTTGGAGGAGGGTTTGGAGAGATTTGCAAATCCTTCTGTTGGGCAGGACTGCGTGCTGGGGTGCTTGTTAAAAAAAGGCAAATTAAGATTCTGTAGCTGCTGATAAAGCATTTTGTGACTGGGGGATGGGGGGACCCAGATTAGTGTGGATGGTTTTCTGTTTTATTGGCATTTTGTCACTTGGTTGTTAATTGAGGACAGAACCAAGTGAGATACTTAGAGTGTGATACATCACCTTGTGTCTTGCAGGAAAGAGGGCTTTGAATAACATAACCTCTTAAGGTGGAGCTTGCTTCAGATTTCTTTTCACCCTGCTTGCTCTTCCTTGGTGTGAAGTGCTATTCAGCAGTATTTTTTCTGTTGCTTTTTGACACTTTGAAAAGCTAAAAATAGCAAACATAATGCATCCTGTGAAGAGGGAGCCAGGTTTGTCTAAGGGTTACTGTTTAAATACCTATTCTGCATTTGTTGCTTAGAGTTGCTGAATATGCATTGAGAATCTGATTTGTGTAGCTCCCTTTGTGTTGGTATAGGTCATCTCATCCCCTCTGCTGCTCAGAACAGAAGAAATGGGTACGTCTGTCAGATCCTTTGAATGGACCAGGAATCATTTATCATTTAGGATGGACCTTTCTTGCAAAGCTCCCATTAGCTTCTGTCAGTCTCTTCCATTGCATTTTGCTCTGGCTCAGTCCACACGCAGGTTTTAGGCTTCTGCAGCACAGCCATAGATGTAGATGTAAAATAACTGGGTTTGTGCCTCTCACAAAAAAAAAAAAAAAAAAAAAAAAAAAAAAAACACTTGTAGTTTGTAGACCATTACTGTCTGGTAACTCAGCACAGCTAGCACTTTAGTGAGCAGAAAGCCTGTAAAAGGGAACAGGGATCTTAGGGGAGTGGCAGGATGAAGTCTTGGGAGAGAAGATGCGTTTTTCTGAAGAAACAAGTGTTTAAGCCACAGGAATCTGTGTACAGCTGTATGCATTCTTCCTTCCTTTGCTTCCAGTAGGAGAAAAGTGGCCAGATTTCCAGCTTGCATCTCCAAAAGTCTCTGTTACAATTCTGTGCACTTCTTGTGTAACCTGGAGCAATCAGCTTGGCCCTGACCACATGCAACAGTGCATTGAAATAGTTCTGAATGACATGGTACAGGTTGGGCAGTGTGTGTAGCCCCATAAATACAACGCTTACGTGAGTTTATTTGTCCAGCTGAGTGTGCCCAACCCACTGCATATATCATCTTAGCAACAACAGAAATTCAGTATATTCCTCTGCAGTGACTGAAATGCTGCAGTGATTCCCACTGCAAGGGAAGGTCAGAACAAGATATTGAAGGCAAAAACATTGATG
>VXAV01000126.1:95297-113281 GCA_013399715.1 Alectura lathami
AAGTCTGAAAGTCTGACTGCACTGAAATAGTCTGAATTTCTGTAGTGGACTCCAGTTCATGTATCAGGTGGACAGTTTGGACCCTAGGTCGAATTCAGAGAGTGAAGGAGGCATTTAATTTTTACCAATCTGCATTTTAAAATCTCAGGTGAAGGCAGAGGTAAGTGCAGCATGCTGTACGCTACGCTGACCAGTTTAATAGCCTGCACTCAGGGAACTTCATGACAGCCAAAAGTTCATGTGGGTCTGAGCCACAGAACAGGTGGGAAGACATTTCATTCTGATGTTAAATTATATATATATATTCTTTTACTTTGGGGGATGCAGCCTCTGAAATAGGACTGGAGACGATTCTTTTTAGCACAAGCAGTATGTTCAATAGTAAATAATTCCAAGATTAGCATAGCAAGGCTATACGGAAGCTGTACAGAATTGCGCTGAAATTACAGAATCACAGAAATGATCTTGCTTCTGATAAGGATGTGATGAATGTATGTAGGCATAAATGCAACAGTCCAATACGTCCTTATCTTTTACAGAGTTACAGTAGCATGTTAGAGGCAGAGTTGATACTCTTCAGCAGAGGGTCAGGGCTTTCACTGCTGACATGACAAAGCCACAGCAGCTGTTTGCTATAAATCTACAGGAGGTTTGTAAGCCCCGTTATAGAGGCTGGAAATAGAGGTTGGTAGGGCATTGAACAACGTATTTGAAACACCGATACATCCTTTGAGAGTTTGTCTCATTCACTTTCAGAGAGATCTAGGCTTTTGCATCACATTTTTATCCTGGACACCTTTCCCATTTGAACCAACATATGACATTTTAAACAGGTCCCTTTTCCCCTCCCCTCCAAAACCCCCAAATATTAATTATTAATAGGAGATGTGAGGTAAAAGCTACTAAGCAACAGGCAAGGTTAAGAGGAACCATTAAGCCTGACCTTTGAGTGTTGTGTCTTTAAGTGCTAAGTCTTAATAGTAGACTAGTATTATAATATATCAACTTCCCCCCACCCCCATAAGAAAACAATCATCCAATTAAAACTACTCACATTTTTCTATTTAAAACTTAGATACCTTGTCCTTGGTTTGAGCTTTCTGCACCAGATTTCCTGGCTTGCTCATTCTTACAGCCTGTTTCTGTTGGAGTAACCGAAGAAAACAGCATAATAAATTCAGTTCCACCATAGATGAACAAAAAATTGTGTAGTTGGAATGCGTTTAATATTGAAAGGACATTGTTGAAGTCTGTATGTATACTCTATCCTAATGTGATCAATAATTACATTAAATTTATACTTCTGACTGTTATTCTTAGGTGGACTTCCAGAAATGAATGAGAGTGTATTTTTAAAAATCACATTGAGGTTGAAAAATATCAGGCTAAAACAAATTAGCCCAAGGAAAGGAGGGAAGTTTAAAGAGGGAGGAGAAACTCCATCGTATTTTGGTAAAAACACTTTGAATATACATTTGTGGGATATGGTCTTGCCTTACTGCCATTTCCTGCCTCATATAAAATTTTCCAATCATTATTTATATTTGTAATATTCTCTGTCCTTCATTTTATAGTCGCTTCACATTCAAAACAAAAAACTAAAAGTACTAAGAAAATTTGGCTGAAAAGTGTCACAAAATAAGGAAGAAGTTAGCTTTTGACAAAGCCATTCCTTAGGTTTTGATTCTATTACTTCATTTTAAAACCAGGCGTCAGACACAGGAATTTCCTAAATTGTGTTTATGCAGTCTGGTTATCTGATATTTCAGATAAAGATGTTTTGACACTGATCCCCTTGCTATCCTCAGGGACTCTATCCTTATATGCTGTTTTTCTTGAAACAGTTTGTATGAAGATGTTAATGCATTCTTCTTCCTAGTCTTTCCCCAGTAAGATTGCTGAAGTGGCACAACTCTGATGTCCTGGCATACAGCTAGGAAGTTGTGTGCTGTTATAATTGGAATAAGGCCATCTAAGTTGTCCCAGGGTAAAATCCTGACATCATTTTTCTGCTTATTTTCATGGAACCAGAATTTTACTCCTGCTGTTTTGACAGTGAAGAGAGACATACAGGATCCATAGGCTCAGCCATGCAATGATGTCTTGCTGATACTAATTTCAGCTCACTCTTTGTGACAAGATAGGGCATGGAGCATGGTATCTTGGAGGCTGATTTATGTGGCATCTTTGCATTAACACAGGGGAAAACTTCAGCTCCCACATCTTTTTTTTGTTTCTTTCTTTTTTTAAATGAAAGCCAAGCTGGCTTGAGACAGGGTGTACTTACAATGTTGAGATGTGAAAGCTAGTGCCTGTCAGCTCACAGGGTTTTTGTGCCCCTTGGTAGCATTAATTTGTACATGCAGAAAGTGAAGTCTGTGTTGTGCGTCACAGCAGAATGTGGAATTACAAGAAAAACTTTTTTTTTGTTGTTTCATTACGAAATTATCCATGCCATCCTGTAACATAGTGGAAATAGTATGTGAAATAATTGCTGCTAATTAAAGCCTCCTGGTATAAAAACATTTTCATAATCTAATTAGGCTAAGTACGTAGCTGAATGTTGTATGGGATGGTTAATGAAAATATTTATAAGCACAGATCATGCTGAAATTAGAAAAGGTTCAAATTAATTATAATCAGGAATTTTGCTGCCTCTTTTCCTACCCTGGGTATGTAAATGGACTGAGATGAGGGCTAGTGATGATGTTCGTTCCCTGTGTGTTTTTGTGCTACCAGAAAAGAGATTTTCTGCTGTCTTCTTATTTATCACTGCAACAGACATACGTACTTTCTCACCTCTGGGAGGTTGCTGCTCTGAGTTCAATATACAGGATAAATAAGCTTTTGTGCAGAATTATGTTGTCAAAATCTTTAAGAGCAGAATATTGCAGACATTTAGAAAATATTCAATGAGCATTTTTGTACCACTTCATAACAGTTATGTTTATTTCTGTTTTAATCTTGCCCTTTTTTCACTGGGAATTTTGAGGCACACTTTCTCCACCAAAAGGGGAGACTCCCACTTTCTCATAAACAGTAGAAACATGGCTGTCCAGTAATCATGGTGGGGAAAAGGAAAAGAGAGGATGAGAATCTTCTGCTTGGAGCATGGAGGAGGGAAGTTTGAGGGCACTTAGGGTCTCTAAGTCCTTCTTTTTT
The DNA here is from genome assembly GCA_013399715.1 of Alectura lathami. NCBI lineage: Eukaryota > Metazoa > Chordata > Aves > Galliformes > Megapodiidae > Alectura > Alectura lathami. The sequence goes on from VXAV01000126.1 coordinate 98,460, forward strand.
CTTCATCTTAGAGCCAACTTTACCAAAACAATGTGGGCTTTTCTTCAACCTGAGTATTTTCCCAGGAATTCAGTGAACTGATTAAACCATGCAGTGTAAGCCACACTGCTGTTCCTAAGATGCCCTTAATGCCTTAATGAGAAACCTCCATTTTTAATGGCTAATAAAGTGGGCAGCTAAAAAGAATGTTTCTGATGTATTATGGTAATAGTTGTAGATGGTCATTTCTACTGTCAGCAAAAAAACTTGACCTTCATTGTGGTCTGTGCCCTGAAAAAAATATATCATCAGTGCTTTTGTGTTGTCCCACTGGTGTTTTTTATGCTAATTCAGGTTTCAGGTACTTAACTTATGGATGTCGTATAAGGATGGGCTTAGATGGCAGTAGGAAGTGAGACTTTCCCTCAAGAGGCTCAAAGTACATCCATAATTCATCAATTCAGCAATATTATTTTTAATATTATTAATTAATAAGAATTAATAGTTATGTGGTTTTCCTTTTTGACCTCAGGCTTTAGTTTTCCAGTGTGCTGTGGGAGTTTTCTTATTTTAACAGCCATCAAGATGCATACTTCCTAGTAAAAAGCTGTATCATGGCAGGGGACATAAACTTAGATTCTCCGTCATCTTAAAAAAGCATGCTCCTTATATATGAGTATATTAATTTTAGTGCATGGTCCAGAATGTTTTAAGAATGGTCCCCATGGCTAGAATTCCTCTCACCTAACTAAAGACATGTATCACATAAGAAATTGCTGATTTTCCTAGGTTTATTTTAGACTAATTTGGAAGAAATGGATGCTTTCAGGGCTCAATGTATCTGTTACAAAACTAACTTAAATGTAGGTATATGTATCCCACGTTTCCTTAGAAGCACAGGAACAGCTTTGTCAGAACAACACAGCTGTGGTTAGATAAAGCACTGTGAAGCATGGGGGTTTGCGTGTTGCGAGTAAATATTTTGTCATACAAGTTCGTGGAACTGAAACAGCGTATTTTTGTGGGAAACGAAGGAGGAGAAAGCAAAAAGGACTGTTTCTCTTTTTATGCATATTGAGTGCATGTGGGTGGGTGTGAATTTATACATAAACTTGATGTGTGTGTCTGAATGCTTTGTTTTTATAATTGCTGTGCTTTTATCATTCCTTCAATCGTAGGCGAATCATTCTTTCCCATTCTTGTATTTGTGTGCAGCCCATCCCCACTAGTGGGCTCTATTAATTAGTGTAATGGTGTTTTCCCATATGAAAGCACTTTGCCTAGAATTGTTTAAACTATGAACAAAAGTGAGTCCCTCTTGGCCACGTGTGCAGCATGCTCTTTGTACCGGCACCGCCAGCAGTTGCAACAATTGGATCAGGTTCATTTGTTATAAAGGCATGAACCAGGGAGATTACTGTTAGCATTGAAAAACTTGAAAATTGAAGTGCTTTCGTGCCACTGAAAACCTCCTTTATTTTATCCGCTCTTGAGAAGATGCTCCACGTTGCACAGTGCTTGCAAATAGCACCTCCGCAGTCAGGACCTCCGGTTTAGCTGTCTCGCACGAGGCAGGCACGAAAATTAAGAGCTGCTGCTGGGCTCCCTTAGCAGATTTGCAGAATGGTGATAAATTTCTGCCTTGCCTGTGTTTTCTTTTGTTACTTGGTAATCTTCTAAGAAATGGTAAATATGACTGAGAGCTGAGTGTGCTGCTTTGCACAATAACCACCCACCTAATGCCTGCGGGCAGATGGGGCATTGCCGCTGCCACGTGCTTGGGAAAAGAGCAGCTTAGGGGGAGATGTTAAGTGCCTTTGGAGCAAAAGCAGGGTTGATAACTATTATTTCCATTCAGCAGAACCCCTCAAGTCTTGCTGCTCCCAAACCCCATTAGCTCAACAGTCCTAAGGAGTGTGACATGGTGCGCAGTCACTTGTAGCTTGCTTGTACGCTGGCTGGTTGCTTTATCTCCTTGCAAAAGTATTTAGCTCTCTGGGTTGTGGGATATTTTATGTGTGTTTAGCACCTGATATCAGTGTGTAACTTTACGTCGTTCGCATTTATTAACTGTGCTCCTGAAATACCTGTAATGGTCACTGTCAGTCTCGCGCACAGACTGTTAGATCGTGGGGAGATGGAGACTACTATAAAATTCTGGAAGTATAGAAGTGTTTGATTAAATTGTTATAAAAATACCCTACAGAGAGTGAGGAGTGGAGGCATGAAACCTGCAATAAGTAAGGTGATCGTGTTTCGCCTCTTGCAGAAGCAGTACCTGTGGTTTGTGCTCTGGGTGCATCTCCAGAAGCCACAATTAATGTAATCATAATCCAGCAAAGCCTACTTGTTTTTAATTTTATTTGAAAACATTCTTGTTCAGTATGAATTGAACTGTGAAATGCCAAACAGTGTAGGTCACTTCCTTAGTATTTTATATGCTTTGTTCCCCTATAAAAAATACAATTAGGTTTTCCTTATCTGAATGCCATTATTCACATTGTACCATATTATCCTGCATGTTGTATTGTGTTGCAGCAATAAACATAAAGCGCCACTTATTTGTGCGAGTATTATAGCTAATTCCTTTCAAATGTTTGCTTATTTTCAATAGCAGTAAAAATTACAAATGAAAAACATGATTTTTTTTTCGTTATCCAACATTTTATAGACTGAGTACACGAATACTTCCCTACCACCAACTCATTTTTCAACCTGCCAAGACCAAATATGCTTGACAAAGAATTGAAAAAGCATAAATTAAAATGGATTCAGGAGACTTAGGCTGCTGCAATTTCGCTTCCTATATGCATCTAACCTTTTCTGCAGTTGCAAGATTTTTCTGATAAATACATTCCAATCATAAAATGAAGGATTGTCACTGTAATTTGCAACACAGGAAATTCTAGGCCTTTGAAAGAAGGGATACCTGAGGTGTGTAATCAGATTGAAATAACGGTTAGTTACTGGAGATAAGGCAAGGCTCAGCCTTGGGCAGATGGCCTCAGTACTGGGTTATCCACCCACTCAGGCACTGAATCTGTTTTGTATTTTTTATTTTTTCTCCCCCCTTTGCTGAGATGCAATATGCAAAAATGATGATCAGCTGAATCCTCATGGAAATAAGTAAAAATAGCTTTTGGGAAGTGTTGTGTCACTTGAGACTTGCTGTTGCCTGAAGGTGACGTTTCCAAGAGGAACTCCTCGCCGTGGCATACAGTGCTACTCCAACACTATTTGGTGGCAGCTGCCCATGTGGGACAGCTCTTGCATCTAGAATAATGATGTTTCAAATGTCTAGTGCTTGAGTCTCCTGAACACGTCAGGACAGTGCTTCAGGGTGCAAAGCAAAGTGCTCACGTGGGGACCTTGAAGAACTTAATGATTTTATGTAAATGTTTGTGGTTAGAGGAAGGGCAGTTGCCAGATTGCTTAGCCATAAAGTTTGGCTTGCATGAAGTAATGCACAGAGAGTGTAGCACATTGAAAAGTTTGTTTCCTCAGCAGGACTGGGCAGAGAGAAGAGGTCATTAGGAAAACCATAAACTATAAAGTAGTTTTATCACCTTTTGAAATTTTAAATATATGATAAAATACAATTATTTCAGCACAGTACACTAATCCCTTTTTTTTTTTTTATCCCCCCCCCCATTTTCTAATTAAATTTATTCTGAACAGTTGGAGCTAAAGGTCTTTATGAAGGGTGAGAAGACAGGAGCCAGACTGAGCTGACCTTTTTGTGTTGTTCGCAGGCCAGGCAAAGGCATGCAACCTGTGGTCACTTTGGGGACAGTTTAGTCATTTCAGGCATTAGATTCAGGCATTAGATTCCAGATTTTGGTAATTAGATCCAGATACTGAGCGTATCATAACGTTCACTGTAAAAAAAAAAAATTATCTATGTTTCTCCAATCAGTAAACAAGAGAGGTCTTTTTAAGCACGTTCTCAGTATCTTGGTGGGTGAAGAAACCACCCAGGGTGAGGAGAAGCATGTTGCCTTGTGATCACTCGTGACACTGCTTAGATCTTCTTGCTTTCTTTGTAGCTGTTTTATTTTTAAGTGCAGAAGAGAAAGTTCTTTGGGGAAGAAGCATCTATAGCAATAGCCAGGGAACAATCTTAATCCCTTCAGTAATTCTTTGGCTCTTTGACCTCATGCTGTTAATCTCCTCGAGAATTTTATTCCTTGACCTCTTGGTTCTAATCCCATCACAAATTTTATTCCTTGACCTGCTGGGTTTAATCTCTTTGCTAATTCCACTCCTGAGCTCTGGGTGTAGGAGAATTTTGGGTAAGCACATCTTTGAATCCGGTACTTTAAATCAGCAGTGGGCCTCTATTGATGTGCCTTCTTGGCTTGTTCCTGGTTAAAGGGTGAATGATGGGAAGAGAATTGTAAGATGTTCCTTATGTTCTTATAGACAAACATATTCTGAGTTACAGCCAATTATTTCTACACTAAAAAATTATTGTAGGAAACAGTTGCAAGTTACCTTGACAGGGGTAGCAGCTGCTTAGATGAACATTAAACTACTCTGAGTCTTGTGAACTTGATCATCGCAATTAAGTCCTCTGGGAGGATTTGAGTTGGGAGGATTTGCAAATGTGTGCTCACTTTTGTGTCTGCAGGCTCACAGAGGGTTTTAAAAGGAGGGTTTGGGTTTGAGTGCACTTTGTCTGTGTTTGAACCCAGCAAGAAATATAGAGTTACTGACCAGCACTTAGCTCAGGGCGAGGACAGAGAGATGAAAGACTTTGCATCCTGTCATTTTTCTTCTTTTGAACTATTTGGTTTCCCACAGTGCATTAATTTTTAAACTGAGACTTTAATCTACAACATTTTAGCTCCTTTCATGAAGGGACATTTTTTTATTTACTCTTTCCTCTTTGCGAGTTATGTAAAAGTGCTCACTTCCTTTCTTTATTCTTGGTCCTTTCTATCTGCTACTCTGCCAAAATAATCATGTTATTTGAGAAGTTTGCTTGAAAGTTGCTCACTTTTGTCCATGGTGAGTCCTTTGGCTGGCTGCTGCAATGAAGCATGTAGGCACTGTTTTGTCCTTGTGCACTTGATATTAAGATTTGATTTACCAAGGGCAGGGAGGAGTGCAGGCAGCTGGGAATGGTGCTGAGCCCCAGCATCCACATGGGCAGTGTTGCAGTGATGTGCTGTTGTGCAGCTGTGCCTTAGAGGTAGTTTTCAGGGCACCCTTGAGCTAAGGGCATTGTATTACCCTGTTTTCTAGTCCCTGTAATTATCAAGTTCCCCTCTCTGGATAAGATATAGAGAAAAGGCTGCTCTGAGTAATTGTGGGATTTGATGCTCAACTACAGCTGAGCAATTCTTCCTACAAGCAGCTGGAAGGTATTTTTCAAATGCTGGTTTATTTTTTCCTCTAACTTTGTTGGGGGAAAAAAAAAAAACACAACAAAAACCCACAGATGACTGCTTTACAGCTTTTTGGTTTGTTTATCCCAGTTTTTTATCAGGTATAGGGCTACATGGTAAAAAGGCTGGCAAAAAGTTCATAAGAAGAATCAGACAAAAACTAGGAGGAAATATATTGTCAAAATCATTTCTGAACACCTTCTCCTTCCATTCTGCTGTTTTCCAATGACTCAGTTTGTATGTAGCTAACTTGCCCATCCTAAGCTAAAGCTTACTGCAAATTATCATTACTATTATTATTTACATAACACCATTTAATTAAAAGGAAGGTTTTGTCTGCTGTGCCTCCACCTCTCCTTTTTTTTTTTCCTCCTGTTTTTTAAAAATTAAATGTCAACCCTGGATCCACTGAACAGTCTCAGCAATTTAAATCTTAAATTTCTAAGATAATGCATTGGAACAGCTGTAATGAAAAAAAAAAAAAAAATTGGAAAAGCTAGCCAAAAGGAAGAGATGTCAATGCTTTTTGTTTTTAAGTCTTAGTTGTGTTTCACTTGTTAGATGCTGAAGCAGTGGTGGTGTCAGAAGGTCTCATCTGCTGGCAAAACTGCCCTCATGTTTCCTATGGTACTGCAAGTGCAGTGAGCTCCTTCAAGACGCTTCATGTTCTTATTTGTTGCAGGCAAACAACGGTGGCTCAGCTTTGTCCTAAAGTTGTTTGGCCTTGTGGATGCCTGATTTTTTGCCAGTTTTGAAATTGCCATGCAGGGAAGGCTTGAGCAGGAAAATACCATTATGCACATTGGAAGAATGGTTATGGAGAAACTGAGCTTGGGAGGTTCTGTCTGTATGCAAAAGCTGAAAAAGGGAAAATGATGTTAAGCAGATGCCTGAGGTTCATGGGAAACCTGTACTGTTTGTACACCCCAATTCTGATTGTGGCTGTCCTGAGTTAAGGACAACTGCACGACCATGTGCTCTAGGCTTGTGGGAGGAGAGCTGAGCTGTCTTTCCTGGTAGGAAAAGACATACACATCTTCCATAAAATAATGAAGGCATATGCATATGACACTGTGTGTAGTGCATATACAGCTGCTCTCCATGCATGTGTGAGCAGAGTGGCTCTTTAACTCTGGTGTGAAGGTTGTCCACTGTGAAGAGCAGAGAGGACATTTGACCTCTTCTCTAGAATGGCACAAAAGAAAATGGACAGCCTGTGTCTCTGGAGCACTGGGATATTACAGTGAGAGCTGTGATATGATGAGAAACGATAAATGCTGCATAGCCTCACGTCAAAATAGCTTAGGTAATTTCTTAAGTATGAAGAAGAAATGAAATGAAATTTGTAGTCTGATGGAAGTCAGTCTGCATATGTTTGAGGTCTTGTTTTAATTCCATTTCTCCAGGGTGTTTCTCAGCCCAGAGTTTTCTTTACGGTTTACCTTGTGGCAAATGCCCTATAGGCATTTCAGCCACTCAAGCTGCTATATTTAATGTGTGTATTTCTTTTAACACAGAAGGTGTAAATATCCATGGTGATGGTTCCGTTGAAGAAGCCAGCAGCATTTACTCCAGCTCTTTATCTTTAATGTGATTGTTGAGATTTTGCTATGTTGGAGAAGGAAATGATGACATTCAAGCCACCTCAGAGCAGTAATTCCATTAGAGCACTTTCAAATTCCTTAGCTATGGACTTGGCTTCTTAAATTAGCAGAGAAATTTTATAGAGATGTGTTAGCAAAAGGAAACCAACTTTAGAGTGCTCTGTGAAGACGGAAAGTAAATAGCCACTTTTCTGTTACAAGTGTGAGATCCACTCTGCTGAAGTGGATCCACAGGAACAATATGGGAAGAGCCAAGTGAGTTGGCCGTACTCTAGTGGGATGCTGGTTGAACCCAGCAGGTGTCCAGGTGTTGGAAGTCCCGTGGTCAGAAGGTTGTAAGGAAGGGGACTACCAAGATCCTCTGACCACCTGAGACCCACCACGAGCAATGCAGCTAGGAGCCAGGATTTACTCCCTGAAAAGAGCCAACAGGTTCACCGTGACAGGGTGGCTGCCCTCACCTGAGTATCTGGGGAGAAATTGATCATCTGAATATTTCCCTAGGGCCTGGGCAACCCTGCTCGGCCTGAGACATTTCAGACCTGCATCTCTCACCACCCAGAGGTCGTAGGTCACTTTTCTGACTCATCCTCTACCGCTGTCCCTTTCTCGAGGCTTCTGCCAGTTTCTCACCCACATGAACTCACTCAGCTCCTGTACCAAGCCTGGTCATTTTTAACTATTCCCCACATCCTCCTAGTGCAGCAACCTCAGTTGCTTGCACTTGCCTCTGCTTGGTCCTTCCCACATCCTTGCCAAGTCTGTTGGCAGCCCAGATGTTGACTACCCAGATGTGTTTCTGGGTCCCAGCATGGCTGGAGTGTGAGTGAACAGTTAGGTAACAGATAACTGTTCACTTCTGGATAGGCAGAAAAGCAGCATTGAAGGTGACTTGGGAGTATTTAGATTGAAAAGAGAAGCAGCAGATCATTTGGGGTAATTCCAGGGTTAGTCCTCATTTGCAGCACATGAGTGCAGGCATGGGAGCTTGCTTTACCTTTGGTTTTAGCTTGTGTTTCTTCTTTGGATATGTTCCATGGTGTCCAAACATCCTAACAGTGATCCGTTTTTCAATTTGCAAAGCACTTATCCAAGTGAAATTCTTCATGCTGAATATTTATGGTGAAATACTCTTGCATTGAGGTGAAGCTGTGCATATAGTTGAGTTTCATCTGCAGTTCCCTGTCTGACATCAAATAATGAGAAGAAGTAAATTTTTAAAAGGAATACTTCCAAAATGAGTGTTTTAGAAGGCATCTTGCTTCTTGAAAAACAAAATAATCAGGTTTGTATTTTTTATACAAATGCTTGCTAATTGGCTAATTTGGAGGGGTTTTTTTTCAACTTTTTCAAAAACTATTGAGTACATCAATGTGTAATTATAAAAATCTGAAACTTCTGTAGCCCTATGAAGAGGTGAGAAAACTACGGGAGTGTTTCGTATTTAGAAAAGCTACAATTTTTAGCATATGTAATAAGTTTTTTTTTTTTTTTTTTTTTCCCCTCAGATTGCTTCTGCTGCAAGTTCACTGATAGTAGAATGGGAAAAGGAGCAGCTACAGTATCTTTATTGAGAAGAGAATCTGAATGTAGGCAGGTCTAAGGTAGTTACTGGGGATCTGGGCAGAGAGGTGAAGGTTGCACCTGCATTTGCTGTCCTGGTGCAGCTGACTTCTTAAAAGCACTATCAATTTAATGGACAACTGAGAAGGCAGTACTGCATTTGTAATCATGTTTCCTTCCTCAATGTTTTAGGGAGCATTTGTTTGTTTCCTTTTATTTTTGTATTAAGGTAGAGGACAGAAAGTAGATCTTCTTTTGGTTACCTCTGTAGCGATCTGCAATGAAGGAACTGAACTGTTGGCATTTTTGTGGTGGGTCTGATGCTGAGGTGAGGTGTTTGGATTAGGCTACTGTTCAAATTTCTGAATCTTAGATTATCCAATTTTTAATTTCTTTTCTCAGATAAAAACAGTGTTAGGGTAACAAATCAAATCAGTGCTTAATTTTCTTCACCTCTCTCTGTCATTCCTTTTTTACTTCTGCTGGTGTTCGAGTCAGTGCACATCTCCAAAATATGTCTCTGAAGTTGCTTGAGGCAAAGGAATCAGTCTGCAGGTTTGCTGTCAGAACAATGTTAATTCAGCGCCTCCAATAATGCAGATAATGTGTAGTGGTTGGATTTAGACAGTTTTCTGTTTCTCAAAATAGATGGCAGCTTTTCTGTATTGATTACAAATGGATCATGAAATGTTCATATATGGAAGATAAAAGGATTTTAAAACAGCATAATTTTACCAACAACTCAAAAAAATTTGTATTACCAGTTAAACCTCCGTCCTTATTCCTCCTCTTTTATGCCCCCTCTTTTATCCCCCTTTTCTTTCTGCATTTTCAAGGGACTGTTGAAAAGAAGTTCAGTCAGCTGATAGGGGCTGAGTCCTGCAATTGTTGGAGCCTGATTTTTCTGATGCCAGGTTTATATAATGTACATCTCCAGAACCTCTGTTGTCACTTTTGTCTAAATAGACAAGCGAACATCTGATATGGATTCTGTTTATTTTTTTTCTTTGCCATTCGAATATACTAGCCATACATTTAGACCCTGTTACATGTTTTTTAGTTAAGAAGATAATGTGCTGCGCGATGTTCTAATGTGCTATAGGCTCACAGGAGAATTCATCTCAAAAGCCTCAATGTGTATTATATAATGCAAAATGCAGTTGGGATACACAGATGTGTACAGTTGTGCATGCATGCAGTTGGGTTGTTTCCTTGGAACACATTTCATTTTCTTGCAGAACAGATCCTTATTTCCTCACTAGTGATGATCCCCACCTTCCTTGTCTAGCAGAAACATCCTGGAAAGTCTGGTACATCTTGGCTCTTCCTGCCCAATTCCCACAAATCTGATCAAACAGAACAGCCTAGGGAGTGACTGGGCACCGGTGGCAGTGTGGTATGAAGTCGTATGTTAGTTTCATGCAGAGAACAAAGTCACTGCTTCTCCATGGCCAGGTGGGTACTGTCAGCTTTGTTGTCTGGAAGGTTGTGGAGGAGTGTGCCCGTGCCTTGCAGTGCTGCTGCTCCTGTGTTCTCGTGCAGGTGTAGACACAGATATTACCGGAATTAGGGGCAGCATGTGGGTGGTTCTAGCTGTCGTGGAGCAGTCCATTCTGCTCAGCTGGACGTGTGATGGCAGTGTCTTGTGGAAGATGATGTCAGATGCGGAATGGGTTATGTCAGATGGGTTATGTCTGAGCTTGAGGAGAAACATGCACGTGGGAAGAGTGTGCAAGTGGTGTTCATTTTGTAGCGGTTGGGCTGACACCTCCAAGTGTTCAGTAGGAGAGGCCACAAGTCCCATGTCTTAGCCCAAAGCCAAATTGTGGAGCTCCATGCAGTGGTCAGGTTAGAAAAATCTTCATCCTTAGGCAGCCCTGAGCTTTCAGCATTGCTTAGTAAGTATCAGGAGTCATAGGGTAGATGCTGACGAGGCTGTTAGTTATGGTTGGTTTGGTGGAACAAATCCCCAGTGATGACAGCTTGCCATTTGGCAGCTGTACCAACGGCGCTTCACGTGACAAAGGTGTGCGGTGCTGTGGCAGAGAGCTAAAGCTGCAGGAATCTTGGCCAGTTTTAGCAGAAGGAGAAAGCTCTGTTTATAAAAGGACCATTTTTAGCCCCATTACTCTGATAAAACCTGACTGCAAGGGTTAGAGCGTTAATTATTTTTCATAGATGTGTATGAAGCTGGGGAGCTGGTAAAAGCGAGATGTTCTGTATAAATTCTTCAGAAAGATCTATGGATGGAGAAATATGGAGTCGTTTCTTACAGTGTCATGGCAACCAGCTCTACCCAGAGGAGGTATCTTATCAATTACATTAAATAATTAGGAACAACACTGAGTAAAGTGAAGAAAAACAGCTTACAGGAGTGTCAGGTGGGAGGCAGTTAAGCTTCTCAACAAAACAAGATACGGGCTGTATCATTTTCAGAAGACTTCAGCAGAGGCTGAAGGGAGACTGAGAGGGGAGGAAGCAATGGAGGGAATTAACAAGACAGTGAATAAAACTAGTGATAGTGGATGGTAGAAACTTGCTCAGATAACATGGAAAGGCAAAACCTTAGTTCTGTTCAGAAATGGATTTTTATTGACAATGACATATTTTGCAAAAGGAAATTAATATATGCATGCTTTTTTTTTTCCTTTTTACTTCCCAGCTGTGTCTGCCTTTGTTTTCAAGATAGCAGAAAAGTTCTCTTATATTCATTCTTTCTCTCCTTTTTTCTTACACTGAAAGTAAACTGGAGAAGAATCCTTCCCTTTGTTTTCTGCTCAAAAGCTTTAAAAAATGTGAGGAAATGTTACTTTATTTTTTAAAAACTTTTCACTTTGATGTTGGAAAAGGTGGAACAGTTTTAAAAATCAGATGTTAAGTTTCTACTTCCTTCACTTGAAAAGATCTATAGCTACAAGTTCAGATTAAGAAAACCGACAGATGATAATTTCTTTTTGTTATGTTTCTAAACTTTGACCTATTTCACAACTAAAACGTAGCTGAATAATAAAATGGGACATAATTTTTATAAGAGTGAATGTCTCAGTTTTATGTGATATTTCTTCCTGAATTTTTCAAGGAAAAAAAGAGCAAGGAGAACTGAAATGCAAAATGGATATAAAATTAATCATTTAACTTTCTTTGTAAAATATTTGCATAAATGTAAAATATGTGGTGGTGGCTGTGGTACTGTTGTTATCATCATAATCATTTTGGGGGGAGCTAATCTAATGCTTGTTTTTTTTTTTTTAAGTTCCCTCTTACTTTAATAGCACTATCTATCCTTCCCTATATGCAGTGTCCATGTTGCAATGAACTTGCTATGGGCAGATGCTAAAAAAAAAAAAAAAAAGAAAAAGAGTTTCCCAAAGGCCTTTTGTCCTCAGTTTGGTTAATTTCACATACAGATTCTTGAAGGAGGAGATAAATATGTTTATTGTCAACCCTAAAGCTCACTAACATCAGCAGATATTTTCCATTGACCTCAGTGAATTTTGGATCATGACCTCTGAGAAAAATGTGTTTAGGTTAATATCATTAAGAACCAGGGCAGGTCAGCTTGCAAATTTGGTTCAAAGTGTTTTTATTTAGGTTAGGTAAATGTGTTCTAATGCTATGCTTACTAATACGTACTTACAGGAATAAACACATGCATAAAATGAGAAATATGTGGGAGATTGTTTCTCCCAAACCATTAGCAGAGGAGATGAAGAGGCTTAGCTCCTCAGATAATAAATTTATCTGCCTGAAGATTAAAGGAAATATTTGCAATTTGATCAAAGAAACTGTGGGGAATAAAATGAAATCTGTTGGGATTAGTTATGCAAAAAATGAATAAAAATGTAAAGAAAACAGCTTTGCAAAGTCAACTACAATTAATAGTTCAGCATAAAATTAATGTACTATACCATAAAGGCTTGGGAACAAGCAGGCTGGAAGGCCTGAGAAGATGCTCTAATAAATGGGTTGTTGAATTTCATATTAGTTGGGTTTGAAGACTTCATCCTGCAAAGCTTACAGCTGTTTCTTGCTTACAGAAGTCGTTGGTGGGAGGGATAACAGAACATGAATGATACCTGCAGCTGTTAGTAGCACTTACAGGATTGGGTCATAAACACAGAGGGACCAAAAAACCTCAACATACTTTCACACTCCCCATTCCACCTATATTCCCTATTCTGTGTATAATTTAAAATATCATTGCCCCTAACAAAGGAAATTTATGGAATACATGTTCAGCTATTAGTGCCTTGTAACAGCTGAGAAGTAACCGAGGATACTTCATGTATTGGTAAAATATGCAGGGGAAGAGACCCTGAAGTAATACATATTTCATCAGCCATCAGCTCATGAAGGAAACTTTGAATGCATCAAATTACTTAAATTAATCTATTGCATTCATAACTAATCTCACTGCTACTTAAATTTGTAGCTGTGAAGCATCTGTCTTTAATAGGAGATACAATGGTGTGAACCTGGGACTGCCAAACTGGAGGGTTGAGTATGTATTTTAGAAACTAATGCTTGTTCTTGCTCCTGGAGAGTTAATGTTCAAGAGACTTCTTGCAGCTGTTGAATGCTAGGTCACATCTAGATGTCTTTAGTCTGTCAAATCTCTCATTTACTTTTGCTGGACTTTCAGAGGAGGCTTGTTTGCTCTTGGATTAAATTCAGGAAGCAACAGCTTCGTCTGTATTTGCCATGCTGTGGGAAATAGTCAACGCTACTTGTAGTAGAAAGATGACAAGATCTGCCCAATTAGTGGGATGTAAGCCATAATGCTAGCATAAGCCTAAACAAAATTGAAGAAACAATTTAGTTCTGCCCTGTTTATTTTATTTTATTTTATTTTATTTTATTTTTTCCTCATAGTTTTACCTAAGTGCAGCTTTTCTCCCTTGCGTTGCAGTTCTTTTTTCCTTCTTAATCCTGAAATTAGGATTTCTGGTTTGATATATCAATTCCATGACAGAAGCAATTGTAAAAAGGACAGGTGAAATTCAGTGTCATTGCTCGCAAATTAATACATGTAGGCAAAAAAATAGCTAGCTATACCTATACAATAATGGTTTCTAAATCAGCAATTGCCATTCAGGAGAGAAATCTGACTGTTATTGCAGATAGTTCCTTGAAAATATCAGTGCACTATTCACTGCCAATCAAATAGGATTTCTAGGCAAGTAATTGCAATGGAAGCAGAAAACATCGTTGCACCACACTGTACTGTTCTGGAACAAGATTTTGTAAGATTGAAAAGGATATTTAGAGGTGGCAAAAATGAAGCATCGAATGACTTCCTCAGCGGGAGAGATTGATTAGATGAGGGATTTTAATGATGGAGAAAGCACAGCAGAGGAAGGCTTGCAGAACCCAAGAGCGGTGCACAGAAGGTGCAGAGGAGCAACTGCTCGCTGTTTCTCACAAGGGGAGGTGGGGCAGCAGGACTTGCAGAACGGCGTGACAAAATACCTTACTGCATAATGTTTTGGTGAGAAAAAGCAGAAATAGATTTTTGGAAAGGATTTGGATGTTCTCAGTGGAGAGATCTGGTCAGTGGCTAATAAATATCTGGGTTTGAATGCAATATGCAGTTTAGAAAGCGCCTGGACTCTGGATTCGTGGAAGTGAAGGAAATGCCCTGTGCACCTTCTTTTTTGTAGTCTTACCCTAAGTATCCATAAGGGGCTGCAGTCAGAAAAAGGATTTTGGGGCAATTAGTGTCATGCTAAGTGTCACTTTTGTGGTTGCTTGCAGCTCCTAGGGCCATATGCATACCAGGCATCTTCCAGACGGATCCTCCTGGAGGAGGTGCTAAGGCACATGCAAGATGAGGAGGTGATCCGAGACAGCCAGCACGGCTTCACCAAGGGCAGGTTGTGCCTGACCAATCTGGTGGCCTTCTATGATGGAGTGACAGCATCAGTGGACCAAGGGAGGGCGACAGATGTCGTCTACCTGGACTTGTGCAAGGCCTTTGACACGGGCCCGCACCTTATCCTTATTTCGAAACTGGAGAGATTCGGATTTGGTGGATGGACTGTTTGCTGGATAAAGAACTGGCTGGAGGATCGCAGCCAAAGGGCTGTAGTCAATGGCTCTACATCCAGGTAGAGGCCGGTCACGAGTGGTGTCCCCCAGGGGTCCGTCTTGGGACCGGTGCTCTTCAACATCTTTATTGACTTAGACTGCAGGATCGAGTGCACCCTCAGCAAGTTTGCTGATGACACCAAGCTGAGTGGTGCAGTTGATACCCCTGAAGGAAGGGATGCCATCCAGAGGGACCTGG
>VXAV01000126.1:113597-144170 GCA_013399715.1 Alectura lathami
AAAATGATCAGAGGGCTGGAGCACCTCTCCCATGAGGAAAGGTTGAGGGAGTTGGGATTGTTTAGCTTGGAAAAGAGAAGGCTCCGGGGAGACCTCATTGCAGCCTTCCAGTACTTGAAAGGAGCTTACAAGCAGGAGGGGGACCGACTTTTTATGCAGATAGATAATGGTGGGACGAGGGAGAATGGACTGAAACAGAGAGAGGGGAGGTTTAGGTTGGATGTTAGGAAGATGTTCTTCACAGAGAGAGTGGTGAGGCGCTGGCACAGGCTGCCCAGAGAAGCTGTGGCTGCCCCATCCCTGGCTGTGTTCAAGGCCAGGCTGGATGGGTTCCTGGGCAGTTTGATCTGGTGAGCTAGTGGCTGGCAGCCCTGTCCATGGCAGGGGGGCTGGAACTAGATGATCTTTGAGGTCCCTTCCAACCCAAGCCATTCTATGGTTCTATGATAATGCTATTGTCCCTAAGAGGGTAACATTATTGCAGGATCCAAGAGCAGAATGAATCTATTTAAGTGAAATGGGACATTTAAAAATTCTACTAAACAACCACAAAAAGTCTAAGGAAAGTGATAAAATACACTCAATTATTCTCTTCTGATACTCTCCAGATGTCAATATAATTTCATTGACTTCAGTGAAATTAGTGTTAATGTAGGAATGGAAATGCAGCAAATTTAATTCCATCATCTCCTTCCTGGAACAGTGAGCAATAAGACAGAGGGGTAGTCAGCTAGAAACAAGTGCTGATGGGAAGGAACTGGACAGGGAGGAGGAGAGCTGCAGGAGAGGCTGCCAGGAAATACAGATACTTTTGCCGTCTCACATAGTCATGCAGAATTTGGCAACACATCCACAGTGGCTGAAGTGAAAAGCTAGACATCTTTTGTTTCTTTTGGTTGGCCAGTGTATGCAATCTTTCTGTTGAATCGTTCTGTTGAATATTCAGGAGTTACTTGCACCAGGACAGCATCAATGGCTGCTAATATTTGCAGCAGTGTGGGTTTGCTTACGGAGCTCTGGAGAACTGGGAGACTGGTGGAAAGAGGTGGGGGAAATGTCCTTGATGTAGTGTTTAGAGAGCTTTTGTTTCATCAGAAAACAGATCTGTCAGTGACCTTTGGAGTGCTAATGTCCAGTTCTCCATACGCATTATTGTCTGGCTTTGTGTTCCTCTGATAGAAAATGAAAAAGTTTGTTTAGAGTATTGCTTGCCATTTTACCATGCCATTGTTCTTCAGTGGAGCAACATGTAGCACTCGTAGGCTATGAAAGGGGGAAACACGCTTGTTTTGCAGCTAGGTTTCATAGGGCCATTGACTGCTTTACAGGGCAGCTGCCAGGCGAGGCTCTGAAGAAGCCATCAGACCCTGTTTGGCATCTGCCATAGCTAAACCCATACTGTGGTAAAGCATGGGCTCCCAAAGCAGATGATCAAAGCAGAGCAAAGTTAATTCACCCTTAAAGCCTGAAAATACTGCTGTGGAATGTTTTGGACAAAACCAGAATGATTCCATCAAAACATGAGAGGCGCAGAGGCCTAGTCCTACTCTGCGGCGTCTGCACGTGTCGCCATGGTGGAAGCGGACAGCAGTCATCACGTCACAAATCGAAGCACAAATGCTTCGATAAAATGGAAACCAACTGCTAATAAATGAGGTGAAAAGGGTTTAGCCTTGGCCCTGGTAGGCAGCAGTGGGCTAGGAGCTCATGGTTTGTATTTGGTGGAAAATATTACTATGTAATATTATAACTTTGTGAGAGGGGGTGTGTGAAGATAGTGAGTACTCCATTTTTTTTCTCATGCTCTTAACACATTTTTTGTTTCAAAATGGAATTTTCTTCCATTGTTAAGGTTTCAAAGGTTTAAAATCAGACAGGTGGAAAAATATTTGGAGATAAATTACTTTAGCATTGTAAAACATGCAGGTGAATTATTTAAACTTTTTTCTGGATTTCTTTTCTTTTTTGCCTCTTTTGTTTTTTTTTTCGTTGTTTGTTTGTTTTGAGGGAAGACAGATTTCATTTGAGACAGGCTTTCAGCATCACCACAGAAAACTTTGGATACAAAATTTTATTTGATTCTGTCCAGATGCTGAATTTGCAGGAGGGAAAATTTGAGGGAAGATTTATTTTGTAGAAGACTTGCATGAATGAGATCAACATTTGGTTTAATTACGCCAGTTTCGTGGTCATCTTACAAAGCAGAATTATTCTGAAAATAGTGGGATGTAAGCATCATCTCTGAATTGAAAGCTTTCTTGATATTAACAGTATTAAGTGCTTTATTTGTTCCTCCTAAAAATACTCTTTAATTACATTCAAAATCTATTCTCACAGAGTGAAGGTTGATGATTTTAAAATACAGGAAGAAGGAACTACTGCATAGAAACAGCACTGGTTTGCTTGCACTCTGTCTCATTAATGTTTTCAGGTAGTTAGTGTGTAAACAATACTTTGTTACACTATCAGGTTTGTTTTCCTTACCTTTCAGTTCTATGCATGGTCATAAAAGCTGAGATCATTTGTCTAATTGTTCCAAATCCTTTCTGATTAATTGTGTTGAGATAAAATTGAACATCTAATTAAATGAATAAACAAGGTTAGATTTGGGAGAAGCGAAAAGAATGAGAAAATTAGAAGACTGAAAGGAAAATTAACAGTTGCAGCAAGTCTGAGTCAATTCATATTGTATGCTCACTGTTACTTGTGTTTAATACACACCAACGTGTATATGCAGTACAATTTTTACATTGGCATATGTGAAATAAAAGAGCCTGGGAGGAGAGAACTAGAAACATCTTCCAGTGCAGTCAAATACTTCGAAGGTGTGTTTACAAATTTCCCATTGTATTTTAACAAGACAGGCAATTTAGGTAGTGTTTCTCAGTGTGCAAGTGATGTTCTGGCATTCTGCCTCCAGCAATATTGCTATCCTGGGTTCATTTTAATGTGACAAGAACTTGGTGTCTCACTGAAAAAAAAATCCCTTAAAAATGTTAAAGAAAGGGGGGAAAAAAAAAAAAAAAAAGGCAGGAAAAAAAAAACCACAGCCCAAATCTAGCAGCAAGCTGTCAAGTTGTTTCACGCAGTAATGCTGACAGCTGCCAACTTTACACAGAGAACTTTTTTTTTCTGGAAATAATCAGTTCTGAGGCACTGTTGGTTCCCATTCTTCCTTCCATGTAGTAGTGTGGGAGATCCTATGCATCTGTGCTTGCTTCTTGTGACAGATCTGACACAGGGAGATAGAGAGACGAGGGCACATGGGATGGTTTTAATCCACAAGTGTCAGCACTGGCCAGTAATAGCATTAAAGCCCAGTCACTCTGGAAAAGCAGCTTTTTCCGTTATTTCGTGAAGAAAGGAGTATGAAAGATTTCTGTGACGGGTAGATGATTCTTTGACAGACACAACTGAGACTTTTTTGTAATACTGGAGAGATTTGCATGGAAATGAGGCAATGTTAGGAATAACGTTCAAAATTGAGAAAGTGATAAATAAGGAAGGGAGAAAAGTGCTGGAGGCATGGAATTGCTGGCATTCGTGGTGAGCATAATTCTTATGAATTTTGGTCCTCTCTACTTTCCTTCTGCACCCACTTTAATGCCTTTAGGGAGGTGATTGGATTGGAGTTAACATTTACCATAGCACAAGGCTTTATGCAGCGTGTCAAATGCTGGATGTGCCATTTGGTATGGAGGTGATGGATTTCTAGAGAAATAAGAATAGTGAAGCATTAGTATAAGAAATGGTTTAGTTCATTTTAATAATTAATATTTCTCTGTATAATGTTGTACTCTTTTTATAAATGAAAACTTGATTATTCCTCCACCAACTGTCACCACCAAGGTTGACCTGCTACATCCTACTTCCACTGCATATGGAATATGTAGAAAAAGTCTTAACTCTCAGCCTCTTACAGCAGAGCTCTTAGGGAAACAATTCCCACAGTTACAGCCCCTTCACTACAAGACATTGATTTTTCAGGTAATGTGAGGTTGTGCCACTCAGTTAACAGAGGGTCTCTGTCTGCCTTACTGCCTGTTGTGGCATAGTCACAACAGTTTTTCAGAATATGCCTGCCCATGTGGTGCTTACTGCCCTGGAGTAGTACAGTGAGGGAGAAGCGGGCCCTAGCAGAACCAAGCAAGACATGCAAAGCTTTCCAGCTGAAAGAAATTTCAAGAAATTGCATATGAGCTGAGCAATAAACCTGTGCAAGGCTGTGTTTCTGATGTCCAGCACAAAGTGGTGACTGGAGCACGGAGTGACAGTGGTAGGGGGTGCTGAGCAGGGAAGATATTGTATGTGAGCTGTAACTTCAAGCTGCTTAGGCATTTGCATCGTTAGACCCAGGCATCCCTTGGTCCCTCAAGTGCAGGAACATTTTTTCTGTGCGTGCTGCCAAGTAACCTTAGCCAGCTTCTGCTAATGCCATCGCTCCCACAGGGCTGGAAAGTGGACACTAGCTATGGACAATGCTAGCCTTAATTTAAGACTCAGTTACGCATGGTACTGTATTTCTTACCAATTTGGCTAGGCTTGGATTGCAGCTGTGTGCCAAAATATAGCACATCACATTTGCATGGTGTAGAGACATCGGAGGTCTAGACTAGATATTTTCGTTTTTCTAAATGCTCTTATAAACACAAATGCTCACAGTTTCACCATTTAAAAATAAGTGACTGTACAAGTGCAGTTGAAAGCCCTTGTTTTTGTATGGATTTATGCATAATGTATGCAAAATGTGTAACTGCATCCAAAGCAGCTGTTCCACTCCGCTGTGCAAACAGTGTCCCCTATAAAGGGAAAGAACAGCGAGTGTCAGTTCCTACAGTTTACTACTGATGATCCTTGTAATTACGTAATTATTTAGTTTTTGTCAACAAATATCCCATCAGTGTCAACAGGGATTTTACAGATCTATCATTATTATCATTAGCCTCTTAACTTAGAGTTTGCATAACTATATCAAGAAGTTACTTGTATCAAGAAGGTGTTGAGTCAGGAAAACAGGGGTGGATGTCACCTGGACCTCCAGAGGAGCTGTGCATCTTCTGTGACAGCAGTGAGGGATAGAGGAGTGCATGGAGGGCCACCACCTCCCTGTACTAGCAATGTGGGACATACATTTGGATGCAGGCACTGTTTGTGTGTATAGGCTGTGAGGGTGATGGATTCAGGCTGATGCAGCAATTTCCTGGGCACAATTGCTTTCAACTCCCCCCTTATTTCAGCAGTCAGATGATTTTGGTGAGAAGTTCAGAGATGAAAATCACTGCAGAGTCCAGGCCTTTGGCCTTTAGCTTCTCCTCTGCAGGTTGGAGGTAACAGGGCTTTGGTGTGGCTTGTGGGAGGATAAATATAGTGGATTATGTGGCATGGAAATTGCAGTGCTGTGGCTGCAGGTGTAAAAGGAGAAAATATTTTTTTTTTACTGCACTGCCTGCTCTGTCTTGCAGTATGACCCAGTGGTGAGGGAAAGGAGTAACAAAAAACTGCTCCACTTTTAAAATAAATCACACATTTGAATTTGGATCTTATATCTAATTATATCTAGTATCTATATAGCTGGATTCATATCTAATTTCTCCACTAAAAGGTGTAGCTTTAATAAAATTAATTGAATAATCTTACAGGAATGCATAATTCCAAAAATTCATTGAAGAAGGTGCAGCTAGCCTCAGCATGCAAAATAAGTATCTGTGTTCTTCCAGAACTGAGGTCTCATCATCTTCTTTACAATTAATTTAAAGGTATATGGCATATGCTTAAATTAAATAATACTCTATCATAGACCAGACTGTAGGGAAAATTAGATCTCTCAATCAAGCCTTCAATTCCCAAAGGCAGAATGTTCCTATCTGGACTTTTTTTTTTTTTTTTTTTTAATCCTTGTTTTTAAACAGGCCTAAAGGTTTATGTAACACTGTTGCTAAATCGTTCAAAAATATTTTATGCATGTACAAATACAGTATAGCAACACACATTTTAGGTTTTGCAACACACAAATTATGTACAACTTAGTTACTTTCATATAATTTAGAGGAGACCTTTTAACACTGAAGAGTGAAAATGGAAATTAAAATAACATTTGATTCACCTTTAGGACTCAAAAAAAAAAAATATTTCTACATCATTATTTTAAATTGATTGGTATGAAGTCTAGCGAAGACTGAGATTTACACACAGAGGACAATTAAGTAAGTGAGCATTGCATGATTGCAGAAAACAGATAAATTCTGGAGCTATGTGAGTCGTTAAAGAGAAGATGAATAAATGGGGTCTGACCTAACTAGCCATTTCAAGAAATTGGGTGAAGTAATTTCCCCTTCAGTCTCTGTGGTATCATCTCTCCCATTTTCCCTGAGCTTCTTGTAAAAGTAGAGACTAAATTAAAGCTGCGGAGGTATAGTATTTATACTTTTAGTGATTTCTTTAGAGATTTAAATCCTCCTGCCGTCAAAAGAGGCACAGTATTCTTATAATCTTCAAAACCTTTTGCAAATGATCTTTACTGCCACTTCCCTCTGCCAAAAGTAATTAAAAGCCCTCAGTTGTGCTCTTTGCCTTTGATTATTAAAGGCGAGGGGTACAGTTCACACTTGGCCATGCAACTTTTGCTCATTCAGTGAGGGTGCTGGGAGAAATGTTCAGTTGCAAATTACAGGCCCTGAGGGTAGTTTGTGGAGAGCCTTGAGCACCGTTAGCTGCCTGTTAGCAATGCCCACAAATCTTAGTGCAGGGGAAGCCATGTGGCTCCAGAGGCTGTCGGCTCCCTGCGCGTGGGCCTTGCTGCCAGCTGAGGAGCTGGCCCAGCTCACCTCCCTGCTCTAGCCCATCTCTGTGGTGTTTGCTGCAGATACAATTATCCCAGCCTGCAGTTGTGTGCCTGTCAGTAAAGGTAACTTGTATTCTGGAGGCAGATTAATCTCTTCCCTTTGGACCCTCCCAAGCAGACCTTTGCCTGTGGAGGACAATGTCCCAACAGGTTTAAGGACACAGTGCAAATGATTTTTTCATCAGCACAATGCCATTTTGTTGCATACCCGCTAAACAATAAATACTAACTTTCTTAAATTGCCCCCTCTTCTGGGTATCACCTAGTGAACAGGGGTGGGGAGCTGCTTTCCAGAGAGAGGTGGATTATCCATGCCAGATTGAGAGCAACATCCTCTCCCTCAAAATGGAGCAAACCAGCCCCAGCAGCAGTCAGTGCTGGCACAGGGAAGCGCCATGAGCAAGGAGTCTTTGAGGACACCTTCAGAGCTATGAAGATCTAAGTAGGTTCCTTTTACTTGATTTCCATTGGCCCACCTTGCAGTCATCTGTAAGAGAAGCAGAACATTTAGGTGAACTTAGCTATGTGTTTTTACCATTTCCAGTAGGAGGTGAAGGAAGGCTTTGGTTGTAGGCTTGTGAATTCTGGCTTAGTGAGGTACTGCAGGGTAATGTTTCCAGCAATTTTGTAATCGTGATCCAATGATTTACTCTATTCTTAACTTCTTTAACAGACATACTCTCTTTAGGTACAACTTTCCAGGACCCTATATTAGTAGACATAGGATTTCTCTTCTGGCCGAGCATTTTCTACAAATTGTCTCTGCCGAAGAGTCATTTTTTTTTGCGGAGGAGTAAGTATGTGCTAGTTGCTTTAGACAAGCTGTTCTTGCCATGGCATTCTTAGCTGTCTCCAACCTGGCAAGTATCAGAATAGAATCTCTTTTTCCCCCATCTAACAGGACTCTATGTCATATTTCAGCCAGCCTGTGTCTTCAGTGTAGGTTTGCATGGCCAGCTGGGCTGTGTGCACTGCAATTGCATATGCAGTCCAGGTGCAGTTACAGAATTGCATACTTTTTAGTCATGCAGAAAGACAGGGTTGTGGGGCCAGTTCTGATTTCTCTTTACTTTATAGCCACAGTCATTTTCAGGTTGCATCATCAGAGGGCAAGAAGGGGAGATACTCTGCATTCACATACCTGAAGAGCTGAGTTCAAGATAAATCAGCAAATGTTCTTCAGAAGGATGAGGGATGTCACAGGTAGAAATGACTCTTCATCAAGTTTGTCCTACTACAAAGCCCACAGGAGCAGAGAAAACTGAGAGAATACTCAAGTGGTATTCATCCATCTGAACTTTTTATGATACTAATGTTCTTAGAGAAGTGTTGCCATCTATCTGAATGGGCACAGAGGTATGGAAACCTTTTAGCAGCCAGCAGATACAATACAACAATCAGCAAAGCAAAGAGAGGGAAAATAAATCACCCTTGCTGAGAGCTTTATTTTTGGTCATCACATAGAGTATTCATCTGCGGTGCTCTCTACAACTGAAACCTTGCATTCATCTATACTTCATTCTTGTGTGACCTTGTTCCACACAATCTTGTCTGTTGGGATGAATAAAACCCTTTTGACTCTGATGAAACAATGAACTTCGTATTTCTGATGAACTGCAGCATCTAATTTTTACATTGACGTAGCAAAAAGCACGGTGAGAAGTGGAAGTACAATTTTTCTATTAAATAGGTTTTAGGAAAGCACTGTGTTTGTTTAAAAATGCTGTCTTTCAAATGGGGATGATAATAGTAAATGAGTATGAAACGAAGTGAGTTTTCTGGAATGACGTAGAAATGTGTTGTGTAGGGGGAAGATATGATGCACTGAGAGACAGAAGGCATTTTTCCTTTCACAGTGGGTTATTTCTTGCCATTTCTAGGCTGTGGTAGTTTTTTAAAAAAGCGATGTAAAAGTGCATAGCTGCACTCTACTATACAGTACCTCCAAACAAAAATTATTAAAAATGACAGGCAAACTTCTGTGTATTTGATAATGTCATGAGCAGAAGTGCCAAGCATTGGCATTATGAGAAATTAGAATTCTCTTTTCTGCAAAATCTGTATTGCTTAATGGAAGAATGTCATTTTGGGCTTCCTTGCAAGGGTAATTAAATTGGGACTCAATAATGAGCCTTAAACTTGTTTGGCTTTAAGAGCGTCTTTCAATCCACTGCTATTCGAGACAGTGCTACCAAAGGTATACATTTAAGTTTTTGCTTGCATGCTTTGTAGAAATTAGGCTTCAGAAGTTAACCATCCTCCATCAAACTGTTTCCCTGCATCACACCTGTAACAGTGTACTGAGCACGATGCCTTACCCATTGGAAAGGCTTACTCAAAGCGTGTGGTTTTCTTGAATATGGCATGTCATTTTTTGGTGTTGTACAATTCAGCTAGCTGAGCTTGACAGTAAAGGAGGCACATTTGGAAAAGGGAGAATCAAACCAGAAGAGAAGGTAGTGCCAAGAATGGGTTTGAGGTAGTGCTTCCTGCTCTGCCTTCTCATCCTCCTGTCCCGGTTGCATGTCTGCAGCAATGAGGTACGCTTGGCACTTTCCATTGTTTACTAATCCCATTTTTCTCTCTTTGATATCATTAGTGACTGGCATCTTACTGAAGCATGCATATTTATTTTGAATTATCTTTGTGGTTTTTTTTTTCAGCTCTTCTTTATGCAACTATTTTTGGAAATGTTACCACCATTTTCCAGCAGATGTATGCCAACACCAACCGATACCATGAGATGCTGAACAATGTGAGAGATTTCCTGAAATTATATCAAGTCCCAAAAGGCCTTAGTGAAAGAGTCATGGATTATATTGTTTCAACCTGGTCCATGTCCAAAGGAATTGACACAGAGAAGGTATGAGTACGTAAGGTAACAATTTAGATAGTCAGAGTTTGTCTACTGTGTATTTTCTTAGAATCTGAACTGTACAACAGCATATAACTAACAAGTTCTTAACTGCATGGTACTCCATTGTTATGGTTGTGGTTGGATCAAAAATTGGATGTTTTCAAAAATGATGATTGTGCCACTTGGAAATATGCCTTTTGTTTTTCATTATGGCAAATGTTTTCTCCATTCTAGTCTTACTTTGCCAAAATACTAAGCAATTGTAATGTACTTAACTATTGAAATCAACAAGAAACTTGTCTTCAAGGTATGGCTGAGGACATAATTTATGATGAACCGACATCAGTGTAATTCTGAAAAGCATTGGCACCTGTGAGTTGCAATGAAATGAGTTTGATAGGCTTGGACCTTTTGCTGATGCCCAGGACACCGACATGTATGTCTAATTAGTATGGGACGTAATGGCAGTAGAGACTGATCTCCTGGATTTGATCTCCAACTGAGCTGAAATCTCTCAGCTAGAACTTAAGGCCTTTGGTTGGTAGGGAGCTGCAGAAGATGTGGTAGCACTGGCAGCCGTGCTGGATGGAAGTCTTTCCTGACGTTAGCCCTCAGACAGGGCTGGTCATTGAGGTGTCTTCAAAAGTCAGTTAAAGGAAAATGTTATCTTCTGAGTGTAGTGGGGTCTGTCTACCCTCAGACTGGATGTTTTAGAGAGCTGAAGTCAGGTAGGAGAGTTTTCACCTGCAATACCTTGAATGTAGGTTTTAAGGCTAGATTTTTGGTTGCTGGAGATTGGTTGATGCTCCTTTGACATCCGTGGAGCTGATATACATCAGCTGAAATTAGGCTTTCAGGCTCCAGTTTCCATGTAGGCTTGCCATCTGAGAACTTAAAAAGCAATTTTCTGAGAGAGGGCAAGGAAGTGTCATGGCAGATTAATGTCCTAAAATGTACAGTGTTTGCAGAGCTTAGAAGTTCTTGCTTTGGCTGAATCTGTCGTGTTATGCAGGATGATGATGCAGCTTGTTCAGATATGCCAAGTTACAGTTGAACACTGACAAATTTAGTTTTACATCATGCTGGTGCAACAACAGTTATCATATTCATTTTTTGCAATGAAATTCAGTTTACCAGCTTTTCTGCTGTAAACTACTGTAAATGCGTTCACTCTTCCTGTGTAGACTCAAAAACATGAAAATTCAACTTTCATTTGCCTTTATCTCCTTGTAGCTAAGCCAGAATACTTTATTCTGCTGTATTTTCATTAGATTTTAATGATGCTTTGCAGTTAATGAGGAAAACCTATGCTTTAATTACTGAAATTTCCTACCATAGTTTCCGCGTATCTGGTTTTATAGCTTATGAAAATGCAGTTAGAGCCATAATATTCAGCTCATGGTAAGCAGTGTTCTCTGGTCTATAAGGTGGTAATGGCTGCTTAGCTAGATAATTAATATGGCTGTAAAATCTGTGACTTAGGTTTTCAAAAATTTTCCCTTGCTAAATACTTGCTTAAACTTAGGCCTGGATCCAAAACCTATACATAAGGATTCCTATACATATGGAAGGATTTCAGGAACCTCTGCATCTGGACATCAATAGTTGCATCTAATCAAACTTCCCAGAAAAGCCACTGTTGTATAAGAACAGAGAAACGGAAGAACCTGAGCATCAGTTTGGATATGTTGGTATTTTGTATCCCCTATATCCTGCAAGTGTGCAAAAACAACAGCACCAGCAGCCTTTAGTGCCCACATTGAGCATCCCTGAGTCTATATGAGTTACTTTGGCTGCAGGACCTTAGCTGACATGAGGATTTGTTTTAAGGGAAGGGTAGAAAGCTGTTTTGTAACCAGACAGCTCTTCTACCTTTATTTCCACTCTGGATAGTGTTGTGATATGCTTCACCAAAACAAATCAGTACATGTTGTAAATCTCAGCTGAGAAATGATGGGAACAGCGATACAGTCCCAGAGACTAGTCACGTAGGGTGAATCATTCCATTTGCATTAGTTCTGTCATTACCCCTTCAAGTCCGTTTTAAGGCACTCTGCATTTAAATTGAATCCATTTGTACTAACCCTCGAGCAGCAAGTGGATAGGAGCACGCTATAGAGACCTCCAAGATACACAGACTTAGATTTTATTACCACAGACACAGTGGGGCTAGCAGGACTACACTGCATCTGCAGCTGAGCTGCTAAATCCAGACAGTGCTCCAATGTATGTTGGAATGGGGGATTACTGACCCAGGTCTTGACTAGCTTCTCTGTGTTCCTTTGACAGCAGGGACATGACCTTAGGGGCTCCTTCCAGTCTGGATTTCAGAGGTCCAATAGTGAGGTTCTAACCAGTCTGCAGTCTGGATATTTTTGCATCAAATGATTTCCCATTTTCATGATTTTTATGAATTTTTCAATAAGATTCTTATTTTCTTGCAAAACAGGTGTACTCATGACACATGGTAATTAGCGAGGAATTACTAAACTTTTTAGTTTCCGTCAGACAGCTCAGACAGTTTCCGTCATCCTTGGGTGTTTTTCAACCTAACCTACATTATTACATCCTAAACTGTTCCAAATATATCTGCATTGTCAGACTGGAATGTGTTTTGCAACATCATTTGCCACAAATTTACAATACATTCATTCAGTCGCTCAGCATGTTGAAAAGGTTTTGTTTTGAAATCCAGATTCAAAGGACAAGAAGATTAACGTACGTAAGAAGTGTTACAGTAGGTTCCTATGGTGATGAACCATCCTAGCAATTTGAAGAACTAAAAATAAGCACATGTGTGTGTTTCTTTGATAAATAAAGATTTAAAATTTATATGCTTGAGATTAAACTACAGTTTGTAACTTGATTGGGATTACTACCATTTAATGTGTGTAGATTTGTTGTGTCAGAACTCAAGTATCTATCTTTGAATGACACATTTCCAAGGAAGACCTTGGCTAAAACCAGTAAGGATGAGTCCTTTATTAGGTGTACACTGAAGGCAAAGTGAAAGTTGGGATGGAGAATGTTTAATGAAGATCTAGTCCTTGCTGCTGGTGGTAACTGGCTCTCCCAAACAGAACTGTGCTGTAAAGCCCCCATTGATTGTCCTTGTATGTGGAAGAGGCCTTGTTCTCCCACACTGAAGTGATGGTGCCTTAAGCACACAGACTGAGCTTCCTTGTTCTCTTTGGGAATAACTCATCTTCAAATCCCATATTCAAACCACAGCACTTCAACCTGTCTCTGAGCGTTCACAAATAAGGAATTAACAATGACACTAAAAGCATTAGTGTATTTATTGTTACTACTTAAGGGGAAGCAAGTGGCCTATGATCCATAATCTTAAATCACTTAAACATTAGAGCCCTCCTCTGACAGCTAAGATGATGTATGTAGTACATGCACATGGACTTTATCTCCTGGAGTAATAGTGGCTCAGGCAAGATGGAATTTATTTTTGTGTTTCAGGGTTATTCATCTAATAATGAGCAGAACTAAAAACATGAGAAAGCTCAGAAGTCTTTATTTACTTAAACAGTATCTCTAACCCAGCAGAATCTGTTTTTCTTTTTGAGAGAGGTATAAGAGGAGCCACTGCATTCTCTGTATATGGCCACTTCTAAGCAGCTGAAAAAAATCTTTAGAGTAGCAATCTATGAAACACACACTGAATTCAAACCTCTAAGTTTTTATTGAAATCTAGTAGGCAGCAAATGAAAAATGTATAGATGTTAGCTCTTGTGTGAGAAATGGGTCATTATACATGAAAGCAGAACAACCATTAACTTCCATGCAGATGTCTCAAGGTCTCATCTAACGATAACGTTCTGAAATGTCAGTAAAAGACAGATTTTCTCTTCTTGACCTCCATGCTGTTGTATAGCTTAGGATTTGCTCAGAAAGCAATTAAATAAATGTCTATCATGTTTTAACAGTCAGTTTGTTCAGAAAAGCCATAGGTTGAAAGAAGAAAATGCTTCTATTTAGCCTGAACCTAAGCATCAATGGCAATTCAAATTCCACATTGAAATGACTGAAATAGAAATCATGGGAAAATAACACAGTGTTAAAACCATTCATTGCTGGCCTGCTAAGCTCTCATTCAGGGGAGATAGGTTTATGGTAAATAGATACAGAATGTAACTTTATTAAACATTAATCTATGAAAGTACAGTGCGGTTTAGTTGTGCTTGCTGTTAATGAGATCTTCAAGAGCTACAGTAAGAGTTAGTGATACCCAGAGTTGAACAGGGGAATCAGGCTGCCATCCGTACGGTGCCCCATCACACAGGGGTGTCTGTAAGTGCACTGCTGCTACGGGGATGTAGCTGACAAGAGGGGCTGTCAGTTCCAGAGACCACCTCCAGGGGAACGACCACATCTCAGGGATCTCCAGAGGCCCCTTCCAACTTCAGCATTCTTTGATTCTGTCTTCTTCAGATCTGTTTTCTTAATGCTTTCACTTTTAAATGATACTTTTGTGTAATGCTGAATGTTAAAAAATTAAGCCTCTTCCACCAGAACCATGAAATAAAATCTGTTGATCAACTCCATTCTTCCAAGGGTGATGTTTTTGCTAAAAGTTGTCAATCTAAACAGTGTTATGACTGGAGAGATTCTTAGATGTATATATAACTATATTATAGAATATAACTATATTGTAGACTGTAACTATATTCTTTCTGATGTTTCTTTTTTCTTCTGTTACCTGAAAAGCAGATCTGTAATGATAACATTCCCTGCAGTCTGCTATCTTTTGCCTTATCAGAAGGTCATGATTGTGCTCGGGATAGATATTATAGCAAACTGAACGCAATAAAACCTTCAGTGGTTCTGCAACTTAGACAACCTGTAATCTGCTACTTCACGTCCTCAGCAGATGTTTTTTAGCGTGGTTCTTGCTACACTTTTCAGAGCGCTAGACCAACAGGCCCCGTACTGGAGAACCAGTTCGATCCTTCCAGCACACTATGATGCTTCTTCTGCAGTTTTCCATACCTTTAGCCAGATGCCGTCTGTGTTGACAATACTGAATTTAACATGCTCTAGAGCCAGTTTCTAGGGATTTTTGAATGTCTCTAACATGTGTCATTCAGGTAGAAGGTGATTAATTTTGGTACAATACTACTAAATTTAAGCATTTTGATCACTGTGTCAGGTCATGTATCATTAATACAAAAACATGCCAAACTCGGCTTACTAGACATAATTTTCAGATCTGAGCATTTAAATCCAAGTGACTTTGGTATTTAGGCAGTGCATTTAAAATGCAACACACCATTGCTGCTTAGATTCAGTTCTTAGTGCCAAGATATTCAGTGATGTATTAAAGATTACCCTAATGCATGCAGAGTTAATAATTGCTCAGTTTCATACATCATCTTTGAGCTACTTCCAAAACGATCTGCTTATTACAGGAAACTGCTGTGTGCTTTGTGCTTTGCTCATCGGCTGTTTTCTTACCTTTGTCTCTTTGGCTTCAATCCAGTGCCGAATGTCTTTTAGCCTGGTCTGCAAAAGAATTCAACGTTCAAATAAGCCAAAACCTTCTAAAAATCTGAATAATTTGGTCAGGTGCCTAGAAGGTGTTGTGTTTTTTGGAAAGATCTGATCTCGATTATGACTGCTGAGTATGTCAGAGAACATAGAGTGGCCTTTCTCCACAAAATCAAAGAGCTATCTGGACTAAAGCAGGTTAGAAGGCAGAGGAGTTTATTTATTATTAAAGCTGACATTACTGAATATCTCCAGTACTTTCTCCTGTTTCTCATTTAAGAAAACATCCTTGATACTCCTCTGCTAAGACTGTCTAAGCTCTTCATTTGAACATCAGTCAATATATCCCCTGGCTACAACCCTGAGATAGTGAGAATTCTGTGTGCTGGAAGAGAATTGCAAATAGTTATCATTTCTGATTCACTGGCCTCTGTCCTCTTTGTTAACAAGTCTTAACAGATTCTGTAATATTTGCTAAGCCATCCCATAGTGCTTTCTAGCTGGCAAAGATTTTTTTTTTTTTTTTAAAGTACTTATACCCTTCCTAAAAGCTATTATTTGGACACGATCTGTGCAGTTTTTGTTTCAATTCCTTCATTTTTCTTCGAGTTCTTTATCTCTGTTCCCCCTAAAGTTCTTTGAACTGTGCAAGGGCCTTATCTTAAACTGCCTGAGCATGCCAAGGAAATGGGTGGAAGAGGAAAAAAAAGTCAGACTGAATCACCTTGGGAAGCTTATTTCCCCCTTTGCGGATCTTAAGAAGAAAAGACAGCATGAGGTTTTGTGCCAATTCCCTGCAAGTCTTCCAGAGCTGATTACTGCTTTTCCCAAACTCTGGCAGCAACCACAAGCTTTTCACTTGCCACCAGCATTTTGTATGTGCTGTAGGGTGTTGTAGAGATGATGGGAGTGCTGAGTCTCTGCACTGGGTGCCCTTGCGCTGGGGTTTGTATCAGCTGGATGCTGATGGCAGAAATCAGCAATTATATTATACTGACTTTGAGTAGGCTTAATGTTCTA
The DNA here is from genome assembly GCA_013399715.1 of Alectura lathami. Taxonomy (NCBI): domain Eukaryota; kingdom Metazoa; phylum Chordata; class Aves; order Galliformes; family Megapodiidae; genus Alectura; species Alectura lathami. Next base: position 129,815 of record VXAV01000126.1, read on the forward strand.
CACAGAGAAGGTAGGTGATAAATTGGTGATTATTCTGTGTTTACTTTGTCCTCTCTCTGCTTAATAGTGGTTCAGATCTTTGTGGATACATCTGCACTGTTCACATGTGGCATGGAGCCTGGCTTATTTTCAGTGAGAAATGCAACTTACAGAGGCAGTCTTTCCTCTGTGGAATCTTCAACTTTCTCCTCTGTTCAGACGTATCAGACTCTGTTCTTTTATGATGGCTGGATGCATGTGGGAAAGCTGACTGCGAAGTCTGTGGCTACAGATTTATTACAGAGCAACTTTTGTAGCAACACAAGCACTGTGGTCCCCACAGGCAGCCTCCTCCAGCTTGTGTGCTCCAAAACCATCAGTTAGTAAAGCATTGCAGTCAGCAACCTTAGTATCCTGCCTTCGTTATAAACTGCGGGTTTCACCAAGAAAGGTCTCGAAATCTCTAAGGAAATTTCCTCTTCAGAAGCTTGTCTTGGTGGTTTCTAGGTATGCTGCTGCAAGTAAGACTTAAACAAGTGTCCCAGCTGAACTTTCACTCTGCTAACATCATGTGCTGGAGGCATTTCTGTACGAGTGAAGTGGCAGATTGAGCTTTACAGGTTATCTCCTCCCTTAAACCAGATTTCTTTTTACACCCATGTGTGTGCAGTTGTACAGCCATATGGACCCACCTACAACCATGTTGCTATTCGTTTGTATTTTTTTAGCTGCATGCTGCCTTAAAAATGCTGAGATCTCAGTAAGAGCATTTCACAAGAGGAATGTCTAATTCTTATATTACCTATAAAAGATCGTTTTCAGAAAATGCGGGAAATGTTTATCTGAAAAATGTTTTCAGATTTTCAGAAAAATGTTTGTCTGAAGTTGAGGTGCTCATTTTATCATTTTTTACTCTTAGAATCACTGGAATATTTATCATTAGCTTCCAAATGCTTCTGTGTGATTCTGGCTCACATTAAGTGTCTTTTTGGAAGCAGGAAAATTACTCCTAATCTGTGTCACGAACAACCCTCTTTTGCAGTATAGCTAAAAGTTATATAAGAGAAGCTGATGGTCTCTGTGAGACTTCTCCTGACTTTGTATCTGTAAATACAAGAAGTAGTGCTGCAAAGTCAGGTTGGACCTCATGAAGTCCTTGGAGCATACAGTAAACACATAGCTTAATATCGAAATTGTCTGTCTTTGCTCTTTTTTTCTCCCTGTGTATGTCTACATTTGTCGTCATCAGTCAAAGCCTCTTTACCAAATCTTTCAGTGTTAAGTATTTATTTTAATGTCACCTATTTCATTCTCTGATCCCAGTACTAGCAGAGTATCAGGCAGTAAAACTGAAATAATATCCACCCCTGGCTAACTCTTGGATCATTACTCATTTACTGTTGTACTTGTTGATAAATGATATCTCCATGTATCTCCATACAATAATATGTCATGAGGAGAATCACTTCATCATGACATCGGTAAATTCCTGGGTTATGCTAGGACTGGCTTTTCTGTGCAGTGCAGTTTTTTTGACTCTTCATATTACAAAGTGTGATGATAGATATGTTTGTTGTGACTACAAAAGGAGTAATGTTTTGAGTGCTCACTTTTAATAACCTGTATTTAACACTGTATTTGTGAGGAAACAATGTGCTGCTTTGCATCCAGGTTGCTTTCATTCTTGAGGGACACAGTTCGTTTACCCTTCAAAAGACAAAGGGTCCTGTACCCTACAGTAACATCCTCTGTAACAGTTTAATCGATTTTTCATGCCTTTAAGATGTTATTCAACTATTGCTCCTGCAGTTTAGAAAAAAATGGAATTTGGAAATAAAAATCATGTATGAATACACACATTTTTCTTAAGAGCAGTGTTTGGGAATTCACAGCTCATGGCCTTGTTAAGTCAAAAGCATTTACATTAGTGGAAGCATTAAAAAGACATAAAAAATTCCTAAGAAAGATTTAGGCCCAACAGCAGACAAAAATGTTACAAATCATCACTCATTATGCCAAAGAATGCAGAATTTTTCAGGCAATTATTATTGAGAGGAAGAAAGGTGGCATGTTTCCATTTTAAAATAAGATGAAGTTTGTATTTGATCCAGAAGCATCCAAAATATGTTTTTCTTAAACTAGAAAAACTAAGGTGTCTCCAGATTTCTAGTGGTAAATGGAATGACTCAGGTAAGTGTAAATTTGTAAAACTGACATTTGCCCCTAATAAAATTATAGAGGTGGTGATATGGGTTATCGTCCCCAGTGACTCAGACAAGGCATTGTTACTAATGCAAATGATGGTTCATGGAGAATATGTCTTGTCAGGTATGTTTACTATGAATTTTTATGCTGTAACAGACTTAGGCAGGGTATTTGAATCTGTTCTGTGCAACATTTTGTTACAGAAAAATAGCATTAAGCGAAATTAACCTAGTGTCTATCAAGTTAAATACAAACTAATTACCTGCTAGACCTGGGAAGGTTGTTGTAAATAAGAAAACCTCATGCTATGGGGAAGTTTCCAAGGAGATACTGTGCTTCACAGTGTTAGACACAAGAAGCATCATCTCTGTTCTTTATTCAAGGTGAATTTGAGAGATGATTGTATTCTACAAACACCTACATGTTCAAGAGATTTCTGATGACTGCAGGTCTTTTTTCAATGCAATGTGATCAGATCCACTGGCTGTTAGATGAAAACAAAACAAAACAAATTTCAGAAACAGCATGTTTTAAAAGAGAGAGTAGTTGTCTGTTGGAACAACTAACCTATATAATTTGAAAGCACTAAATCAAGGCCCTCTAGGCTACAATTTTACTAGGTATTCTGGCGTTGATATGAAAAGTGTGAGCTGACCCTTAATGGAAGAGGTTAGTGCAGATGGTTGCAGTAACTCCTTCTAATCTGGGAACCTGTACATCCATGTGCAAACAGACTTTTGCTGTACAGAGAATAGGAGAATGAACTTCTCTTTGAGCCTTTTACATTCAATAAGTGTTTGACAGCAAAACTGCTTTGGTCATTTGAGATAAGAAAGGGCTTAAAGTTTATTAATTAAATTAGAAATTGTTTATTATTTTTCCTCTCTACGCTTTGAGATCTGTTAGGGATGCTTTACAATAACATGCTTTATACCCCTTCTGCATTAAAAAGAAGGAAAAGTGATGGCTTTACTTCTGAATTAATGTGATCATTTGCCTCAAAGCTTAATCAGGGTTTCCAGAGTCTCCCTTTGTTTGCTGATATTCGATGGTAGCCAACACATTGACCCCATGCCCCTCTCTCACACACTGTCTGCAGAACAAGCTGCCAGATTAATTCCATACAACGAGAAATTAATCAGTATGATTGATCTCAATCTTCTTTACATCATTCTTCCAAAGTGCTCTTCACCTTGTTCCTTTTGTCCATTATTTATCCTAGCAAAACTTTACAAGGTTTTATATGATTCTCAGTGAAATTAGCTGCCTCACAGAGAGGGACATGCATTTTAGGATTATGGAGACACTAGTATGTTTAGGAGGATGTGCAAATATTAAACACTAATTTTACATGCCTTATGAGACCCACAGGTTTTCACTTTCTTTCTTCAGGTGCATTTGTTTTACTGTTTCTAGGGAAATAGGGAAAGCTATTGAAGATAAGAACTTAATTAAAGGCCTTGTTTAACTGATCTGTGGTGAAGACATCTTCACCTTCACAAAGCAGTTTTCACTCGTCTTTACTTTGCATTTCATAAAGTTTCCTAGTACTTTCTTTTTGATCTAACCTCAAACTCTTTGGATTTTCTAGTCTGTAAGCCCTCCAGGGCAGGTTACTGTATGTCTGTACAGCGCTGAAACTAAACCCCAGGTGCGTTTGGATACGTGTTGGTAAGCAGTCATCTACATCAATGCTTTTGAAGACTAGGTTTCTGGATGTGACTAAATGTGTTGGGTTTGACTTTCTGGTGGTCTGCCTTTGCATGTCTTCAGGCTACTTCTGCTCTGAGCATCCATCCTGTGCTCCTGCAGGGACCGAGCGTAGCAGTGGGCAGATGTTCTGGGCACTGAGTATGGAGGGACACCCACAAAAGGGACAAAGTAGTGTCACCTGCAGTTCTGGAAAACAAGTGTGAAAGGGTAACAGAATAGCATCACCTTTTCACCTGTGGTTCCTGAAGCAGTAGATGGGCAGAAAAAAATGCTACCTCATTTCAAGATTATACTCCCATGAGAAGCTAAAGATTCACCGAAGTGAAACTACCCATTGAGTTATTTCATAAAGCACGCACTGCTTCTGTGTCACGTTCCCAGCTGATTATTTTTTGTCTTTCTTTCATTCAGGTTCTCTCAATTTGCCCAAAGGACATGAGAGCAGATATTTGTGTGCACCTAAACCGGAAAGTTTTTAATGAGCACCCTGCCTTCCGGCTGGCCAGCGATGGCTGCCTGCGAGCCCTGGCCGTGGAGTTTCAGACGATCCATTGCGCCCCAGGGGACCTCATCTATCATGCTGGGGAGAGTGTTGATGCTCTTTGCTTTGTGGTCTCAGGATCCCTAGAAGTCATCCAGGACGACGAGGTGGTGGCCATTTTAGGTACTGTGATCTCTGTTGAAATGGTGTTACTTGGGATATGTTTGTCTTCTGTGGAGGTTGGAATGTTTACTAGTCTTGCCTAACATCGGCTGGGACTACAGCAGGCTAGTGGTTGTCATAAGATGAGGGTGTTATATCTCCAAAGATATCACTCTAGGAGCAAACCTTTCATCTTCCATTCCATTGAGAATGCTCTTTCTGCCTAGTATGGCTCACTGGTGACAGTTACAGTGTCCCTGAGCAGAAGAGAAAGGCATCTGTGCAATTGACATCTTTAAATAGTCTGCTAGAGGAAATGCACGTTGCTTTATGTCAGTCTCTCAGGAGGATTTCCACATTAACCTTTGCACTGGGCTTTTCATTTGTCTGTATTCTAGCCTGGAATAATACCTGCAAACAGTATCTTCAAGGAAGCAAAATTGTTGTTTTTAGTGAAGTGTCTCTACAGAAAATAAACAGTTCAATCTGACTGTGAAGAGATAGGGATGCACGATTTATTCCAGCCTGAGTCATGAGAAATCTGTGTATTGGGGGAGCTCCACATTAATCCCCCCAACACTCTGCTGGGGTGTCTGGTTTGCCAGCAGTAGGTGGGAAAGAGCCTAATGCAGACCCCTCACTAGCTTGTGTGGGATTGGGAACTGCGTGGCAGAAGGTGGAACTGAGTGGTCAGCACCAGTGCTGAGGCTGGAGTCATCCTCAAATGCAAAACAATATAGATGAAGAATGGGTGGCTCTCCTGAAAATCATGCAGTGTCCATCTTGCCTGTTTATAGTAGATCTGTTTATTGTAGAACTCATCTCCTGTTGGACATTAGCTATTTGCCTTCTCTTAAACTGTAGGTATGGCTGTCTGAAGGCAAACACAGGTGCTGGGCCTCAAGTCACTGAACCTCTGGTGCTTCTTCCCCATAAGGGCAGACCCAGAGGGCTCCATGGGTCTCTCTTGTGCCTCATGGGAATGATTGCTGGGAAATGGCAGTCATGACTGCGCTGGGAGAGAAGGCAGATATGGGGAGTCAGCGTTGGTCACGTATGGAGAGTATACACTCGGGCTATGCACATTTACACTCTTTCTACCTACCTGCTGCAGCTTTTTGTACTCCAGAATATATTAAGATTTTTAACAAGAGAGATTTTATGTAAGAATGAATCTGTTTCCATATTCAGATGTGAAGTCATTACGGTGAAAGCTCCTAAATCTGTAATTTCCATAGCAAAATGCTTCTTGTACTTCAGCTCACTGGGCCATCTCATTTTTATTATTAATCTCAGTGACGAAAGGATCTCTTATGTTTGCTTACAGCTATTTAGAAAAATAAAAGCTCTAAGAGTAAGTAGCAGCATTTAACCAAACAAATGATTTTCTGGGTACTACAGTGAAACAAACAATAAATATGTAATTTCCTGAACTATAAGCCATCACTAAGTGGATTACATGCAAAACTTTATTGCATTTACTAATATTGTGTTTGGAGTAGCAGTGAGAACTTTTTGTTTCCTACTTGTATATACTGTAAATCTAGTACCTGTGTTACTCTCCATTTGGCTAGGGAGCCCTTTAACTATATCTAGTGAAAATGAATTACCTTTAATTACCAAAAGTGATGTTGATTCCACCATGGCTGCAGACAGGCAATCCAGGGACTCAGAGTTACATTGAATACTATGGGGGCTGGCAGAATGTGTAAATCTAACTTAGAGTGAGATAAACTGCTTATTTTAATCGTAGGCACACTGAGGAGCTTTCTCTTGCTCTGACAGATTAGTTAACAGAATAGCGTACTGCGTAATTATGAGCTGTCGTATCCTAAAAATTCACTTGCGGAAGGAAATCTTTCAGATGTAGTTGCAGAGACATTTACAGTGACAGCTACTGCCCCTGAAATAGCAGCTGTGTATCAGACAGTGGAGAACATAATTTTTACCAATCTCTTCTGCCCTGAGAAGTTGAAGCACGAGGAAATTGATTCCGCATAAGGTGGAGACCAGGTTTAAAAGCATCTTCCAAACATGAAACCCATGTAGACTACTTTGAATACTCCATGTGTCTGTCTTCACACTGGTTTCCCTAGGAAAATTTGATTTACGGGGTTGTACTGCCAGTCTGTCCATCCTCCCCATCCCCCAGCAGTAACTTGGAGTGGAAGTGGGATCAGCATCCTTTGGAAACTGGTCCACATTAACTTCTGCTGTGGGAGCAGGAGAATAGTGGGACACAGTGTCTGCCAGCCTTAGCTCCTTGCAGAGCACTCTATTTCATAAGCTTGCTTAGGAGCTGATATTTTGCACTTGCTATTTTGATAGTGTTTTTCATGCAAGCGTAGTGTTATTTGCATGGCAGAGAGAGAGAGAGGTTTTTTTTTCACATGCTTGCTGTGGAGGGAAGTTTTGATGTCGTCTTAAAAGTGGTGAATCTTAGAAGGGACACCAAAATGGGTTAAGAGCATGCATCTTCCATCCCTCACATTAATGCTTCTGCCCAAAGGGCATGGCTTCATCCATCCTTGGGTCCCAGTGTGAATTGCTCTGCGATGGTATTGTTTCCATTCTCTGTCCTCCCTTACCACATCTCCTTCTCTCGCAGCCACAGTGAGTTGGAGCTTGGGCGTCCCACCCAGGTGCTCTACATGGGCTCCAAAAGATGGAGGAAACCATCATTCCGAGTAGTAGCAGGTTTGCTGTTCACAAACCCCAGCCTTGTCATTTCTTGTGCTTGGAAACAGGTGAAACCCAGTGACTGACAGGGCAAGTTGCCACGCTGTGATGTTTTCATTCTCCTCTGCTTTGGTTTTGTTCTTATTTGTGTGTAATTAAATGCATAGCTGCTGCAGTGATCAGCATTACAGATATCGGTAGAGTAAGAGAATGAGTCCTGGAGATCTGCAGCTTATAGGACTCAATAATGAAGATACCCAGATGCCCCATTAGGTGGCTCCTCATTAGGTGTTCCCCTCATTATCCCTCTTCATTGAGGACAGCCTCCCACCTTTCGCAAGCGCTGACCGCTGCTCTAGCAGAGCATGCACTGTGCTCAGAGCTGGAGTGAGGGGGAGCTGCTTGGCTGAGGAAAACCAGATCCGGTCATTTTAATGTAGCTCATATGCAGTTGCCAGGATGATGGAGAAGGGCAAACAGTCTTGTCTCTAATTATCAAAACTTTCCTGGTGAGGGAGGTGACCCTGAGAATGCACATCAGTAACTTTCCACCACCTCAAACAGGAGTAAACAATCTACCTGCTGCTGCGCTGCATGGGGAGGTGTTTTCAGCAGAGATGTCTTAGGAAAGACCAGGGGCATGAAGTTCCCTGGGCTAATGAAAGGAGGCGTCTGCTAGCAGAGGGCACCAAGCGACTCCCCCTGCTTCAATTAACCTGCATTTGCTCCTGGTGAGGAGTTCTGTGTAAGGGGCTTCCAGCCTAGTGCCTGGAAGCTTCTCTGCAGCTCCTGCTGTTAGCACAGCTGACCGCGTGAGTTGTGCAGTAACTTAAACCAGCAGATTGATTAGCAGGGCTTAGAGAAGTCCTTTTGCCAACAGAAAAATAATGACTCACTGTGTTCAAGTGTTAGTTGTAGGAATTGATCAAAACTATTGCTCAGGCTGTGGAGTGACAGAAATATATTGAGCAGCGTGTTTCTAGTTGGAGGCTGCTGCTGAACAAATTCAATTTTGATAGTCAGGGCAGGATGAATAAAGATTTAATAGCCTGTGTTTCAGCCACACTTAGGGTCCTGATCCCATATATATCCAATTAAGCTGTTCTTTGTCTTTATGTGTTGCATGTTAATTCTCAGCATGTTGCGCATATAGTCTTAGTGCAACAGTGTCGTGTATTGGATTCATTGTTCTTAGGCAAGCCAGAGTTTCACTTATTAAAGGTCTGCTTCATAAGTTATTACTAAAGGTTTGGTCGTGGAAGAGAATATCATACTGTGTCCAAGGAGTTAGGGAAAGCAGGAGCAAGTGGCATGGTTTTTGTGAATTTGGTAATGCAAATGAAAACAAGGATGAGTCTTTTTCTACTCCCAATTTTACATGTATTTGGAGGTCAAAAGATTTAATCTCCTTTCAGATCACACAAGGGAAAGTTCTTTAGGGGCTGAGCAAGTAGCAGCTCCCATTTAGGTGGGCAGCAGACCCAAGCTCACCCATCAACACCTGGAATTTCCATGGTGTTACACAGCTGGCATGCGCTTTGTGCAGTACAAGATTGACCTGTGTGATGCACTATGTGATGTGCAAAAGTGTCAGTCCAATTCCTTCTCATAGTGTTAGTACCTAATTCTGTGATTTTAATTAATTTACTAGTAGCTTGGGTCGCTTCTTATTTGGAATGAAGGTAGCAGAATTTGTCCTTGCATAAAATCAGCTCAATATTATGTAGTGATTTTTTTTTCTAAGTGAAGTAAAACAAAGCAAACTAGTTGTGATTTTCTCCCATCTTAGGTTTTTTTTTTTTTTTTTTTTCTTTTCCCAGCTAGCAGGACTGCAATAATTAAGGTGATGTAGGCTCTTTTTAAAGTGCTGAGTCTGAAAGTATTTTGCAAAATGCTCAAAGGAGTACTGATCTGAGACTCAATGTGACATGCAGCTTTGCACTGTGCAGTTCTTCTTAAGGATATTCCTTGGAATGAGTCCTCTCTTACAGGTCTGGGTTAACATGCATAGTACTGTGTAAGTTTTCTACTGTTGCTTGTTCAAAGGTGTTATTAGCTCTTATTGACAGAGTTAAAGAGAATGTTCAATTTTTCACATCATTTTGTAAGTTTAAAATATTTTTGTCTCTATCTGCACCGTAGTTAACTATAATAAGAAGCATCAATCTTAATTTAATGCCAGCTGGTGTGTTATGGATGTGATCTGCAGCCTTCAGTGTCAGAAAGATTCCTTCCACTGAATTGAAATGTCTTTGAATTAGACCTGCATGTTTCACTGCCAAACCCAGGAACTCAAAAGTCTTGGCAGTGCAAGAAAAAAAATATATTTTTAAATCATGTGATATATTTCTTTTAAATCAGACTAACAGTTTGAGGCAATCTGATTTGCCTTATGAGCACTGAAGATGGTGTGTATGGTCATGCTTTCAAGTTTATTTCCTCAGTCAGGAAGGATGGATACTTATTTTTGAATCAAATCAAAACTGAGATTTCTCATCATGAGGAGCTGGGGCTTCTTGAAAAATATGAAGTGCTAGGAGACTTGTGCTAAAAGCATGAGAGATGGGGACCATTAACTCTTTGCTAACAGAATGTCTCTAGAGACCTTTCCCTCTTCTTGCAACACTCCCAACTGCTGAACAAACTGTAAATTTCTTTTATGTTTTTTAGGCACAGATGAGGAAGGTTGCACTGTATTTAATAACGCAAAGTACCTTTGCCAGCATGGACTTGAATCTTTGGCACAGTCTCTTGTTAGTGTTTCTTTGCTGGCTAAAAAACGCTGTTTTCTCTATCCATTCTGCCCATTCACATGTTAATGTACAGTCCCAGCAAGTTGGATGTATGTCAGGTGTGAACTGATTTTTAAGGGAGTTCTAGCTCCTCGAGTTGCCTTAGGGAAAGCTGAAGTTTTGGCTAAAATGTCCAAGAGGCAAGGAGCCCTGACTCACAGTCTAGTTGTCATTTCTGCTTACAGTGAGCAGTGATATCCCAGCTGGCTGGAGACAGCTGGTGAGCTTGCACCACTCCTGATCCCCTCTTTGGACACAGCTGGATCAGTTAAGTCCACCAGTCCAGCCAGCCCTGTAGCCTGTCTCCAAAACTGGGCAATAGCAGCTGTGCAGGAGGAAGCAGGAGAATGAAGCAACCCATGTTGTCCAACCCACCATTAAATTGTGCTTCAAGATCTCCCTCACCCAGAGGGAAATCTTTCTGTTTAGTAGCCACAGGTGGATTTTAATCCATGAAATCATGCCACCATTTTGTACACCTGTGTAACTGCAGAACTTCATGGCATGTTGCTGAAGAGCTTACCTGCTGGCTGAACCATCACGGAGCTGTGGGCTGAGGTGACTAAGAGGAGCAGGTTCTCTTCTTGCTCATCAGATTTCTTCATCACCTTGAGATGCGTCTGCCTGACAGCCAGAGGTTTCTCTGCAGGTGTATAGGCACAGCCAGATGTATGTGTAGGAATATATATATCAGTAGCAATGTAATCATGGCTGCAGGGACTTGGTGTTTGTTTCCTGACCTCCATGTCTGTGCATCCTGCCAGCATTTCATGGCTGTTGGCACCTGAGCAAATTAGGTGAACATTTTCTGTGTATAATAAAATTTTACAGATTCTGCAACAAAATTGGTCTGCTTTTCATAAGTAACAGAAGATTTAGGCATATCCTGATGGAAAGCCTACATTATTCATCCTGTCTAGCTTTTGCTAGTATGACTGATGGGTCTTGGGAGATGTTTTAAAATGGGGTGTAGCTCAGCTAGCCTATTAGCTAAGACTGCACAGCATATATTTTCCAGATTTACTCCTGTCCGCAAGAGCTGTCACCTTAAGAAGAAGCCTTTGCCCCTTTATTTGTTTTTCCTCTCAATGCTGTTTTCCATCAGGAATTTATTTTCTCACTGCCCATCCAAACTTTCACCCAAAAGCCCTATCAAGTTATCATTTCTACTAGGATATTTTTAAGCTTGATTTCTGTCCCCATCTGAATAAAATAAATTTTGCCTTTTGGTAGATACGTATGGGTTCTGAGAGGGTGTTTAACAAGGGTCTTTCTTCTCTGTGAATCCAATGACTTTATCATTGCCTTTTCCAGCCCCTGGGGAGTTTTGTAAGGCCCTGCCTGAGAGGTCCAACCATGAGCTGCTGTCTCACAAGTTGTCAACTCAGTCCATGGTGCAAGGCTGTGGACAGCATCAGCCTCCCACTTCGGTGTAGGAGAGTTATCCATTATACGGAAGAATAATATATAGAAGTATAATTATGTATTATATAGTTACATGTTGTATAATTCTAAATATATATACATATATGCATGGATACATGTGCATGTTTTATGTATGGGCATACACATACATTATACACCTTCAGATTTTTGTCTGTCTTTAGGATGATGCCAACACCTTGCACATGTCCTTCTGGTTTCCATGGTTCTTTCAGTCCCCAGGTCCTTATGTCCATGCTCCTGCCACCTTTAACCTAGCAGCATCCACATCCTGACTCTCGTCTTCCCTTTCCTCTGTGTAATTCTTCACACCAAGTGCAAAACATACACAACGGGCTCCCACTCTAACTTTGCAGCAGTACCTTTTTCAGCAATGCTTCAAGCACTGTAAGAGCAAGGGCACAAGGGGACTTCCTAGTACTTTACTTCAATTCAGGAGAAGTATTGGGACTGCTCAGGACGTGGGGCAGTGCAAATTTGGGAGGCAGCATGCTGGGGCCTCAAGAAATCTTGAGCAAGACTGAAAATTCTATGGAATAGGTCAGCCCCAAGTGCCTCTGCATTACCAGACAGCCCTGGGCTGTGCATGTGTGCAGTGCAGATGTGCCTCTGAGTAGCTGGGGTTTAACACCTACCAGGACAATTTTTATTGTAATTCTAAGGAAAAAAAAATCCAGTTAGTTGCACTGTGTAAAATAAAACTTGAATGAATAATTATTGCATCCACTCAGGGAGCTACAGTTAACAGGGCTAAAGTATAGTACATCAATCTCTGTATTTATGAGGAAACGCGCTCTCTGTTTTGGAGAATCTGTTTGTTTTTTTTTTCATTCAGTACATTCCTTAGCACATTTACAGCAGGCAAACAAGACTTGGAAGTATGTAGGGAGAACATAAAATTCAAAAAGCCTTAAGAGTTTCCAAGATCTTATACTTTCTGGGGGGAATAAAGTGCAACATAAAGGGAGCTTATGGGCCTCTGATGGTCACCTCCTGCGAAACAACGAGCACTGGCAGCGGACAGAATGCTACCTTTACCTTTTAAGTTGTCTCTTCAAGTAACCGCTTCACCATTCAAGTCCGCTGACTGGTGACCCATGAAGGAGGGAAGATGTTCAGTTTATCTTGTCTCTGCCTCTTCCAGAGGAACCCAGTGTTGTTCCTGCCTCACTGAACTGCAGACGATGAGATCTCAGTTTTATGAATGGTGATTTTGTCTGTCTGTGATTTGCGAAAGTTCTGTAGCACAACATCTTCCAGGGTTTCTGAGTCAGCATCCACTGCTTTCAGCTTCCTGGCTTAAATTATTTATTATTACCTTAAATATAGACAGAAAAAAATGTATTTTGCTGACATTTTTCAGCAGGAAAATTGTACTAGTCCCTGTTATTGAATTCTGTCTTTTTAACTGCAGTCTGCAGCTGCTGAAACCAGGACTCAGTTCTGTCCTGTGTCCACCTCAGAGAGCAAATCCATTAAGCAATTTTGTGCACTTTCAAAAATGGTCTATTTTCTATAAATTATGTAACTGCGCTGAGTATGTCTGTAAAACAGTTTTTGAACTGTGGGTGTAGACAAGGACAATTAACTGCAAAGGGTAATTACAAAACAGCACAGTGGATAAATTATATATTTGTAGGAAATGCTCTATGATAAGGAGAGCATTTTAAGGCAAGTTGTTTTATAAATTACATCAGCAATATTATGTGTTGCAGTTAATTTTACTTACATCTAAATATGTAGAATTATTTAAAAGCAATTCAATGAAAATGCTGTAGCCTTTCTGGTGGATGATTCTGTTATACAGACTGCATGAGAAATGTGAGTCCTGTTTTACTGGATACGATACCTGATGCAGAAACAGAAATAGAGAAATAGTCTCTGACCCCAAAGAGTAATAAGGTTGGAAAAATTATTACTCTGCTCTGTGTTCCCAAAATAGACCTGAGTGAAATGCTGCTAGTCCTTTGAGGAAGAAGTATTAAAATGTATCACCCTTTCTTTCCCCAAACTATAAAATCACAAACCTTCACCAAGGGGCTGCTTGAGGTACCTGAAATCAATACAGACGCTACCACTGAGTGATTGATTTTAGTTTCCTCTTAATAACTACTAAAATAAAGAGCTGGGATATCACTGGGGACTGAAGCAGCCTTCCTTCATAAGTGCCCTTTGTACCACCGTTTCTGCTTCAGAATTTGATGCGTCAGCAACCAACTGCGCATCGAGGCCCTTGCCCAGCCTGTGGCAGTGATGGGCAGCTTCTGGGTGCTTCAGTTCGCTGCTGCTGCCTCTTCTCAGAGCCAAACCTGAAAGTGTGTCTGTAGCCTGCATGTGTGGTGGTCTTCTGGTTGGGTCAGAAGCGTTGTATGAAGCTCATCTCCTCATCATCCCCACTTGTCCTGCTTTGGTGTCCAGCCTGGCTGTTGGTGGTGAGGATTCCTCACAGAGGGGAGAAAGCTGAGGGGTGTGGAGGAGAACATCTCACACACTTCCTTGGAGCTCTTCTGACCGTGGGACTGGACTACACCTAGTCGCAAGTCCTCAGAATATGCAGGGTGAAGGTCAGGTCCTCGGCATCAGCTGTTTGCTGCATTGCCTGCCAGCGCAGAAATAACTTTCACCTGTATTTTCACATCTGGATGTGGTTATTTAAGTGTGCAGGTGACTGGGGGTCAAACCCCTTCTTAGTCAGCAAACATTTAAATACAGTAACCTTCTACGTAAGTGGATGTGTTTGGATTTAGAAGCTGGCTTTTGGACCTGCTTAAGATTTTTAGCCAGGTGTTTAGAGGTTAAAAGTCTTAGGGATGTTTTTGGTGGGTTTTCAAAGGGAATTTTACCTTCCACAGTGTAGTAAAAGTGTTTAAACAGCCTTTAAAATATGATCCTTAGTCCCTGG
>VXAV01000127.1:9834-49653 GCA_013399715.1 Alectura lathami
CAGCTGGCGGTGCCCGGAGTCGGGATGCTGCTCGCTCCCCGGCCGGGCTCCGCGGGGCGGCCCCGTGCCCGCAGCAGCAGGGCGGACGGGGAGCTGGCAAGCACCGGGCTGGAGAAGTGGGGGCACTCCGCACCCTGCCCATGTGCCCTGGCTGCGGAGGGCTCCAGCAGCCCCGAGACGATGCTGCGGGGCAGCCAGTTGTGTCTGGTTGCCTTCATGGGGTGAGAGCTCCTTTGCCCACGCAGTAACGACTTGGTGAAGGCAGAATTCAGCTGTCCACTCATCAGCCCCTGATAGCCCAGGCTGGGACATATGGCCACAGCCAGGGCTGAGGCGTTGGCTCCCCACTGGGATGCAGCCCATGGCTGCTTGGATCACACCAAAGAGCTCAGGGTTCCACTAGAGGTACTTGCAACTGGGCAGGTGGGAGACATGGCCAAAAGGATGTTGATTCCCATCCCTGTCCCAGCCATTCCACATTTCTTTAATGTAGGACAGGTGCATTCATCCCTCTCTCCAACCTGAGCATCAGGGCAATAGCTTTGGTTAAAAGCATGACCAGCCTTTTGGATGGTGTGCTTAGGAAAATCCAGGCATTGCATTTTCCCCTGCTCCAGTAGTCCCAAGACTGCTAAAGAAAAGGAGCAGGGATGGTGGCTCCTGCCTTTCCCTGTCTGAGACTTCTCCACACACCTCCATGACCCCAGGTCTTGTTGCCACATAATGGCAAGTGGGAGACCAGATTTCAGCCTTAAATGAATTAGATCAGAAGCCATTTTAAAGCAGGACTGAGGGCACTGTGATAAACTAGCTTTTTTGAATGTCTCCTTCTCCAGGCTCAGTGTGGATGAGGGTGAGAATGATTTTTTTACAGGGGCAAGCCAGATGTGGGGGATCGTTCCGTTGTGTGTGTGAGTTGGGATCATGGAGAACGTCTTCCTCTCTGTCTCTTGCTTAGCAATTGAAAGGCCATCTATATTCTGCTTAATTATTTCAAACATCTGCCAAAGGAATCTTACTCCGTTACCTTCAGTAGCGTGTGGAGCTCTCATTGTTACGCAGACGTGGATCTGTTATTCTTTAGACACATCTTTGATGCTAGCACTCTGATCCTCGTGTTTCTCTAATACCACTTGAAAGCAGTTTTTTTTTCTTGTAGTTTAGTACATTCAACAGCCTCAGAAATAATGTTAAATTATGCTTTAAAGACGCCATCAGCTGCTAAATCATAGTCAGTTCAGCACCGTAACACATCTGCATTCACAAGTGCTGCAGGAGCAGCAATGGAAACACTGTTTTAAACTGTATTACAAACCTTCCTCTGATCTGAGCTTTTGGTTGACATTTTCCCTTGAGTCACGACTTAGGGTATTATCAGGAGTTCCTATTTCATCACAAAAAGGCTGTGGTTTTGTTTGCTCTGTGCTTGGTTGAGTATCTCATGCAGTATAGATTGGACTGTTCCCCATAAACACGAGCTTAGTGAAACATTTCTTTATACCTGGTTTCCTGTCGTTGCTTTCTGTTTAGCATGATTAGCTGGTTTTGCTGAATAATGCCTTAATGGCCAGTCTGATGCATTTTTAATGCACAGTCTTTGTCATTGTCAAAATTAACATTTTGATGATTGTAGATTTATTTTCTCTAAAATCTTTTGGTGTATTGTCATGTTATAGGTTTAAAAGAATGCAGCTGTAAGGTCTGATTGGAGAAATACTGGATATGCTTACCAAAATAATTATAAAATATTGTTTAAATATTCAACGGTATAGGGGCTCTTAGAGTGATGTTTCCCAATGGCCCGGCCTCGGAATTGTTCTCCCTGGGTTCGTTAGCAGTCCTGGGGTCTGCCACGTAGCACTATTGAGGGGCAGGAGAGCTGGTTTCTGATCACCATGCCCCTGAGAGGAGGCTGCTTGTGCCACAGGCCTGAGCCCATGGGTGCATGGAGCTTATGGGGGCTGTTCTGGGAGGCAAGGTTGCTCGTGTTAAACCCAAAACATTTTGGACCAGATCCTACCATTCAATGTCATAGCATAGTCCCAATCGATTTCACTGCGGGAAAGATTAGACCCCTAGTGAAAGGGATGTTTACAACCCTACACTTCTGATTTTTTGATTTTAGAAATCCAGAATCCTGTGTGCTAAAAACTGAGACTAAAAGCCGCCTGCCTCTAATAGTCTAATCATATTTTATTAACAGCAAAATATATACTGGAAGTCTGTAGAGCAGCATAATAAGAAATAACTTTTTAAATAAGGGTATTTAATTGTACCAGTAAGTGTGTTTTCCAAGATGACATTTTAGAATGAGGTTTGTGGCTGCACTGTGTGCTATCAGTTATTTTCGTGAGTGCATATTTAATTAATTTAGAATACTAAATATCTGTTCTAAACTTGTTTTTGTAATTTGCATCCTGGTAGAAAATTAAATAAAGGATCAGCCCAAACAATAATTACTTGGACTTAGCCTATTTTTAAAGGCCACTGTCCTCTGAAGCTGTATATCTCTGGGTCATTCGGCACGCTGGAGCGGCCCCGCAGGCTGCTCATGTCGGTAAGTCTTGGTTGCGCCAGGCCCCGCAGCAGCAGCCGTGAGGCGAGGAGTGGTGGCAGCAGCCCTGCAGCCCCATGCTGTGCTGGCTGTGGGTTCCTGTGGCCGCTGTCCCCAGCAGAGAGGGGCGAGGGGCTGTGGATGGATGTCCCTGCACAGGTGAGGGGTGACCGTTCCAGGCCTGCATTTAGCAGGAAGCACTACTGCTCGTAGCCAGACCCGAAACTGCATGGTGAGGGCTTCCATTTTATTTCAGGTGCTCTCCCCACAAATGCAGCCTGCAGCCCTTCTATATATCTCTGAGCGGAACGTACTTGTACATGCAGGTACCTCTGAATGGAGGCCGCGCGTAGTAACTTGACCCCGCTCTTACAGACCTGGCAAACCCCCACCCAACCTTAGCAGGGGCTGATGAGGCTCTGCATGCCCTGATGGCCCGTGCTGGGATTCCTCCTGCTGCCTGCAAATTGCTCTAAAATAATTGTACACATTGTGCGTGCAGACACATGCAGTTCTGCAGGTGCCTTCTGTTGGGATGAGTTCTGCTTCTTCCCACTTTCAAGACTACACCTGGTTTAGAAGGGAGTGTAAGATCTTCTCTCATAGTCAGTTGTTGCCTTTTGTGTCAGGTTAGGTGATTTCTAGTGTTCATAGGGTTTTCTTGGAGAAACTGATAAAAAAATAATGCCTGTATGTACACACAGACATACACATACTTTGCAGCTAACTGGCTTTTTCCTCTTTTTTTTTTAACGTCACGCTAGAAGTAAGGTATACAACTGGAGTTTTATGTATTTTTATATATATATATATATAAATAGTGTCTTTACTTACACAAAAGGATTTTTCTTCTCTTCCTTTTAAAAGACTGCTATTTTTTTTTTTTTTTCCTGAAATGCAGCCCCCTAGTTGTTACCCTTAGCTGCTATGGCATCTCACCGTTTTTTGATGTAAAGGTAAACCATAAAACTCCTTACCAATAATCATAAATTTTTACCAGATTCAGCACCTGTCTCCAAACCTCTAGCTATGGAAACATTTCTGGGACATCCCGTGATGCTTCCACACATTTTATTGCTATCATTTTGTAACCAAACTGCACAAAAATCAAAGGACTTGATTATCATGTACCTGCAATGCACAGAGCTATTTATAAATGTTGGCTCAATAATAACAATGACTCAAAAGGAATTCAGATGACAGGCCAAAAATAAGGCATCTAAAAGTTAAAACCAAGCTGGAGCTCAAGAGGTGATGGAAAGAGCCTGACTTGGAAGGGTAGAGAGGCTCCAAGGGAAGGCAAAGGGAAGGGTTTTGGGGGTGACAGATAAGGATAGCTGCAGAGCTGGTGGGCAGCCTGCAGGTGAGGTGTGCGGCAGTGTCGTCGTGTGGGGCAGGCAGCTGTGCTCCAGTAGTGGGATACACGGCTGCAGCATCACACAAGTGTGGTAGTGTGACTTCTGGGAAAACAGCGTCTAGTGAAAAACAGCCAGCAGAAAATTAGGTGAAATGTTCCAGAAACAAGAGGGATTGACTGGTGGGAAAAATAAGAGCCTTGAGTATATAGCAGAAAGGAGCAGTAAGTCTATGCACATCTATGTCTATGTACACGCATGTGTATATACAAATGCCTAGCCAAAGTTACATAATCGTGCCTGAATAGATAAATTAAATGAGCATGCTGCTATTGAAATCTTTCTCCTGCAGAAGTCAGTGGGAATTTTGCTGTTGATTTACATGGGGCCAGGCTGCAACTGGTCTGCAAGAAAGCCACCAGGCAGATGGTGTGTGCTATCAAACCAAGGGGCTGTGTAGGCGGAAAGCATAGCATGGCTAGCAAGAAACAGCCCCTCTGGGGGAACCCAGTACCTCTGTAGCCACTGGGGACAATGGAAGGTAATGGCACAGTCTCCAGGCAGGAATCCCCTTGACTGGGAGACTGAGTTTGGCCAAGGCACTGCGGATGGAGAGCCACTTCTGGAGGCCTTCTGGCTTCTGCACTAGGCTTCTGTGGGTCTGATAACACTCCAGTACGTGATACCATTAGAAAGAAAGAGGTAGGCTCTGAAAAGCTACTTAAACTTCCCAGGTTACCCTCTCCGAGTATTTCAGAGGCTCTGATCAGACTTAATCTTCTATCTAATTAATTGTTAATCATCACCACAGTACTACTCCTTATCAGTTCATCTGAATTTTATGTAATGTACACCCCTTTCACATTACTATATATTAGGCATGAAATGTTGGAATAATACAGTTGAATTTTCTTTAATATTAGAAATTGCTGATTCATAACCTTGTCTGGAATATTAGCAGTTCTCTTGCTAAGACAGGACAATATCACCAGGTTTATTAATGTTCACAGGGCCAACCTATCTTTTAAATCACTCAAAATCAGTGACAAACTGAACACTGTGGGACTGGTCTTCTCCAATTGGAGATCGAGGGACATTCTGAACTAGAACTGCGCAGCACTTAGTTGCGCAGCCTGCTACCAAAAAAAAAAAAGAACTCTCACTGCACCTTACAGATGCATTTACGTAGCTAAAGTAGATTTCATGCGACTTCTGTTAAATTATCTGGTAGCAATAACTTTGCAAGTATTCACATTCTCCTAACAAGCTGATGGAAAATTCAAATAAAAATGTATCACAGTAGTTATTGCATTCTATAGGATTTATTTTATTTTTTAAATTAGGTGGGAAATAATAAGAACAGGAAGGCTTGGTGCATTAATGCATCACTCCATCTGGGAACTAAACTTTTAGCAATTATTCTGTAAAACAGCATTTACCTGGTTATTCCAAGAAAATGTAGAGCAGTATTACCTCTTTGTCAAAATGCCAAAAACATTTTTCTAAAATACAAAATCATACAATTCAATGCCTGCTGTTTTATTGAAACAACAGTTATTACAGTCTTGATGCTTTGACTGTTAAAAATGACAGGGGGAGAGACTGCTTCTTGTTCCCCTTCTTCCTTTTCTCTACTGCCTGGCTGCCCCTTTCCTTTTTATGACACGTGAATGGTTGGAGAAGGATTTTTCTTTCTTATTGTATTTTACTTTAGAAATGTCAGGATCATTAAATTCTCTATTTTTATTTATTTATTTATTTATTTTCTGAATATCTTGAGCTATGGGGAAGAGCAGTGGAAACTTTCTAAACCTTGGTTTCGGAGGTGATGATTTTTCCATTTTTAAGGAAGAGACCTGTTTTGCTGCATGGGAAACCGTGGGTGTGAGTTACATACAGGGCAACAAAATTATTACTTCTGAGGTTTCATTATAATTCTTTTATTTTTGATTGTACATGTCGCATAGCCTTTTGTCGTGCTATGACATCATGTTGCTGTTGTATGTGCAAAGACAAAAACGCATCCGTCTTCAGCCATTCACGAAGTCTCTCAGTGAAAGAGGAGCTGTGAGTCCTGCTGTCGGAAGCAGCAAAGCTGCTTTCCCTTTGCTCTCCGTGTTTAGGTGCTCATCTTTTGTGTGTATGTAAATCTATTCTCACCAGCGCAGGACATAGGGCCGGCGCATACCCTCGATTAGAGCTGAAAATAGCAATGTTTTATTTTAATTTGTGGGAGCTGTAGTGAGTCAGTGCTGTTTGCTCAGCTCCAGCTCTCTGCTACAAAGGGAGGAAAACTCTAGCAACAGGAAGGAGCCTGAATGGGTTCATGCAAAATCTGAGTAACACGAGACAAACAAAACCCTGCACAAAACACCTAGCTGGCGTTTTTATGTTTTGGCATTTATCAAATGCCACTATAGTTGGAGTATTCCACATTCACTGGATGCAAAACTTAAATATGTGCCCTCTGGAGTGACTGGGAATAATAGCTCTGCTTTCTCTAATAAAATCTCTCTTCCGTGATTAGCTCTGGAGCTAGCAGTAGGGTCAGTATTTCATTTCATAGAAGTCAGCTCATGCTGACAAGGGTTTGGCCTTCTTAGTGATGGGCTGTTTGCTGCTCAGAAGTGTGAGGAATGGCTTTCCGAAATATCGATAGCTTGCCTTTGCTAGAGCTCGTGATCAAATTTAACTTGCAGTATTGATGCAGTGCAGCCACAGGATGCAAGGGCTTGGGCCTGGCGCCATCCTCGGAGCTTTGCTTTTCTAAATGGGAGGCCAGCTCTGCCATTAGTGTAAATCAGTGGCTTATAATAAAGTCAAATGAGGTTTGTGCCAGAGTAGCCCAGTCTGGTCTTGGGATTTGAAAAGGAATAGAAAAATTAGGCTGGGAACGTTAGTATTCTGCTTTAGCTTGGCTTTGGTGTGGTTGTATGTAAACGTGCTTATGTGCCCATGCACACGTGTGCAGAGCTGCATTTCATTCCTGTGGACATTCCCCATAGCAGCGTGGCTGCAGCAGTTCCTGCCATTTAACGAGGACCTAAGAGTGCAAAACCACCGTCCTGGTGTGCTTTGATTGACATGTGCAGAGAGCTCAGATAAAGGCTCTGGGATTCCGCTTTTCACCCATAAAAGGAAAGCAGGCGAACTTCATCCCCAGCTCAGCCATCTGCACAATGTACATCAATAATGAGACGGCATTTATTTATGTATTGCTCGCAGGAAATGACTGGGTTTGCGCATGGCTCAGGGAAGCACCGGCGCTCCACCAGCCTCGACAGAGGCTTTCGTTGGCACATGGGAGAGGAGGCATGCCTGTGGGCTTGCCATGCTGTGAAGAGGAGCATGGGGGGAGTGGCTGGGGTCCAGTGCTGCCCCTCCGCTGGCTCCTGGCCTGGCCTCTCCCACTAAAGGGAAGGCCCACCATTTTGTGTGAGGAAAGGGAATGTTCAGGAGGAGAAGGGAGGAAGGTGCTGCCAGCTTAATGCACGCCGATGCCTTTTGGCCATGTTGCTGTGGAAGGTTTTCAACAATCTTGCTTTCTCACCCAGAAAATGGAGCGGTGACAAAGCCCAGTCCCAGATCAGGCCACTGTGGTGCAGGGCTGCGGGTGTTGTGCGGGGCTGAGGTGGAGTGCTGACACAGGCCCTGGTGTGGGGACCTGCCTGTCCCTGAGGCACTTACCAGGGGCAAGGTGCTGAAAAACCCCTAGCGAAGCTCAGCCTAGACAGAGATTTTGCTGCATCCTTTCTCACTTCTCTCCTCGGTGGCTCTAGTGTGCTTTGCCCATATGCTCTAGAGCTATTTTGTTTTCAGTTTTACGTATGTTTTATGTAAATGAGAAGAACCAAGCATCTCTGCTTGCTGCATTATAAATTGGTTGGAGGTTGGTAGGCTCCCTCCAGAGCTCTGCAGGTTGCTCTAGCTGCAGGCACTTGGGCCAGGGGCTGGCTGGGGGCATGACAGCTGTGCGGGGAAGGGGTTCCCAAGCACCCCATGTTGCCGCAGCTCACGCTTGCAGCCTGGAGCACACCCGTGCTGCACAAGCCCCTCCAGCCCCACTGGGGCTGTTCTCAGACATGCAAGTTCATTGACTCCTGGCAGTTTACTCAGCGTATTCATTGCACTCTGTACAAACGAACCACTCTCAAATGCTTGTTTCCATTTCCCTACTGCAGGACCAGACTAAATCCAGGCTGCCCCCTCTGGGAGCACTGATATATTTTGCTCTGTTTCTTCCCTGTAATGGCTGGAAGTCAAAATCGGTGTTGGTTTTAGTGTGTGCCTCTTTGGCTCACTGCGTTCTTTGTCTCTGCTTTCCCTGTCCCACACAGACCTTACACAGCCAAGTTTTGTTCCGTCTGTCCCACGTGTGTGGGATGATGGCACAGGGCTCTGGCCGTGTCCAGCAACCTGTGAAATGCCAGCAGCACAGTGAGTCGCTTGCGGGAGGTTTAGAACTCTGTGATAGGGTGGAGAATCCACTGTGGGACAGAAAGGAAGCCTCACCTGTTATGGAAGTTTTGGGTCAGAAAACGGCTCTGCAGGCATGGTTGTGGGCACAGGCCTCCAGCAGGTATCACCCTCCCGCCTGCACTGCCCTGAGAGCCTTGTGGGGCACGGTGTGCTTGTCTGATCCTGGTGGGATCTGTGCTTTGTTAAAGTGGATCTAAATCAAATTGGTTTTGCTTAAGTAGAAAAAAGTGGCTTCAGGAGTCTTGGCCTAGGACACTGATGGCATCCTCCTTCCTGTGGCTCTGCCTGCCTTGTTTGAGCTTGGGCTCTTTTCCACCAAGTTCATAAAATATTTGACCTTTTTATTTTTTTTAATTTATTTTTTTCTTTTTTAAAAAGGCATTCATTAAAACAGAGATAAATTTTGTAGGGTTTGAATACTTTGATTCGGTTATACACTGTGTGAATGAGGTTTATTTTGTCTGGTTGAATGTTTGCTGAAAAGTGATAAAAAAATCTCTGCCTTTCTAGAGCTGCTTATTTGATTCTAAACCTTTCAAGGTATAACCTTTCATTTCCTGGTGTGATTTTTATTAAACCTCTGCCTATTTTATTTGTCAGACCACATATAAATTTGCTACCGTTTATGTTTCCATATAAAGTACATATAGGGTTGGTAAGCAGTCTATAAGTCAGGCTGCTATTTCCTGAAATACATTTTAATCCATAAAATTGCTAATTAAAGCAGCTTCTCTATACCCAAAAATTAAGTTAACAGTAATTAATGTAGCCAGCCTGGAACCTTAGGAAGCTACTGCCAGCAAGTGTCTTTTGGTGCACACAAGAGGATGCAGTTTGATTGTTGGCACCAACAAACAGGTTGGGAATTGTAAACACGGTAATTAGCAGCAAGTTTCTGGATCTCAACTTGCCAGACTGGTGGTCTGATTCTTGGAGTAGCTGTCGCATGGGAGGAGGGAAAAACAAAGTAAGGGAATTAGAGCAACCTTGCATTGCTCCACCAACATATGCCACTGGACCAGTGTTTTTCTTGGCAAAGATTGCTGACAAGCGGTTTAAAAGCTGCGTTGCAGCCCTACTGCAAACTGTGAACCTCACTGCAGGCATCAACCAAGCAACTGTCACTGGCTCTTCTGCTGAAACTCCAAATGTTGCTCCATGGAAAGGGACTGTTGGGTCTAAGATTTCCCTGCTCCATCTACATAGTGGGGCGAAGTGTTTTTAAGGTTATCAACGATAATGGGATTAGAAGTTAAAATTCAGCTTTTGCACTAATCCTGGAGTATTCTATTGTTGAGCTATCAAAGATTAAGGTTATAGTAACCTTGTTAACCCTTGGTGTAGTGTAAGTAAAAAGGAAATGTCAGACCTAATTCTACCATGAAATTAAAATCTTCGCTTCTCTAAATGATTCAAATACAGCTTACTCCAGCCAACATGTGTTATGAAAATACTGAACCCACATGAATTTAGGAAATCTCATCTGAGAGGCAGAGGGAGAAAGAGACAATAAAATGTGGGGTTCATTTTCTTTAAAATTAAAAAATAATGTTCATCCAGCTTGCATGTCTGCAGGAGCTATACAGCTAAAACTAGTAGAGCATGTGAAGAACAAAGTAGGGACCCAGTCCTCAGCTGGTGCAAACCCCTGTGATGCAGTGAATGCAGCTCCACAGTCGGCAGCAGCTCAGATCTGGCCCAGCCCTAGAACAATTTACTGTGTCCTGGGCAGCAGCTGCGGTGACCTGCTCATCCCTGTCCCCCTCCTGTGCTTGCTGGACACTGTGGCCTCAGTTATCACTGCCCAGTGCCATGGACTGGGCACCCCAACATGAGAGCTTGAACCGTTGCTCCAGCAGTGCTTTGAGCGTGAGGGATGAGGTGATGAAAACCAAAATATGTCAGAAATAGAATGGTTGCTGAGCCTTCTGGCAAAGCAGAACAAAATGCTGGTGTAACAGGCACAGGTTTTCTTGGTTAAGGTGATTTATGCTAGGCAGGATCTGCCTCTCCTGCAAGGAGCAGGTGCCCTCTCACCTCCACTGAGCATGGCCCCTTGATCCCTCCTACCGAGCCCTTAAGTAGGGCTGAGAGCCCACCCTGGGGCTACTCCCTCGCTGTGCAGAGGGAAGGACAAATTGACCAGACTTTTCGTAGATGCCAATTGGAAGTGGCCCAGGTAAAAAGCAGAGATGGGCTGTGTGCCCATTATTACTTTTTTTTTTTTTTTTTTTTCCTGATTGGGAGGGAAAATAAGGGTGATAAAATGGAGTGACTCAGAATCACACTTTTTTCACTCGTCTTGTCAAAGTATTGTAAAAATTAAATAACTTAAATACTTCTTTGAGCCTCTAACATAGGGATAATTAAGGATTAAGGTGCTGCCTGTACTAGGTGAGCTCTCTGGAGGGTAGGAGGCATTGTGGGAGAGAAGTAATGGCTTTGGCAAACCTATGCCTGCCCCACGGCATCTGCATCCCTGGGGAAGTGCCAGCCTTGCGGAATGGTGGGGCTGAGAGGTGGGCGGCACCTGCCTCCCCTAGTCCTCAGCAGCCCTGATGGTGCTGGGTCATGAAGCTCAGCTTAGGATGCTTGTTCCCCCTCTCACTGAATCATGTTTCTTGGCGTGAGCTATCACAGCTCTGGTTCATGTCAGCTCAGGTGTGCTTGTGCCTGCTGCTGCCCCAGGCCTCACGTGCAAGTTGGGTAGCTGGGGTTCTTCTGGTCTTTCTGCAGTTCTCCCGTAGAATAGGCATTGTGCCTGTGGGGTTGTTCAGAAAGACTACCAGTGCTGGCATAATGCTTCCTTCTAGGTAGCATCCCTTTTTCTGGACAATTTCCCAGTAAAATAGTAAATGGCAACTGCAGAGCAGTAAAAGCAGTGGCATGCTTGTTTGACTGACGTTACAGAGCCTGCAGAGCAAATGCAATTAGGCTCCACAGTGTGCGGCAGCTTCCCTTCCTCGCATCCGCACCGAGGAGGAGCCGCCCTAGGTTCAGCTCAGCCTTAAGCCGTGGGTCAGTCCCAGGGAGAGGCGGTGTGTTCCCAGTCCCCTGTCTGTCACGGGGCTCAGGCGGTCCAGCAGCTCTCGGTGGGGATGAGCCTCTGGGATGCAGCAGTAGGCGTCACGATGCCCTCGCAGGTCTCGGAGCTGTGCCTATCCTCAGGGCAGGGTCCTCATCAGAGCCTGCGCACCCATGACACTCAGCTGTCACCAGGGGCACATGGTGGTATCCTTGGGGGTGAACAGTTGATGCACTGTGACTCCTCTAATGGATGCTTTGCATCAGAAAGAGATGGGAAAAATAGGTGTAACAGCTCAGACTTGTCAGGAGGAGGTAATTGAGAGCAAATGGCTGCTGAATGCCAAGGGCTGCAGTTAGCTGCAGTGTAGCAGTGTGGGTCATTCACCTGTCAGGATTGAATACTAGGAAACAGGCAGGGAACCGCACTGGTGCCCACCAAACAGTGCTGTGATCATTGGAAATGACGCAGTCTGGGAAGAAAAGAAAGGTGTCTTTCAGCCTAGATGATTCTATGAGGCAGCTGTTATGTGGTACCTATGGGCTGCATGGGAGTGGTGAGGCTGTCTCTGGATGGAAGCAAACAGTCCCACCACTCCTCTCAGGCTAGGTCTGTCCTATGGATCCTTCTGTGCCTGGGCAGCCATTGCGCTGCAGGCCACATTCCGTGGTGCTGCAGGTGGGGAACAGCAGGGCGAGGAACAGGCACGGCAGTGCCAGCATTCCTGCAGCCAGCACAGGTGTGGGGCAGCCCTGCTCCAGTCTGTGGTGTGAGGGGAGCAGTGGCTGGGACAGCTCTGAGGGCTGCGCCAACATGGGCTGCAAAACAGACGTTAGCATACCTCGAATGTGGTGAGCATGATCTGACTCTCCTTGGTACCTGCATCCCTTGATATCTCAGCATATCCCTATGCAGAAAACCAGATCATATGCTGATTATTATTTTTATTTTCCTTGACCTAGTGTTATTTGCTAAGGACAGCTTTGGGGAAGATCAGTAATTAAAGCAGTTTCCTCTCTTTTGACAATGACAAACCAGAAGGCCGTCTGCGCAGCACGCAATGAGGCAGAGCAGCGCTCTGTGGGCGGACATCCCACATGTGTTGGTGGGAGTTCTGCCTGGCTGTCCCCACAGAGGCAGGCTGCTCCTGTGCAAGACACGTGAGCAGCAGTTCCTGTTTTTAATGTGTGCGAGCATAGCTTGCTCATCCCTCCAGTGCCAGGGCTGAAAAACACTGTCAAAATAGAAGTGCATGTAGCTGACTAAAAACCAGTGAGTACACGATGCTCCAAACTTGGGCATTGTGATTGATAAAGGATGTAAAATGTGCGACTCCTTTTCAAGCTAAGACTCTCCATCAGCGTTATGTGGTTTGAAAGCGTTTGCATTAAGAATAACCGCTGTGCTTAGCAGAAGGCGTGTGCCCACGAGTGGGGCTGTGTGGATGCACATGGGGCAGTGGGCCAGCTGCGTACAGTGGCGGTGGCCAAGACCCGGGTTAGCACGAACAGCATCGGCAGTTCCCTGTGGAGCCGCATGGTGGGAGATGAGGGTGCTTTCCTAGCTATGCTTCTTGGGGTTCAAACTGTGACTTCACAATTCCAGTCTTTCCCTGTATTTCCTTTTAATTGTAAGAAGTGGAGGGGGGAAAAAGACAGTGAATATTTTTCGCTGGTAAATGTTTATATTCAGAATTTAAAGTGTGTGTTTTTTTTTTCAGAAATTTAATATCACCTTTAAAATCTGAAAGTGTGAAATCTCTGGGAAACTTAAAAGAATAGGCTCTTTGTTGGAGAACTTGCAGGCTGAGCATCTCTCTCATAGACCTGTCAATGTTTCTATTGATAGATTCCCAAGTAGTGCTGAAAGATCTACTCAAAGCTCTGGAAATCTGATTATTATTTCCAGAGGTTAGATCCATACCATGATGCAAGCCTGTATTCATCCAACCAAAGCTGTTTCTCACACAGTCTGTGGTTCAGTCCCTTCTCATGCTCCCTCAGTGGGAAGTTGGAGATGCCAGATTGGCAAGTGGGTGGAGAAAGGTGGAGGGAATTTGTCTGATGAGCCAAGAATTTTTTTTTTTTTTTTTTTTTCCCTCTGTCCCACTCCCCCAGTGTAACCCAAGATCCATGCTGTGCCTGCAGGCAGGATGCAAGCTTCCAACACCTGAGTATTCCTGCCGAATTACATGGCACAGGATCAGGAAAAAACCTGTTTACTACAGCATGGTCTAGTTTTCAGATCAAAACAGATTGCTGTACATTGGGTGTGAAACTCCCTAATGTTTAAGTAATGATTCTGGAAACTCGATGACTGGCAGCCTGAGCAAAGCACTGTCTGAGGTTATGTAAATCCCTAAAAAGAAACCTAACCCCAAATCCTGTTTGTGTAGCAGATCTGAGCACTGTGAAGACTAGGCGTTGCCAGATTTTAAAGCCAGGCTTCTGTCTGATGTAAATAGCCATGAATACTCCCAGTAGCAGCATCTCAATGAGCCCTTTTGCTCTCAGAGGAGGTTGGCAGGGTGTGCTGCAGGGCTGCCCCTGATCATGCTGCCAGCAGCCCTAGCCCCCCAGGCACAGCCCGGGCTGCAGCTTTCAGGGATGTCCCAGGCAGAGAAATCGAGCTGCTTCCAGTTCAGGTGCCCACCAAGAGGGAAAAGAGGAGCCCTTTCCCCATGCTTCCTTGTGCACGAACAATTACAACACATGTTTATGAATTCCATCCGGATGCTGCAGCCCTTGCTATGAATCTCAAAACATGTTTTAGATTTATTAGCATCGTGCTGCTTCTGATACAAAGGATGCAAGGGACAAAGAGCAACAGCTCCTATGCTTGAAGGAAGCACATAAAACCCTGCCAGCACCCTCATAATTCCATGTTGCTGAATGTTGTTAGCCAGACGCCATTGTTGCTGCGCTACGCTGCTCACGTTAACTCTGAGGCGTAAAATGCTGCCTGGTGGTAAAGATGCAGTAGTAGTGGGGTGGTTAAAGCATAGCTAGGGCTTTTATGGGAGCTCTAGTTAGCTATTACCGCCTTGTCCTTGGTGTGACTTAAGACAAAAAATTGAGTTTGAGGCATTAAAAATGTTCAGAAATATGTGCTTTAGTAAAGAAGGTCTCTATTTTCAGTGTTTGAATAAGTATGCAAAGAGAAGGCACCGAGTAACGTCTATGTAATAGAGCTTACTAAATGATTATGATTAATTCTGCAGAACTGCCCAAGAATTAGTGGCAAAATATTTCCAATATCCCATAAGCTTCTCAAACTGGCTGAACTGAACAGGAGTGCAATTCAGTTTTGATCTGAAGTAATATTTTTTTCTTTATTTGTGAGGGATTTTAATCAGGGTCCTGAAGAACCTTAGACATTTTTCAAACAATGCTTGCCATATCCTTGTCACATCCTTGTTGTTGCTGCCTGTCCTAGGCTAGGTGAGGAACTGGTGCTAAAACCCAGCACTACCCGCCTCACCTCTTGTGGAGGGAGCAGAGAGGGTAGTGAATGCGAGCAGATGAAAGCAGTAGGGGAGGAAGTGACTGGAAATAGTGGAGGAAGGGAAAAGATGGGAGAAAGCAGGAAAGAGAGATAAGACAATGAAAATGAGGGGGAAGGGGGGAAGAGGAGAGGAAAATGAAAATGGAAGTGAAAAATGAATAAACAAGACTGAGCTCAATAATTCCTAGTTCTCCCACTCCTCAGGTGGGAACACAATGTGATTTTCAGCCCCCCAGCACTGCTTCTAGAAGCTTTTCTCCTTTTAGTTCAGGGTCTGCAAGGAGCAGACACCAGGTCCTGGTTAAATCTCAGCAGGTCTATCACTTACAAAACCATCACAGAAGATGAAGTAATGTCCTGTCTGGCCACATACTGGGCTGTAGGTCCTTGGGTCCCTTTTTTTTTTTTTTTTTTTTCCTCTCTCCTCTAAAAGGAGAGCTATCTGATACATGTTGTTAATGTTAAAAAGAAAAAAAAATCAGTTATTGTGATTTAGAGGAGCTAGATTTTGAAATAAAATATGCATTCAGTGCTTTCATACAAAGATTTGGTGATAACCAGGTTACTGAAATCAATGCACTTTTATCAAAGCCAAAAGGTTTTTTTTTGAGGTGTTTATAGAATATCTCTGCTCTTACTGTGCGCTCTTACAGTTACAGATCGGTATGATGAAAACACGTTTCCATGCAATTACTTGCTTCTGCCTTTTAAAAAGCCAAAGCCTAAATCAACTTCAATATGGAGTAAACTAATAGCAACCTTGTGGCAGCCTGAAGAGTTTTGCCCTGCTACTGCAAATGGAGGCAGATCTCAGCCGATGAGAGTAAGTGTCTGTAAAAAGATTTAAGATGGGACAGGAAGGTGTTTGACTCAGCATTCCCAGCCTGTTGGGAGTGAATTCTAGAGCTGGGCTGGCCAAGTGTTAAGAGCCCATCTTCCATACACCTTGGGCTTGTGTTTTGGAGCAGCCAATATACTGTCCTTGCGTCATCTGAAACATCAGCTGCCCTCACAGAGGAAAGCTCTGATAAATGCGCCGACCCCATTTCTGCATCACTTTCCAACTTATCAAAGCAATTTTAAAATCGATATGCTATGTTTAACATGGAGGCTGTGCATTTCTCTCTGGGCAGGGATAACACATCGAGTCTGCTAAGGTAGAGTTAACGTTCCAGGTGCAGCCTTTGGTACCAGCCACAGAATATAAAGAATATTCTAAGAAAGCCATAAAGGCAGATGATGCAGTGATGTTTTCTGGGGTGTTAACAATACAGCTGTGCTTATGAGCTGCTGTGTGAGATGGAGTGTGGTGGCTGAGCCCGGCCAGTACTGGGTGGATGGCAGGAGAGATCCACAGATGCCAGAAGTGCCATGCTGAGCCCCAAGCAGCTCCTGCCATTCTAACACATAGTGAGGCCAGGGGACAGCTTGGTGCAGCAATAACAACCTAATGCAGCTAATGTATGTGAAGATGTCTGGGTCAGGGAAGGCAGGCTGCCAGCAGCGCTGCTTCACACTGCAGTGATCTGCATGGGGCAGGGCTGCTGGCTTGTACAGAAGCCACTGCTTCTGAATGGGCTTGAGCCATTCCTGAGTAAACCTTCATTAGTTAGGGTGCGCCACTGCCTCTGCTTCCTACTGAGCAGCGGGAGGAAAAAGAACATCTTCAACCGCAATGCTTTAACGCAAATTGTTTTAAAGCCTGGAATAATAGGAAGCTTAGGGGGTCTGGATGAGTGAAGAAGGAGTTGGGCAGAAAGAGGTGGGAATGAAGAGAAGCAAACGCCCCACCAGCTGCAGGTGGAGGAGGAAAGAGTCTTTTTTCATCTGTCAGCTGAAGCACTGCGTTGGCAAACAGAAGATGCAAATGTTCACGATGCTGTTCTCCTTGATTTCACAACCTGCTCGTAGTACCAATGCCATTGGCCCCAGACTGATCAGGTTCATGGCTGCAGGTGACTGGGCTACAGGGTCATTATTCAGGCTCCTGCTTACTGCATGGTCTGCTGGAGGGCTGCTTATGGCCTCCAGCTTCCAAAGATTTTTAATCTGTCCAGAATGTCTAGGACTGCAACATCTCAGACCTCTCTGTATCTTCTTTTTTTCCCCACTGAGAATGAAGAAGTTTGGCTTTTGTGATGTGTCTGTATATATAGGATTTTAGTAGCTGGGATTGCTTTTATATGTTTATAGTGAAAATAACAGCTGCTTAAAAATTGATTATTGATCATGGTATGACACTAGATGTTTTTAATATTCAGAAGCATGACTACAAATAAATCACTAAATAATAATATATAGTATTTTATTTAAAGGCATTTATTATATTAAAAAAAGGCGTAATCCAGTGTTCACAGAAATGAAATACATTTTGATTCTTTATATGAGAGTTCACAGAAAAATATGGTGGGACTTAGCCCCAGTGACTGCATTGATGTTAATGAGACAAAATTAGATTCTTTCCAAATGCATAAAACACTGGCAGGTTCAAAAGCAGGGATTTGGAGAGCTGTAAAATTCCAATTTCATTTGATAAACTAGCAGCAGGATTTGTTTGTGATTTGTTTGCACACACACTACATACAATGAATTCCTTTTTTTTTACTGAAAAATTAGGATTACTGTCATGTGTGCCACACACATCTGAGACATGGCATAGTATCTATGTAATGTACACATCTGTGCAACTGTATGCGTATATACACGCATTGCCTTGTGCTATAAAAACTGAAGGCTGCATTGGGCCATGCAATGTGTGTTGTTTTGGTGGATGCGAAGCCCAGTGCCTGTCCCAGCCTCCCTGGTGATCCCCCTCAGCGTACGGCTCTGGCAGCCCCTGGTGATGCCAGGCTGCAGCAGAAGCTGTCTTCCCGCCTTATGCCCGGGAGCTTCTCTGTACACTCTGGAGCAGCAGCTGTACCAGGTATGAGCAAAGGAACGTGAGGCTGGCGGGCTGAGCCCTGTGGAGCAGAGGAGAGCTGCCCTCAGCATGGGGCTTGCACCTTCCATCATCGTGGGGCTGAGCAGGGAACTGCGTCCCCTTGGGCAAAGCCAGCCACTGAGGCACAACCTGGTCCAGGGGCCAGCGGGGCTGTGTGAATGCCAGTGGCCTTTGCCATTAACCCACTCTCCGTAAGTAAATCCCATCCCTTCAAAAGGCAGCAACAAAACCACTGTGATGATGTTCTGGCAAAGCAAAGTATTTTTGTTTGCTGGCAAGTGTTTAATTTGTGTGCAGCCATTTTTCCCCCTTAGGATGTCTAAAAAGAGGCTTTGCTAGTGCAGCGCTGCCCGCTTACCCTGATGACAAATGCTCCAGTAACAGAAGTCACCTTCCGCGCTCAGCTGAGCTCGACCGGAGCCATCCCCGTGGCCATGCCGCCGGGACTCGGAGTGGCTGCGGGTGCAGAGCCATGGTGCCGTATTTCAAGCGGCGATAAAAACTGGCTGGGTAAATCGGAGGAGAATGGCTTCCTGGGAGCGCGTCAGCCTGTCTGTCATTGCGCGAAGGCAGCAGATGCAGTCAGCGCTCGGAGGAAATGGTTCATGACCCACTGATGCTTCCCAAGGGATGGAGCCAGGAAACAAAGAGACGCTGGGGGCTCCTGGAGTGGGAACAGCGCAGAGAGAAGCAGCAGGGAAGGACAATGGGAAGAGCAAGGAGGAAGGCACCAAGCAGAGGACCCCTTTTTGCTCTACAGCAACTCCACTACTGCCCTCAGGGCTGGGGGATGAGCACACTGGGAGACAGCTGCAGCTGCTGGTTCTGTGGAGAAATCCAGAAGAAGGTGGCAACTGGCATGGACATGGGCTGCACGTGGGGTGCTCCACACAGCCACGTTGGGGCTGATCCCTGGCAAAGCAAGTACGCAACTAGCCTTGTGAACAGAGAATGCTAGTGTGAGACAAGCAGATGAGAAGGTCCCCAGGCTGTGCCCTGAGGAAGGATGCCATGAGGTCGGGGCAGAAGCTGGCCTGACCCTGGGTAAGTTCTCAGCTGGCTCAGCTGGCCAAGCAGTTTCCCTACACTCCTCCGTATCAAGGTGCCTGTTGCCTGGCAGTGCTGCACCTCTCGTTTGCCCCAGCTGGGCATTTGCATCAGGTGAACCTAGCCCAGCTGTGCTGGTGCAAAGGAGCAAGGAGTTTCAGAAAACATCTGCAAGATGAAGACGTAACAAAGATAAAAATGCTGCTAAAAATCCTCATTGATGGTGAGGTTATTTGCAGCTAACACTTGGAGATTTTTTTTTAAAATTATGTGAAATAAAGCAGCTTTTGTCTGCATAAATACCCCGCCCCTGCTGCGTCCTCCACCTGCTGCGTTTCTGGCTTTCCCCTCTGCCCCCGCACAAAGCTGTGGCTGCTCGGGTGCTCTCTGGAAGGAGCAGAGGGACTGGGCAGTGAGGGCAGTGCCTGACGGGTCTGTTCCCTTATCAGGGTGGGTGGCCAGCCCTCTGACAGTGTGATGAGCCTGTGGTAGTTGCTGCAGGACTGCATCTTCGTGCAGGTAGTTGTGGTGTTGTGCTGCCCTGTGACTTGCAATGCCTATTTTATTATTTACACAAACTCATGTTCTTGGTGTCCTTGGGGGATTTCACCCAGTAAGTGCGGAGCTAGTTCACCTCCCTGTGAATCCATAAACATAGGCACCCTGGATTTAGCTTTTCTGCTACTGTGGTTTCTGAATTATTCATTTTGGCAAGGTCCTTTTTAAAGAAGCTAATAAACCTGTCATGACGAGCCCATCGAATCTCAGCAGGACATTTCTTTCACTCCTGAGGTCCCTTTCATAACCAGCCTGCATGCTGGCACCATTCGTTAGGTGCATCCGGCCAGCTTTGTTCTTTAGTGTTATTGTGCAATGTATTTTTTTCCATGGTACATGAAGCTCATAAGACAACTATCGGTTTGCTTCCTGGTGGGGGAGAAGGCATCTGTAATGTGTTTCATGTCTCGCATCTCTGAAAAGGGCTAGAGAACACAAGTACAGTAACTTGTGGGTTTTCTGTCTTAGAGAATTAAGATGTCTTTGCATTACTGAGCAGGCAAACACTGAGCAGTGCTTGATCAATAAGAGGCATTGCCAGAGGTTTGGTGTAGTCTGCAGCAGCCAGCGGTAAGTGTTGCTATAGGCTATGAAACTAAGAATATAAAATGTCGAATGGCAGTAATAATTCATGCATCCTGGGACATATAAAACCAACAGTATGTCAATAGCTGTGGCATGCTCTGCAGAAAATATGCAGGATTTAGATGTCGCAGGAGCCTGTGTTTTCCTTTAAACCACACTTCCTTGGTGAAATATGGTTTCCCTATTCGTTAAAAGCATTTATTTTCAGTTTCTTTTCTATTAAGATTCTAAGAGATACGCAGCTCAAAAAGGGCCCCGAGATCCAGAGCAAAATACATGTATTTATTGAAGAAAAACACATAAAAGCCTTATAAAACAGGGTGCAGTAGTATTTGAGATTCATGGACCATTTCAGCATTCATAAAAGCAGATATGGTTCTCTTGTTGGCTTCACTGGGGATGGAGCTGTGTGGCTGGGTTACCCAGGAGGTGTCTGGCGTTTCCTTAAAGGAGAGCTCATTACAACCACTTAGTATTTTACTTGGAAAGTGAAATGTCTTGTGAAGGAAGTGAGAACTTCTCTTGTACTCATCCTTCTAAAAATACATCAGGATAATTAATGTTGCTCATCTCTTGTGGAAAGATACTGAAGAGGGTGAATTATTTCACCTGGGAGGGTACAGCAGGCATCAGAGTACAGGCTGTGTCTGCCTGACACCGGTCTCCTCTGTGTCACTGCTGCCTGGGAAGCGAGAAGTGACGAATGCTATTTTACCTGCTAAGGCTCCCACAAAAATTCTTCAGATGAAACTTTAATGAGAAAAGGGAGGAAAAAAATGCTCCAGCAGACCTGTTCTTATGCTTTCAGCTGTGTGCTCTCGTGCACCTCAGCCGCGTGTTGTCAGGCCACAGTTTCTCTGAATCTGCATGGAAGTAGAAAGGCAGAGCAGAGCAGTTGCATGTCACTCATGCTTATATGAATATGAGCCTTAGCATACAGGTAACACTTCTGAAAGAATGTAAAATATTAACAAAAAAAAAAAAAAGAAAAAAAAGAAAAAAGAGAAAAGACATCACAAAGGAACCCACCATGCATTATTTAAACCTTCCCCTGTGAGGCTGAAGGCTCAGACGTACCCACACCGTCTGCTCTTCTAGCGACAGTGATCCCTCCGCCGCAGGGCTGTATGTCCTGGCTCCCACTAGTCTGCTCTGGATTTCTTTTTAAGGTGCAGATTCAAACAATAATTAAACATCTTAAATATAATTTCTATTTTTTGAAGACCATAAAGTGATTTAAGTGCAGTGGACTGCATCTCCACAAGCAGGCACTAATAGATATTTCAACACATCTTGCTGAAGCAGATGCTAAATACAAATAAAAAAAATAAGTCTGCTAACTCCCTGAGACATACAAAAGGGATGTCTTTGTTCTCGGCAGAGCAACTTGGCTCATTCTGCTCCTTCGGCTTGGTTCAGGGAGGATGTGTTTTGCAGTCCTCCCTAGATACCTGGCAAATTTAAAGCTGTCACTGTTGATCCTGCTTCTCTTTTTATTAAAGGAATGTCTGTGGTGTTTATATTATGGGGGAAATGCTCTTTCTGCTGATTGTATTTTCATTGTCTCTCTTGTTGTGACTGTACTGTTTGCCAGCAGCTGAGGGGCCACTTTGGTGCTTGCTCTGATGCCATGGTTATTGTGTAGCACAGTTGAGCCTACGGTTTTCCTTTCTATCCAGAGCTGGCATACTGGGTAAATATATAAAGCTTTTCCTTAATTATGGTTATCTCATATATTCTGCATTTGTTAGAGCTGATAGGATGCTGGAAACCGAAGTTTGTAAATACCTGCGTATGTTCTGAATTGTTTTTAATCCCAGTGGTGTTTTGCCTGCCTCTGTTTCTCACCCTGACCACAGTCGAGCAGGCCTGCAGACCTGCTCGTGAGGCAGCTGCTCCCCTGGAAGGTGGCAGGGATATGTGTGTGCTACGGCCCTCACCCTGTTCAGAGGGATTAGCATCCAATCATGGAAACAAGTGAATCTTGTTTTAGAAATTCTCTCAGGGGAGTATGTAGCCAAAATAAGCAGAGCCTTGGTGCTGGCAGAAGGGATGGAAGCATCTTGGCTGGGTTCAAGCATGTGGTGTGGTGCCCACCTCTGCCTTGCTGCTGCGGGAGGTGTATGGGGTCACCCTGGTACTGGTGCATGCTGTGAGGCACTCTGGTGCCCACAGAGCCCGGCTGGCTCCCTGCCTCTCTGCTTGCCCCTGCTGCATGTCCTTGTGGTGATGCCAGGCAGGATTTGAGTAATATCCACATGGATGCAGTTATTCTTTTCCTTCCTGTGTCTCATGGCCATTTGCAGACTGATGAGAAACTATTCAATTTCCATCCTGCAGATGGGAAAGGAGGGACTTTGAGAGGCTGAGTGATTTGTCCAGGGTGGTGCAGCAAATCGATGCAAGAAAAAAGGATCAGGCCACTCCATGCAATTTAGGGGTGCCTTTAACTGCCCCAGGGGTTTCTAGCAAAAGGCATCCCAGTCCCTAAAGAGGCAGCTTCCCTCCATTATTTCTGTCAGAGTATTGCAGCTAACTGTGGAGAAATTCAAAATGTATTATTCATTTCTCTTGCTCATAAAATCAATACCTATCAAAATACAAATACAATTTAAATCAAAGGGCACTTGTTGAGTGCAGATCCTACTAATTAGATATGATTTCCCAACAATTTCTTAAATTATTTATCCAAGAGATGGGTAGCAGGCACTTTATGTGTCCCAGAGTGAATATTATAAACCTCTTGTCATGATACAGCAAATGTGAAATGTAGTACAATGCAATATGATTTGTAACCCTGATGAACTAATGCGATATCAATAGACATCAATCTGTGCAAAAAGTCCATCTCATTAGAACATCTAACGAGATATGTTGAAAGCCAATAACCTTGCAGAATGGACGTGTCTTGGTGAAGATACAGATTGTGCTGCTAGGAATCAATTAAGGCTGTAATGTCCACCTGCAATGGAAGTTATAAGCCACTATCACCAATAAAGAAGTTGACATCATGCAAAGACATCCATCATGATAGCAGCACCCTCTAGGCTGGCGGATGGCTCTGTGAGTAATTCCACTGTCATATTTAGGCTTTTTTTTCTCATACTGGCTTTGTGTATTCTAGTCCCATCGTCCACATCTAAACAATATTTTTCCCATATCTGGTTAATTACAATTTCAAAAATTTCAAAGAAAATAAGCTTTTTTTTTTTTTTTTTAACAAACAGGGAGACAGCTCTCCTGTAAAACAAAGGGTCTGCAATTGTCTGTCAGTAATGTAGACCAATGCTCTACAAATTTTAATCATAAGGGTTGCTCTTATGCAGATCCCTTGGGTATTAATTTTCAAATATAAACTCCTATTCATGTGGTAGATCTTAAAATTCTATCCGAACTGAAGATCCTTTGTTGCCTTATATAAACATATCTACTCACCAAGTTCCTTCCTATCAAGGATTGAAAGGAACAGTCTGAAAAATTATGCATATCAGGCATTATAAATCAGGATTTAAACCTCTTCCCAGTGCCCTCCTCTGCAGCCATTGTGATGACCAGGCTGTCAGGAAAGGAGCTTGATCAAGAAGCTGGAGTTGTCCAAAGTTCCTGCATGTTCCAGTTGCTGCTGCAGCCTGTGATCTTACTTCACTTTGGCAGTACTTAGGGGGAAGTAAGGCAGAGCCTTAGCTTGGGATTTCATGGCATTTTAAAGTACAAGCCAGAATTTTAATGGCATTTAAACCTTCCTTATCAGTAGTACAAGTAGTGTCTTTCAGCTAGTGTTCGGCAAATTCCTTCCTGGTGGTCAGTAAAAGCAGTTTGGGAAGTGGCAGAGCTGGAGTCTGAGTGCTGGGTATGTTGCCAGCTTGGGGTGGATTGCTGCTCTTGAGCTGATGGGAGGAATCGAGGCAGCTGAAAGAGCGCTGCGTTAAGATAGTGCCCTGCCCTCCTTGCCGTGGGCTGTGAAGGGCAGCAGCACCAAGTGTGGAAAAGTGTTACATGAATATGCTGGTTATGTAGGATCAACTCACTATCAATTATTCACCTCTGCTTCTTGTATTATTATTATTGCTTTTAATTAATGGAGAG
The DNA here is from genome assembly GCA_013399715.1 of Alectura lathami. Lineage (NCBI taxonomy): Eukaryota > Metazoa > Chordata > Aves > Galliformes > Megapodiidae > Alectura > Alectura lathami. Next base: position 33,969 of record VXAV01000127.1, read on the forward strand.
TTGAAAAGTATTTGTTTGTCAGGTATGAAAACAAGGTTTGGTCCCAGAGTGTGTTAGAAATCCTATCTATACCAAGTGAAGAGACAGTCCTATGAGAATGTTCTGCAAATTCTCATCCCATTCTCACTTAAATGAGAGCAAGCTATATCTGTAAGGAACATCAAACATTGCAACTACTCTTTAGTGGTATTTTCATTTTCTTGTCTTGCCTAATTCCTTTCGGACGTGTTTAAAAAGTGTATGATTGTATATTAGTGCCTGCAAAGGTTACCTAAATTAACACCATGGACTAATTTGGTTTTAAATGGAGGGAGGAGCACATCTGTTTCAAACAGCTTTGTAACATGCCTTTTGTGAGTTCAAGTTGCATACAGTAATGACCACTTCAAGTGGGCTGCTACATGCACAACTACTGACTAGTGATGATATTAACCAACACAGCTATAAATTGGCACTAATATTTTGGTGCATTGACATAGATTCCTCCTTTCACCTCCCCTTGAAAATTCAGCCCTATGTTAGTGTTCAGTGTGAACCAAAGATGAGCTTGTGTTCCTCCCCATGGCAGGTGTTATTATCTGTAAGACTGTCTAGTTATATCTTTTATATTTTATTTGCATCACCCTTAGAGAGAGAAATGATTCATGAAATGTTCTGTAGTTGTAACTAACACTATTTTTCAGCTAGGAATTTATATTATTATATCATATTATAATTGATATAACTCTAGATTGTATCTGTGGGTTGCATTTAGAGTTTACAAGTCTGTGGTTTTGCTGTTCATCACACTGGTTTAGGAAGGACATTGTATGGAAATGATCACGCATGGAAGACATTAGCTGAGGGACACATACCTCATGCAAGCCTAGATCAAATTACTTACATAATTAGACAAATGTGCCTTTTTCTATAGCTGTTATTTTTACAGATAAAGGTATCTACAGCCTGCAAATATATACAGTGGACAAAATGAAAGTGAACAAATAGAAAGGTTTTCAACCAACAAATTCCTAATGTAAATGATTTTGCCTTAAAATGTGGAAGCATCAAAGGAATGCTTTGCAGAATAGATCCTCCATCTTGGGGAGGAGGCAGAGGATTGCCTGGTACTGCCTGGCTCCTTTTGTAGTAGCAGGGGGTCACCATCTGTAATACATCTGTTTTGCGATGCAGGAAAGCATTATTATATACTTATAAATGGACAGAAAATAAGGGACCTGTCTGTACACATAAGGGAGTTCTGTAAAAGCTAAGGGGTTGAAGAAAGCTGTGTCCAGGCTTGGGCTGACACCTTAAACCATTAGTCTGTCCTCGAAAAATTTTTTTGCCAAGTCTGTCGCCACTGAAATCTGAAAGCAAACATTAGCAGCCAAGAACATCATGCTAATTAATTGCCTCAGGAGGACACAATTTCCAAGATCTAATGAAAGATGGAATCAAGTTCCCATATGTCCCACTTCATAGCCCAAGAAAACATGCCCATGTTTTTCATAGAAACAGTGAGAAATGTCCAGCCACATGTCTTTCAGCTGAATAAAACTAATCACCAGATCCAGAGAAGGAAATGGCTGTCCACCAGCACCCAGACTGAAAAGCCCAACCAGGATCTATTGCTGAGGAGTCATCTTGATTCATGGAGTTCAAGGCAGCGTCAGGTAACTGAGTAGGCAGCTGCTCAGGTAACTGACTGGCAGGACACATCTCTGTGCTGCTGTGTTAGTGAACAGTACCCAGTAATGTGTGTGCAGCTACTCTGCAACTATGCCAGTTCATTTAAAAATAAATAAAGCAGGAGTTGGCGTGTTATATTCTTGTCAATACGCTGGAAGGAAGAAAGAGGTCTCAGTATGAATCCCGTCAACAATATGTGTCAGCACTGCCTTGCTGGTATGCAGGATTGTTCTTGCTTGAACCTTAAATTCCTTTCAATGGGATGTTCATGCCAGAAGGATGCAGGTGTGTAGCTGTAGTGCTGTAGAGGTCTGCTTGTGTCTTGAATGTGGATATCCTCTCTTGGTGTGGCTTTCCAGAGGCACATGGACAGTGTGATGATATGCAATGGCTCAGCTTGCTTAACTAAGTGTTTCTTCTTACTTTTTATTATCTAAACAATATGTCTATTACCAAGTTGATTCCCCCTGCATGCATGAGGACACCGTGCACCCCTCAGGGAGTGCTGCTGGCTGTGTGTCGGAGCCAGGTGCTCTGCTGCTGTGAGACACCTGGTGCAATCCCAGCTTTGTCTGAGCAGCGCTGGCTAACCTGGCTGCTGCTGTATCTGTACCAGCCCTGGCCCTGTGGTGCGAGTGCCTTTCATGCCTCACAGTCATGGTCCCAGCTCAGCTGGCTGCTTGAGGATGTTAGGAAGCATCATGGTGGCAGGTTGGGTGGCCCTGTGCAAAGGTAAGTGACAGAGCTGTGGAGCAGGGTCTGGCAGACATTGGTGTAGAACCTAGATCTTCTGAGCATCACTTCATCCACCCAAACACTGCTACTATTTGTTAAATGTTAAATTTTGGAAACACCAAAAGTTCTCACCTTCCTCTCTCATATTTTATATATGATATGCGTGAAACTGGTAATCTGAAAAGAGTATCTCAATGCTGTGTTTAGTGGAAATGGGCTCAGTTAAAGCACGTATAAATTGCACAGCAAAGTTCTACCTTAAATATTGAAGAAAATGTATTTTATTATATCTACCCCAAGATTAAAGAGCAAAAAAAATAGGAAGGTCACGGTAAGTAACTGTAACACACCAGCCATTGTGCGTTTCCTCAAGATCTCTCCAGTTTGTAGAGAATAAGTACGTTTCATAACTTCAATACCTTCCACACAGAAAGGCACATCTTTTTTGATTTGCCTCAGTAAAGCATTTAAAATCTTAAGGGCTGCCATTATGCAGCCAGTGGGATAAAGTTAGACATGGGGTAGTTCTCGTCAACTGGGCTTCAATTTCACCCCAGGCTTCAGGTTCCACAAAGCTCCAAAGGCGTTCCCGGTCCTACTCTGAGAGATGAGATCAACGCTTACAAGTACATGTTCTGATGACACAGCTCGGAAAATAGAAGTGATTATTATTATGGAAGGACCTAGGTGATAAGTACTGTGTAATAGATGAATAACTGTCAGTCAGACAAGCCAAGAAAGGTAGTCCAATGTGTTGGTGTCATAAATGTTGTCCTAAACTGACATCAGGATGGTAAACTGGGATTCTTGCACTTTTTTAAAAGGGTTGCAATTAGACTTCACTTTGTCCTTTTAAGACAAGATTAATTTTTTTTTTTTCTCTCAGAATAAAGGACCTTAAAGATTTTCAGCATAATGTAATCAGTTTTCCTAACCTTCACACAAATGTTGTATTTTTATTTATTTAGTTATTACTCTTTAAGTAACTGTCTGAAGTGTCACAGTAGAATTCAAGGTGCACACGGACCAGAGAGGAGAAACCAGCAATGCAATAGCTCCTGACAATTTAGATGTTATCCTCCATTACTTTATTTGAACCTTATCCCACTACTTAGCAGCAGTTGCTTTCCCATTTTTGGGGTGAGTGCAACAAAGGGGCCCTGGCATGCCTGGAGTTCTTTTGCTGGACAGTTTCCCTCGGGACCTGCCTGGGTCCTGTCAGATGCCTTGAGATCTCTGTAGGCCCCAGGAGACTCGCTGAGGGCGCACAGTTGAAGCCATCACGGCCACAGTGCTGTGCTGGCCGTTCTCCAGGCTCAGGTGCAGTGAATGGGAAGGCACCACCTACAACCCATCCTCATCTCTGGCTGCCACCGAGCCTGCCCTGCCACTCCTTGTTTTCTGCACCAAGTGCCAGCCAGGGGCTCACTGAGGAAGTTAAGGGTATGACTCGTACTGTGTTGCTTGTGTTGAGCAATGCCTGCAGGACCAGGCAGCTCAGTGGCTGTCACTGGTGTGTGGCTCTTGGACACACCCCAGCCTTTCTCACCAGGCACTGGGACAGCAGAGTGCTCCCTAACCAGGCTCTATTCTTGCTGGCTCTTCTGCCTGGGGGCAGCACCCGCTGCTGACCAGCTAAGGGTTGGGAATAAACTGTTGCCACCTCACATAAATATGTTCCCACCACAGGCTCCTGAGAGAGAGTGCAGGGTGACTTCTGAGCCCTCCAAACCCAAAGCCTCATGTCCACGCTCGCTAGCTTTACCAGTTCTACACGGGAAATGCATCATGCTGAGGTGTGGGCACGTCGAAGGAGAAAAAACAGCCCAGCTAGCAGGGGACAGCTTGGTTACCGGCACTTGGGGGAGCAGTTTCGTGAGCTCCAGAAATGCAAGAGGAATTGAAGGTGAGTTACCATGTTTTATGTCCAGAGGGAACAGCAGGGTAAGTACTTCTGGAAAGTGCCATGCTATATTTACTGGCCGCATCAGACCAGAGCTGTGGTTTTATGGCAAAATTCAGCATTTCCAGCAGACTCATGCTGATGCACAGGTGCGATAACATTGACGCAGGCAGGAGACAGGCACCATGAGTCAGCGCCCGGCTTCCTCCAGAAGCTGGGTGCCTGCAGTAGGCATCCTACGGCGCTGCTTGTCTGGTCTGTAAACATCACGGGGCTAGGGCAGCTTGTACAATCTGCAAATCAGCCGTGTTTGCACCGTGCAAGTAGATGTTCAAAATGAAACCAATACGGGTGAACATGAACTGTATAAGATACTGCAAATCATCACTTCAAGTGCGAGCATAATACCTGGAACCACAGGCAGGAAAATACATTTACAAACTATCAAATTATCTTGGGATAATGGTGTAATGCTCTTCACTGCTGTACTGTGTGTTCTGATAGCTAAGCAAATAATACTACAGCTGGAAAAGGACCAGAATTTCAAAGAGATTTCATAAGCAGAGTACTTCCACAGGAGACAGTAGGGTTTTTTTGTGTGTTATTTTTGGGGAATTTTAAAAACAGATGCGGTTATTTTTATGAGTCAGAACTGCATACATAGAGTAACATCCGATGATAAACAAAACCTTTAGACAGTTTGTCTACTTTATAGAGTAACCTGTGAAGTGCTTTCTTCCTCATATGAGGTTACTTCTCTCTGTGATTGCAACAATATTCTTTTGATCAAATGTGCTTTCAGAACTGGAATGAACAAATCAAGTAGCTAAGCAACTATAGCAGTTTGTACGCAGAAGGACTGTTTGAATATAAAATTTTTCAAGCACATTTTTCAAGAAAACAGAGTCCCCTTTGAAATTTTGGCTAAAAGATATACACTGGAGTGCTGTTTATGACTCTGTAGAAGTGTATGACATCCAAACCACTTTTAGGATGCTCCCAGGTATATCAAAGAGCATTAACTTCAGCACAGCTGGGAAAGTCCCCAGATTCGCTTATGAATACGTATTTCTTATATCCTGCAGTTAACATAGCCTTGGTCATAGAGAATAATCCACAGAGTAAGCCTATTAGGTGAGATTTAGCATCTGCATTTTTCTGCTCACATCTGCTTGCCTGACATATGTAATCTGCCTGGATGTCACAGTTTACATCCTATTTTCATTGGAGGATAATGAAACTTGATTGGTGTCTTCATCTCCTTCTCTGGCTCTTTGAGAAATATTTCTGCTCGTCAGCTCCTCCTTACCAGCACTCTGGCATAATACTTAGCCAGGTCTTTTATTAAAGGAGAGTACGTGCAAGGCTTGCAAGCAATCAAACATTTCATCACTGTTTGTGCAAAGGGGATGCAGTGGTGTTACTCCAAAACCAGGAAGAAAGTAAAGGTGGTGTCATAGTTTCCTAAACTGGATTTTCTGTACTTATTCTCTCACAAAACTCTGACATATTACTATTTTATCACCAGACAGCAGTAGCTTTCTGAAGACTTATGTCTCCTTTTAATTCTTACAAAACTTAACTGTAACTACTTCAATAATTTTAGAACAGCTTTGTCCTAGAGGTAAATTAAAATTAGAGAAAATTAGACCATTTCTAATGAGGTGGTTATTACACTGAATAATGATGATTATTGGTTCTGCTTAATAAAACTGTCAGCTAGTGCAAAATATATATTAAGTTAAATTACATTACATTTCGATCAACTCAGAAATTCAGTGCAATGCTTTCGCACAAACCATGGGCATAACAAAATGTTAGACAGTGCTTCCTTTTCTAAGCAGTTTGAAAAGTGAAGCTTTCAAACACAGCCCTGTAGAGCCCTGATTTAAAGCCCATTAAATGCAACGCGGTGAGGATTCATGCTGACTGCAGCGCCATTTAGGCCAGGACTTCACTAAAGCAGGCAGTATTCTCTCCTCCCGTCTGTGCTAAATATCTGCATGTTACTGTTGTGGCGAATATTTCACAGTATTCTTAGCCTGCTGAAGGAAAACTTTTTGTCATGTTTCCCGCCCCCTTCCTCAGCAACTTCAATGCTTGTTGGTTCCCCTGCTCTTCGCTTTTGATTTACCTGGTAAATTCTGAATTGGACTTTGTGGGGTGAACTACTCTTTTTATTCCCAAGGTGAAAGCAATGGGAAAGGTTATCTATTAGTTAGAAATAAGATTCTGATGTACAAAACATGTTGGAGCCCCAAATGCTCCAAGGTGAGGCAGCTCACTAGAAGCCTGTTGGCTGTCCAGAGATGACTGGCTAGGAAATCTGAATGCTCAGCATTTTTGTATTTAAAAGCAGGAGATGATATCAGGTGTTATTAGCAAGGCCCACTGTGCTATGGAGTGCATACTGGCCCTTTGGGACCCTGGGGTCACCCCATGCTGGCTGACAGTGGTGCCAAAGGGTGGTGAGAAAGGCAGGAGAGGTCCAGAGAGCACTGCTACCATGCCTGCTCTGCACAGGGTGATGTATTGTAGAATGTTCTGATGCAAACTAAGCCATGTTTTCCTTACAGAAAAGGTGTTTGCTATAGCTGCAGTAGCAGTGTATTTTATAGATTCTGAGAGATTAAACAAGCAGTGACAACTGTATGATTGGATACACACCTATGCCAATCGACTTTGTGAACTTGGGCATGGAGGCGAGCAGGTGTTTACTCAGTGCACCATGAAACCTGGAGAAGCACGGATTTTCAATATAATTATTTTATTTTATTTTATTTTGAGAGTGCTACTGCTCTTACAAGCAGCAATGTGTTACCTCAAATGAGGATGATAACATGGCTAATAAGTTGCAGCATATGCGGTTGTAAGGTTTTTATCATGCTTTGAAACATTTAGTAATCAACAAGATTCCTGCTTTTATGAAGGCCATTTTGTAGTGTTTCATAAACAAGGTTCAACAGTCACAATTTCATTAGCATTATATTGTTGCCATAGTAATGTGGTACCAATTCAACTGATGGGCTTTTCATTCTGGGCTTATTATAGAATTGCTCTTCTTGTCAAAGACATATCTATATGGAAACAGCAAACAGACCTCATCGTCTGAATATTAGCACAAAATTGCATCGTATGTTAATTTGGATAGCAACATATCACGTTTTTGGCATCAGACCCAGAAATCATCAGAGACATGATAGAAGTTACTAAACATCATACATGTCAAAGTCTCATTCCAAAACTAGGAACATTACTTGCATTGTTTGCTGCAGTATCTGAATTTGTTATTGCAAAAGCATTTGCCTCTGTTGTGACCATTCTGGGTGATGCTGCTGGGAGGGCACAGTGTTGCAGGTGGTGTTATCAAAGGAAAAAAGCAGAAATAAATGTTGAAGAATAAAATGTGGTCTGAAGAGATGTTGGCCCTTCTCCTGGTCATGTGTCCTGAAGCTTGCTCCGGGGAATCACTGCCAAATGCAATGCCTTGGTTTCCCTGTCTGCAAAATGGGGATAATGACCCCTCTCCCTCTGTGCTGAGCACCTGGCATATAGCCAGTGACAAGTGATATCCTGTACTGCTAAACATTGTTATTAAGTGTAGGAGCAATATTTTTAACAGCTCCAGGAAAATACACTGCACAGATCTACAATTTAAGAAATGTCACTAGAGAATCTGGGCTCACCCAGTGAAACACGAAAGAGTTGGCAGAGTGAGTGTGCGACAGAACATATGCCCTTATGGAGGAGAGGAAAGATATTCATCTCATTAAAAGTCGTGACAGTTTGTAGTTTTTTTAAAAAAATATATAGAATATTGTAGGCTACATGGGAAGTTGCTGCAGCAATCTGAGCAAGAAGAGCAATATATAAAGCAACAGTGGGGTGACTTGTTTATTGTATGTAGAAACATTTTCTTGTATATTTTCACTGTTTTGTTGATGACTGTTTCCCATTTAGATATGAAATACCCATTTCCATCCCAACACACGATGTTCAGTCTATCATTTCTTAGCTTAATCATGTTGTGTCCTTTACAGCAGCAAGGATAAATTAGAGACAATATAGTATTCAGTATAATCAAAGATGTGTTACACTTTATGTGATAAGTTCTGTCTGATTTACAAAGGCAGTATCTTCTCTAGCTGAGCAAGGAAAGAGAGACCTTGACTTGCAGATAAAAAACACCTTTGAGGAGGGGCTTCTCCTCCATTAGGATCCTTTTGTTCATACAAAAAAAAATAACCATTGTTACTGCTATTATCTATTTACTTTTACAATGATATACCCAGAGGATTCAACTGAGACTGGGACCTACTTGTGCCAAGCACAGCAGAACCACACAGAGCCACGGTCTCTACTTCAGACAGTTTATAAGCTGAAGAGCCAGAAGAACGACAAGAAGAGTAAGTAACTGACTCAAGGCTGGAGGAGGCGGCGGTGGCGGAAGCAGAGCAGGTCTCCAGCCTGGGTCCCTTCCATTGGGATGCTTGCCCCATGGGAGGAAGGAAATACTCTGCCAAATTCTGAGGATTCAGCCTCTAACTCGTACATGCAGCCACATGCTACCCCCTAATTCCAACAACTGCATCTGTGCTGCTGAGCAGGGGCAGCCTGAGGCAAGGCTTGCAGTCAGACGTGCAGCCCACCCATATTACCTATTAAAACACCTTCAGGCTGGCTCCAGGGCAACCCTGTTAATCCTCCCAGGGACAAAGGCTCAGGAATACCCTATGTTTTCAAGCATGTTCAAGGGCACCAGGGTCAGGGTACCTGCCAGAGGAATATTAATGTGTTCCAACACCAGAGCTGAGGTGAGAGGGCTCAGGCTTCCTCCCTGTGTGGTAGTGGCTTCCAAGCCTGAACAGATGGAGTGAGGGAGAGAGGAGGTTTTGATCACAACAACAAAAAAGTCAGTTTGCACGAGAATGTGAATGCTTTGATCAGGAACAAATATGATGTCTTAAATGAGGAGAGCTGTGGCTTGGAGTTTTTCTTGCTCTCTCCTTCACTCTTTCTTAAAAATTCTTGTGGTAAAATGGTTAAACACTGGGGGAGGAGACATTCATCTTCTGATCAGTAAATACTTCCTTTTGCTATGTGGTGCCTGCTGACTTTATTGCTGTTACAACCTTTTAGAATGCTTCCAGAAAATCTCATTAGATTTTAGCTTTATTTATTTATTTTATTAAGGAATCTGAAGAGACTTTATAATGATCCTAATTTAATTTTTTAATAGAAACTTCATATAATATGCTGGCATGGATTTGATGTCATATAAATATCTGATAAGAATTCTGATTTGTAGTAAAATTCAGTAGCTGTGGGTCTGTTGTCATACTAATACAAAAGCTGGCAGCTTTACAACAGCAATATTGCGGTAAGCCTATTTTTTATAGTGTTTTTTCTTAGTGCATTCGGTATTGGTGAAGATGAAGATTTAGCATGCAGAGGTGATACCCATTATGATGGGATTGTCCGCAGCGAACTGAGTGGGACATTTCCTTAATTCAAAATATTTATCTTTGACAATTCAAGAAATATGTCCAACTACTGAACAACTAGGAAAATTAGTTTCCTATAATCAGATCACTCCTTATGACTCTCTATGTGTAACTGAAGAAGGAAAAGGTAAGAGAAGGGCAAGAAGAAAGTGACTGATACACTGTCATAGACATTAAGGGATCTTTACGGATCAGAAGTGGACAGCACCACTCTGTGAGCATGGAGTACACATTGCCATGGAGTACACATGGAGTCCTGGAAGGCTGTGCTTGCTGGCAGAGAGCCATGAAATACAGCAGTGACAGAGGTCTGGACAACTGCCTCTCCCGTGCTGGCACCTGCGCTCCTTCTCTTCCCTGTGACAGGGCCTTGGAGGCTCTGGTGCTCTGGGAGCTGATCTCCTGGCTGGGGTGGGAGCACAGGGCCCAGGGAGTAGGGTGGGCAGCAGGAGCAGAGCCACGCCAAGCCCAGGGCTATGGAGGGCAAAGCCATGCTCTGCAGGGATGGTCCCAACCGATGGAGGAGGCTCCAGCACATCTCGATGTTACAGCCTTGTAGTGACGTCTCCAGGACCAGCCCTCACCACACCAAGCCACCCTGGCAAGGGCAGTGCTCCGCAGGGCTGCCTGAAGCCAGCAACTGGGCACTGACGCAGGGTGGGGCTGCGTGTGGCTCCATCAGGCCCCAGCAGCGTAGCTCTGCTGCTCACACCAGGAACTCCTGAGCCCCGCTGGAGAGCCCTGTGGGTCTGTTGCTCCAGGCCCCTCCTGTAGACCCCACCAGCCAGGCATACAGCCCCCAGCTGACCGGCTTTGGCTGGGGCTTCTGGGCATGTCTTCGTAGGCAGAGCCAAGAGGATGGGAAATAAATGGTTCTCTACTTCATGTCACAGTTTGTTTTCTCATTATTTCATCTTGTCTTCTTTTTGCATTCCAGGCATTTTTTCTTTCTACATAAGCTAATAGGACAAAATACTGTGCCTTGCTTTAATAATTTAATATAAGTAATTTGTTTTAATCCTTATTGGGAGCATGGAAATACTAAGTGATTGTTATTGAGATATGTTACACTTCTGAAGCACTATTAAAAATTATCTGAATGATTCCCTGTTAATGTTGGCTTAGGTGTTCCTAGGCAGATGCACCAGCCCAGAGGGCTGGGCACGCATGGAGGAAGGGAGCTGTCAATGTATGCATGACAGCAAATCTGCTTTTGATCTCTTCCTGTGATTTTCCAGGTGAGCCTCAGACCTGCCCACGGTCAGCACGTTCTATCTTCTGCCCCACCATGCAGATGGAGCAACATCCTGCATCTCTGGTCGCTGCACGGAGCCACCCGTGTCCCAGGACCCCACCACCAGCAGAGATGCCGCCAGTGCCAGCTCCACCCCACCTGCTGCGGCCTGCCCACGCGCCTGCCTCCTTCCCCTGAGCCATGGCCCAGCCCCATCCCCACACACTGCCACCACCATGTGAATGGTCTCCAGCCATCACAACCTACAGCACAAATGCAATGTGGAACTGCTAGCATGGCTTGAGCAGGCTGAGCTCAGTAGAAGTGCAGTTAAATAAAAAGTAGGGCTGTAATACTGGGAGGCTGATTGGAACCACGAGATACCAGTGCATCTCCTGTGGCTTTTATGTTGGGAGATGTAGATTTTAGCTATTAGCCAGTAGAAAACAAGCAGAGGAAATGGACCTGGGGGTTTTCAGTTATGAACAACTGATATTTTTTTTTGCCAGTAAACTGGGGACATGGTAAGCTGCCAGAAGGAAAAGGAAAAAAAAAAAAAAAAAAAAGAATATAATCAGGCATTTAATGTATGTCAGCTTCTAAGAAACTCCCTGATTACTCGCAATATATTTTAAACACTATGTCAGGAGAGCTCTGACCCCAGAGAACCCAGATATGGCTATGTTGCCAACTCCAAATTCAGGCAAGTAAGTAGATCGCAAGCGTAAGTCTCAGCTGATGTATTTGCATGAACAATAACAAAACCCAGATCAGGTATCGTGGTGTCTAGGTGTGGGCAAAATGCTATGAGAAAAGAATGACAAATGAACAAAAAATACAGTAGTGTAAAATGTGCCTGTTATTAACTTCTAGAAAATCTCAACAGCTAGGATTTTAGAATGTGATATTTAGACAAATGTAAAGAGAGCAACACATTAAGCATGTTTTTCTCCAGAGCAAAATGAAATAGGCATACAGAGCAAATTATAACACTTAGTACCACCAGGGCAAATTCCAGTTGAGGATCATGAAGTAATTTGAAAATATTAATGATTTACCCTCACAGCTAGCTTTCAGGTAGATAGTAACGATAATTATTACTACTAATAAATATTATCATTCTTGCTCTGAAATGAAAATTGTGGCATAGAGATTTGATGTATTTGTCCAGAGTCTGTTTTACTACTGTAACCATCCTTCTATAGAATTATTAAGTGTATCCTTTTCTGAATACTGAATGTGACATACTATTGAGTTCATGAGTTCTAAAAGCCACACAGCTGAGCTTCCTTATGAAGCAGTGCCTGTGAACATCACCATTTGCATTTGAATTCTCAAGCAGCGACAATTCTGCTTAAAAAATATAAAGAAAAAAGGAATCATAAAAATCAGAACAAAATCTGTCAAGGGCCCATCTGTGACTGGTTATCAGAATATCGCTAGAACACTCTGAGGAACAAAGTTCACTTCAAGTCTAACGCATATTGCTTTTTCATCTATGGAATGAATTCAACAGGTGAAACAAGGGCAAATAACATGAAAAACTCTGTTCTTCTGCTGAACAGTGCAGGAAAGCAGCATCTGTGCTGCATGGATGATCTTGTTTGTGGTCCATGTACCCATGCTTATGTACTAAAGATTTTACATGGCATAATACTCAGTGTGCTCATGTCTCCTTTTGATGGCCATGCATAGCTGCTGCTTGCTGAGGTGTGTCAGGGACCTAGTGATTTCTGGCCCTGGAAGGGTGAGGACTTGAGTTACGTATGCTTGTGGCAAAAAGCAAGCTTGTATAGTGTGCTCTCTGAAGCAGTGTGGAAACAAAAGGATAGGCTCCACCCTGACCTTGACAATATTCCTGAAACCACATCTATTTGGTTCTGACTAGGAATACGTAAAAGTTCTGGAAACATATTTGCAGGCTATTTATGTCTCCTCTTCAGGATCTGAATTCCTGACAGCCTTGGTCTTAGCTCTTTGCTCTCACACATGCAAAATTTGGAATTGACTAAACATGGCATGAACATTATTCTAATGCACTGATTTTTTTTCCCTCTCTTTTTTAACTGATAGAGTATGCAAATGTTCAGTTAACTGGTCTTCATGTTTTCTCTTTATTGAATTGCTTTCAGTATGGCAAATAAATATTCATAAAGAAATGTGGACAATAAATCACTTCCAATAGTTCAAAGCCATTTTCTTTCTAGACTGCATATATATTCAGCTGTGACTTGCCTTTAATATTTCATTCAATAGACAGACTTGTAGAAGGACAATAGAGATAATGTGTCAAGTAGTAATTAAAACAGGGAGTAACGATTAAAACCATTTTGATCTACATTGTGCTCTGTCATACTTATAATCAACTGTGTTTGCTCAGATTACTTTCCACTTGCTTTATATAGAAACTCAAAACAAACTTCTGTTTGAAGACTCTGCACAGAACAAAAGATTTCAACCCAGAGCGGGCACCATCTCTCTTGCTAATATTGTGACTTCTCTGGGAAGCAGAGATACATACATGGCACAAGACAACCCAGGGGCATTTAGATTTAAGCTAAGAGTGTCAAAAGAAATGCAACTTAAAGGTATGGGTAGTTACATTTGGGGACCCTAGTTCAAATCCAAGTAACGGTGGTATTTTTTGTTTCATTGTGTGGTTTGGCCACCTGGATACACTATATATTTGGCCCAAATTCATTATCTTTCCCGATTTGTTGCTGATTTTAGGCCATAACTCAATAGAGCACTTATGTACAGACTTAAAGAAATTGATTTAAGAAAACATTCCTCTTTGTGTTTAATCTTGGGCAAACATTCAACTTTGAAATCAATGGGACTTATGAACAGCCCTGACCTTGTGGTCTAAATGGTTGCTGAATCAGTGCATTGACAGAAACATACTGGAAAAGATAATATCCATGTCTAATCAGAATTATAGTCTCTACTTTCATGGGAAATTACCCATAGATAACACATTATTCTGCTCAAGAAATCAATTTTATAGCAGTTATTAGAAAGCCTTAACTCACATTTTCTGTTTATGCCAGAGATACCAGATGAACAGTGTCTTTCCTTGATAGTGTGTCTGGACTATACTTTAAATGAAAATTAAATTACGGGAAAAGTGCTGGCACAAGGGACCATTCCTAATTATTTACTGAGACTTTCCCAGTTGCCTGCTACATGCCAATCTTTTGGGAGACAGGCGGACAGAAGGCAAAGCAGAGTGGTTCTGAAGTCCCACCGACTCAGTCAAAGACAATTGCATAAGAAATACCATGTTACTCAGTATCATGCAAATGAAACTGCCTCCTAAGTATCACATTCCTAAGAGAAGCCTGCTCAGTCTACATATGGAATTCTAAGTGATCATGTTTTTATTACTCTGTGAGAGCAGCAAGAGCACAAAGTGCATTGTTCTGGTATTGCAGTGTATATGTTATGTAAGTGCAACAATGGGTGAATCTATGAGATTAAAAGAAGCAGTAAGTAAAACAATTGATGTTATGTTGTATGAAATAAAAGTCTGCTGGCCACATTCCTAAAAAAGTTTTATACAAGTCATTTGTATTATAATCAAAAGATAACAAACAGGGGCTCTTAGATGCTGCTTATAAAGCTAAAACATGGGTGTAAGAGGGAAAATAAATTATGATGGGTCCCATCATGTCATCTAATTCATTAACTGACGAGCACAAAGGCCATGAAAAGATGCAGGAAGAGTCAGTGAGTTCTACCTCTCTATACAACTAGGGACAGATACTGCGATCCACATAATTCCACTGTTTTTGGGGGACAAAGTTTAGGAGAAACACGGAAAGAACAGCTGTACAATGTTCACTGGACTCATACTGGTGGAGGCTCCCACGATTGCCCATACCTTCCCTGACACTGCCTACTCTTACTTTAGAGAAGATGAATCAGGAATATGGAGCTGCTGTATTGTATTTTTATTGTACACAAGTTCTCCTTACTGCCTGCAAGCTTTTGAGCCAACATTCCATTGATCAAAGGGCAGAATGTAAGGGAAAGAATAAAGGGGCAGAACCTGTCTATTCCTCCTGTATAACTCTCAAATTTCCAAAAAAAAAAAAAAACCACCACACACACAAAAATAAACAAACAAACAAACAAAAAAACCAACATAGTTCTTGCCCCTTTTCTGTCATATCATTTGCTGGACCCCCAGGAAAAAGGTGAGGTTAGAGCAAATCTGCATTCTGAACCAGGTGCTGCTTCTGATGGGCTTCCCACATACGGTCATCAATTGGAGCTAAATTTGCTTAATTTAAGATCACCTGTTCTCAATGAAATCAATTAGTGCCTAGCAGGACCAATAAGCTTGTAGAGCTCAAGGTGAGGAGGGACAAGCCTTTGCTGGCTCAAAGGCTTTTGCTAGTATGAACAGTCACTAGAAGGAGTAATGGAGTTGCACTATGATGTTAGGGTGTTCTTAATCAGTTCTTCGGTTTCTGTTGGATTCTTACTGACTTGGAGCGCTGATTTGGAGGTGAGCTTTGCAACTGGCTTAGAGTCTGGGGCTTCACTTTGTCAACTTTCCTGTTATCTTTGATTATAGTATTGTAATGGTATTTCTGTGGTACATATAATTTAAAGATCACAGGGGAGGGAAAA
>VXAV01000127.1:62467-89245 GCA_013399715.1 Alectura lathami
GGGGCGGCTGCCGGCTGAGGGGCGTGTGCGGGCGGTGCCTCCCCTCCTCCTCACCGCCCGGCTGCCGAGCGCTCGAGAGCCGGCCCGTGTCCCCGGGCGGGGTCAGCCCCGCTGCAGCACCCGTGACGTGCAGCACGCCTCGGGTCTCCTTCAGCGGCGACCTTTGCTTCGCCCGTGGGCCAGGCTGAGCTCCTGGCATGGCACACCGTGGGAAGCAGCGTGACTGCAGTAGCTCCCTTGCTGTAAACGGCTTCCAGCCCCTGTAGCCCCTGAAGTTTTTGTGTGACTTTGCTGCAGGTCATACCGGAGCTTTGGAGTAGGGCCGGGACGTGGCTCAGTGCGAGGTGGGATGGAGGCAAAGTTTCGTGACAGTCTCAGTGGGACGTGCGGGCACGAGTTGGGTGGTGCCTTTCTCCCCGCCCCTCTGCACCCTGCCCCTGGCTGGAAGCTTCAGCTGCTTGAGGGAGTCTGGCAGAAACACAGTGGCAGTATAACAACTTGTAGTGGGCAGCCTCGTGCCTTTCTTGTTCCATTCTGACAGCAACTTTTTGTACTGGCATACCTTGAAGGGTAAAATACTAGGTTTAGGGCGTGCAGTTCACTGAGGAGCCAGCACATACATAATGGTGTGCAGCTGTAGCTTGACTACACCTCTGGCTCGGTTGTGACTGAATTCTGTCATCAGTTCTCACACTGAGTTCTTGTGCCCAGTCCGTTTCCTAACTGAGCTGCTGCTTGAACCACTACTAACGTCCCCAGTGCTGGTACGGGCTGGCTGACGGTAGTGAGCTGTGGAATGGATGGGAAGAACAAACCTGTAGAAATCCTCCTGGAAACTGGGGAGGCACTGTGGTGTGAAGTTGGTCTGCTCTGACAGCTGCTCAGTGTTTTCAGAGCAGCTGATCTGTAATTTTTCTTTAGGTGTTTAAGTTCAGTTTTCTATTGCAAAAGCTTGATTTTATTCGTAAAGGTTTTTGAATACTTCCCTCAGTTATTTCTTTTAATGCAAAATATTTCTAGGATTATTGCTTTGCGTTTCTAGATAAACATGAGTCATTTGAAGAACAACGTGGTGTTGCAGGATCATGTGCTTGGTAACAGCACTTCCTGATTTGCAGGGTGGATGTTGAGAAAGACCAGTGTTTGCTTAGATCTCAGGTTGCAAGTACAAACTTTGGTCAATTTCTACCTGGGTTACTTTTGCTTTCAGAACTCATTTAAATTAGCAACAAAATGAAGGCAGTGTACTTCTAACCACACATGTCCTTTCTCCATCTGGTTGACTAAATTTATTAATTGTATGATTTGTCTCCCAGATGAATATAGCAATAATTACCAACAGTCTAATTGCAACATTTTTTTCCTGCATGTGATTTCTTTTTTGTGTGTGTGTGTTTAAAAAAACATGTTTAGTATACTTGTATATTTCCCATAGAAATGTATTTTTTTTTTTCTTTGAAGTAAGGGAAGTACATGTTAGCTAAACCTATATCATTGTAGATAAACAATTTTCATAAAATACCCTGTTCAGTTGTTATGCTGCAGACAAGAAAGTGACCAAAGCATTCATGATGTGCTGCCAGTTCTCATGTTGATACACTTCTCTGCTCAACTAAATTTCTAAGAATACTGATCACAATGGTTCATATAATTCAAATATTAAATATGACCTTTGGAGTGCAGATACTACATTATCGTTTATTTATATAGTAAAGGCCATCCAAAAAGACTGATGTCATAGGCTCAAGAGGAGCCAAGAAGTTAATGTTAGAAGTTGCTAAAATCACAGCCAGTTCTCAAGCTGTTAAAAACCAGAAAGTTGTCCCTGAGGAATCTCCTCTGCCTTTGCTGGCTTAGCCAGCAACTTCAGCTCTTGGTCATTCCTTGGGCATCTTTTAGCCAGTGTCTTATTGAAGGAGATGAAAAAATCACAAAGATGCTGTTGTTCTAAAAGTCTACTTTCTGAATTGTGGAAGACTACGAGCT
The DNA here is from genome assembly GCA_013399715.1 of Alectura lathami. Taxonomy (NCBI): domain Eukaryota; kingdom Metazoa; phylum Chordata; class Aves; order Galliformes; family Megapodiidae; genus Alectura; species Alectura lathami. The sequence continues at coordinate 64,454 of VXAV01000127.1, forward strand.
TTGGAATTAAGTTTTTTTTTTTTTTTTTTTTTTTTTTTTTTTTTTCCCAGAAAATATTAGTAAACAAATAAAACCAAACACACAAAACCCAAACAATTTTTTTTTTTTTTGGTCAGTGTTTGTAAATACTCCAAAAATTATTTACTGATCTCATACATTCCTCTTTTAACAACACTCTGGGCAAGAAAGCCTTCCTTTTTAAGCCATTTATTCAATATCAATGTGTGTAAACCATTCATAATTATTTCTATTGGAAACTCCTTTTTTTTTTTTTTTTTTCTTTTAAAGAATTAACGTTGTCAGATCAAGTACTGAGGAATTAATGCATTGCCAAACTGTGAAATGCTGGTTAGAATCTTAATTCAGTTTCTTGAGTTCGTGTAAGATGATACAACCGTGTATGTGTTCCTGACTGCATTCCAGTCCAAGTCCAGACCCACCACAATAACCAGCATTTCCAGGTGAGTCCCAGATGTTCTAGAGCAGAGTGCATAGACTGTGCTTAGTGACAGCCACCTGCTGTGCTGGGCAGTCTACTTGTGCGGTTGGCAAACCTGATTCTCTGCACTCATTCTAGTCCTCTCATCTGGTGATGTTTGAGGGTGCTGGGTACCTCCCTAGGTCATTGTCAACTGCTCTGCAGCCAGTGGCAGTAGGACTAGCAGCCTTCCTTGGTGAGGGCTCCTTCTCACCACAGTATAAATATTGCCACCTTGTCCTGCAAACCTAAAGCACTGACAGTAAATTAACGACCATCCTACTACATAGCTTAGTATGAAATAGCACTTTTGTTCTTACAGTGGGTGGGCAGTATGTTGGTGTTTCATGAATCCAGCCTTTCAGTGAATCATCTATTGCTTACGTGTAAAGGGGGAGCTGGGTTCTGGTGAGCTGGTCACTCCTTGCTGGGGCAGAAGCTGGTACTGGGCACGCTGTCACAGCTGCTTCTAAATGTCAGCACTGATGAATGACTGGTGAGTGCAAAAGGGCAGGTATGAAGGACTAAAAAGTCAGGTGCTGGGAGATCAAACTACCAGTTTTCTGAGAGTCAGGGTAAATCTGTGGCACTTTCACATGTAATACGATGAACACTGTTACTGTAAATGTTTCTAACTTCTTCATTTAGCTTTGGAGAACATAGATGGCTTTTAAATAACACCTGTTTGAAACGTTGTTATAAAATTTATCCACATGTCAGCTAACAAAACCAAATAAAGACATTTGCTGTAATTCTTGATGTAATGTGCTCCCATTTCTGTGGTGGTGTAATCCATACATATATGTAACTTGTTGCCTGTTGTGGACCAAAGCTTCACAAGACACATTAACTTCAGGATGAAGGCAGTGTTTCCTGAGGGCCAGACCCTACCATCAGGTGCTGACCTTAGCAAGGTCATGGGAGGCTCAGAGTGCAGACACATGTGCTGGCTGTGAGTTCGCTCAGCGCCAGGTGTGTGCTGCTCAGCTGATGGAGCTGGATGAGGTCATGGCCTGTGTGTACAGATCACTGGGCTGCAGTCAGCACACCTGAACTCCAGGGCTGGAGCTGGTCCTGGGGTCGGGGTGGGTGGGAACAGGCCTACTCAAGCCACATTCCCTGCTGCTGCCTGGGGAGTGCCCCTCAGCCACAGGGAAGATTTACTGTACAACCTACAGTGTGAATGCTGCTTAGAGCAGCTGCTGACAGCAGTGAAGGTTCTTCCCTGGCATATTTACTTACTGAGTGCTGGAAAGAACAGGCTATGAAAGCAAGTTAAGCAAGCTTCCCCTGATGTGTTTATTCTTCTCTCAATACAGATGGACTAGAAGACTGCATGTAGAATAGGAAATGGCTTAAGGTACAGCTGAGAGCGAGGTAGGGCAAGAGATGGAAAATAAAGAATAGTGTAAAAACAAAACCAAACCAAAAAACAAACAAACAAACAAACAAAAAAAAACCCCACAGGAAACCTCCAGTAAGATAGGGAATTCTACCCATCAGCATGGCCCTGAGAGCAGCCAAGGAAAGGTTATGTGAATGAATAGCTGAAGCTAGTTTTCTTTGATCTGTGCCAAAATTTTACTTAAAAAGCCCCAGCTGTTACAGTCTGTCTCTGTTTTAGAGAGATACCTGTGATTTGTTTGAAGGTCCATAATAAAGTTTCAAAGTGTAGAATTATTTTTTAGGTAAGTGCTTTGTAGCTTGGTACAATGATCAGATGGCTGTTCCTGATGGCTAGCTGGGTCTGCTTAGGGTCATTTGATGAGCATTCAGTGAGGAAACAAAACTTCCCAATTAGCTATTTTTGTTTGATGATTTTCTCTGAAGCGCTTCCATTGTTTGAGTGGCTTTGTTGTAGTAAACTCCTAGCTGAGTGGAACAGTAATTACAGCATGATGGCAAAGTCCTCACGGGAGGTCATACAGCACAGTTACCAGGCGTGTCTTGGAGAAACGAACAACGTGATCTACTCCTGGGGTTAAAGCCTGGTCTGGGAAGTGGGAAAGAGTGTTTCCTGTTCGAGTCCTGTTGGTATTTGAAGAACCACCACTGCAGGTAGTCTTAAATTTTAGCAGTGAAATTCAGTCAATTCAGTCAAAGTAATGAAATTAAAAGAAGAATCCCTCTTGTGCTTTTTGTTGTTCTTCAGCCTTTGAATTTAAGTGTTATTCATGAAATAAACTTTCAATTTTTTCCATGTCTTTTAAAATTTTCCTCTCTTTAAGAAGATCATAAAATAGTCCTTAAAAACGACCTCCTACTCCCACCCTTTCTTGCCGCTGGGCCATACGGCAAGACTGGTGACAGTTGTCTCTGCTGTGTACAATTCCATCATATGCTACTTTGGCCATGCTGGTAATGTGACCCCGAGAACACAAACAGCTGGCACTGAGCTGGGGACACACTTCTCCATACGATGTTGAGAGGAGCTGGAATTGCTGGTGCCAGTGGCGGTGCGGGGCTGCGCGTGCCCTGCCTGCTGCTGTGCTCGCCCCTTGGCAGTGCAGGGCTCACATCAAACCGGCTTGCTCTGCCTCCCTGGTTGCCTGGCAACCTCCCTCCTCTTATTAGCATATGATTTCTATGCCTTTTTTATTTCATTGGTGCAGCATTAAGTGCACTGCTCACTGCCCTGCGCCGTCACCTTTGTGAAGAGCAGGATTTGTGCTGCTGTATGAGACAGGCAAGGATGTGATTTGGCAAAGAAATCAAACATTTGGGATTAGGAAACCTTTGGCTGTAGATGTCTTAACGGAAGCTTGGAGAGTGGCATATGTGTGGGCATGTTATTCAAAGTCCTTTCATTTTCATTTGCTATCATTTTTCTACAAAGGGCAGGCTACTTCTTGCGGATCTGCACAGTAAAAATCTCTGGTGCCCGTATGCGTGGAGGGCACCAGTTTGCAAAATGACAACAGAGAGAGGCTATGCAGATCCTGGTGGGCATTTTATCTCCTTGGTCTGTATGCAGTTCAAACATGATACTGTATTTCAAAATGATAATTAAAAACCAAAATGAAACAAAACCAGATATATCCCAGTCAATTTGGGAGTAGGGAAGAAAAGTTAAATGAGGAAGTGGAGGAAATAAACCAAACTTTCTGGTTTTCATCTTATACAGCAACAAGAACATTTTGCCTTCAGATTGCTCAGGTGTATTTTATGAAATAACAGGTGTTTCAGACTAGGTTTTAAGCTTAACTTTAAAATCCTTATTCTTCTGTTCATAGCCTTTTACAGCTATGAGAAAAGCCCTAATCTTTATTGCTGTTGCAGATGACAAAGAACATAAGATTCAAGTGGGCAAGTTTCTTTAGATATTAAAAAACATCACCACTGCCAGAAACCAGAATACATGCTGAGGATGAAATTACAAAGTGATTACAAAGGGAATTTTTTAGATCGAGATATGTGTAGGATTTTTTGCTTAATATTATCCCAACAGTGAGCTATTTCACAGTTAAGATGTGGCAGAATCACCATTCTCAGCCCAAAGGGACCAATCTGCTTTTCCTTGAAACTAGTAGGAATGCAGGCGTCTGTGATACCATTCTGATGTGTAGAAATCACCACCTAAACTTCCACAGCTACCTTACAGCACAAGAGAATGGCATCCTCTGGATGAATGGCTTGTCTGTATCAAACTAGTAAATGCATTTGTGAAGGCTCTAGGGTAAGTGGAGGGTCCACATCACACAGTGGTAGGCCTCAGTCGAAGGCATGAGGTCTTAGCTCCCTCAGATGTCCCTGATTCCTGCACCGTGAGGGTACTGGAGGTTACTTACCTCATCCTATAGCCGTAGAGTGGGAACTGCTTTGGTTGTGCTGCTCAAGGCAGGGTACAGATACTCCCAGACCTTGGGTGTATGGTTTCAGAACAAACAGAATAAACCACTTGTTTTCTCACGCTGTGGACTGAGCTGGGCAATTTCACTTCTGCCCTCTGTCATAATACTTAGTTTTATGAAACACCTGGACTCTTACCGTGGTCAGAGATGCCTGACTAAGCCAATATGTGATGTTCTGGGTATTTTTGGTCTTGCAGAAATTTCATGATTTGAAATTAGGTTAGGCCTGCTTATAGAACTATTTCATTTTTTAAAAATAGTTGTGTATTCAATATTTATATGTATAGCTTCAGAATGCTTCTATAATACAATAAATATTGAGATATGCGATGACAGTGTTTTATTTGTAAATTTAAAGTGATAAACACAGTGAAGTCTTTGAAATACCAAACCTTTAATCTCTGCACAAGCCTAGGTTCAGTTTTACTTTCAGCATGACATTTGCTGCCTGGAGTATTACAAGTGACTTGACCTTAAAATTACGTTTCTTTTAGTTCATTGAAATGGTTGGCCTTTCCAGTCCAACCTGACACCAGCAGTGCAAATGGGAGAAGGCAGACATGCTTGCCTCTGACTTAATTTGAAAGCTAATTAAAAAAATATCTAAGTGTTGAATCTAAATATTTCCGTTTAGATGGGATGGCAGTCATCAGTTAAAGGCAATCATGGTGCATTCTGATGTTTTAATTTCAGGTTATGTATGTAATTAAAGAGACGACTGTCCAGGCAGCCAAACTGTCTGATTTACACACCTCTTGCTGGTGTATGCAGGTTTTCAGGAGATGCACCTTTGCGTGCACCACTTTGGGAATGTAGAAATGAGGTGTAAAAATGGAAAGGTATTAAAGATAGCTTTATGTTAGTTAATCTCTTCTTCCTAATGGTGTTCTTTCAAGTATTAGTCATATGAGCAGTGTCATTCACTTTATATCTGTTACGGAGGTTGGACTATGCCATGTTTGCATAGGCAGGTTGTTGTGGTACCTGGTGTGTTAGTATATTGCTGCATACCTGGTGTATTAGTGTGTTAGTATTGTTTTTCCTTGGTTCTTTCTTTGTGACTTTGTTAGGTGTACTCTCAGGCCTTATTTAAATTGAACCTTCTGTTGGAATGAACTGCCCTGGTCAGGGTTTCCTTAGGCGCTAAAATGTCTCACCAACCTGGAGTGAAGGCAGCAGGCTGCGGAGGAGGAGGTGCTCCGCTGGGCTCTGGGCTGCTGCTTCCAAGGCACTGCTGCTGGTGCTGCTCAGGGCTCTCCTCCAGCCCCAAGAGGTGCTGGTGCTGCTCAGTCACATCTCTGGCAGTTCATTAAGGAGCAATGATGTGTTCTGAAGGGGTGCTTTGCAGTCTTGAGGTGGAAGGACAGAAGCCAGGACGTGTCCTTGTGGGTGAAGAGAAAAAGGCTGACAAGGACATGGAGGGATCCAGAGGGAAGGAGATGTAAAACAGACTCTAATTCACAAGGCTGCAAGCCAACTGTTGCTGAATGTAACAATTGCAGCATTTTTTGTCACAGTCTTTGCACCATTAGCATCTATGCTAGCATCTAGCTCATTATAAAATACTTGTTTTTGCCTTGATTCTGAAGGGCATTGTATGACACCCCCTTTTATTCTGTTCTTAACAATAAGGCAGATCCCCTCCCATCCAGGCATGTCTAGCATCCATGCACAACTCCAGGATGCATGTGTAAAAGTAGGTAGAACTGTTAGAATAGGTTATTAAAATGTAGACCCATAATGTGAGTAAAGAAGATTGGAAGTATAAAAGGAGGCTTTACACCTGGAAGTTATTATAGTTATTTAGATTGAGTGAGAATAATAACCAATTGTTTTCTAAGATGTATGACACATTTATGAAAAACCTTGAAGGATAAATGGATCTTTTTAGTATGCTATTTCCACAAAGGACTCTATGAATAAAATAATAGTGAGAGAACTCTCAGTGGATGCTGAATACTGCTAATTGATGAAATTATTACTTATTACGCTGCAACTGAACTCTGCTTAGAAACACTATTTTCAGTATGATTTTTTGAAAATGACAGCTGAAATGTAAGAGGCTTTGTATTGAAAATGAATAGTGATAATTTCTTGATATCTTTGAAATGAAGGATATTTCAATGACAGTTAAACTGAGAAAAGTGATTTTTTTAAGTGCCCACATCATGGAATATTGAAATGAACTTTTCTGAAATCAATACCATAGACTTAATATGGATTTATGAGGCATTTAAAAATTCTTAGTATTCTTATTTATAATAAAGTAGTCAATTATTTGTGTCAGCAGTTTTCATATTATGTCACATGTTAAGGTTAGAAATGAAGTTTATGAGATAGGGTGTAGCCATTGCATTTAGAAAAACTCTTAATTGTAAATTAAATCAGTATTGAAGAAGCACTCCATCACTTGCTGCTCAGGGCAAAAATGGGAATGAGTACCAGACTTGCGTTTCATACTGATGAACTTTAAGCCTACTCTCTTTTCTTGGTGTGTCATTTTAGGTCTTTATACTGGCTCTTAAGGAACATTATCAGTAATTGGTGTGAGGATCTGTGTATTGTGTGCAGTATTTTGGAATATAACTGCATATGATTCTACCTATGCAGAACTGCATAGGTGGTTTCCAGACTTATTAATTCCCCTTTTGTTTTAAAACCGTGCTTTTTATTTTATTTTTTTCAGTTACAATTGAAAAAAGAAATTTAAATGTTTTAGTAAGCTTACACACAATTCTTCAAACAAATGGAAGTGAGAGTGACAAAAGAGTTGGGAGGAAAAAAAAAACAAACAAGATAACTACAGCAGAAGTTGGTTTAGAACACTGGTGACAAAAATGCAGAAATGAATACAGCAGAACAGAAAAAATGAAAATACTATCTGCTCTGAAAACCTACAGGCTGAGTAAATGTCAGCATTTTGATGTGGCAGCAGTAACCTACTGACTGAAGGGCCAACTCCTCTGTTGTTAGGGTATGATAAGAAATAGTTTTCAGAACTGTGGAATATTTGCTCTCAAATAAAGCGGAGTAGCTTGCATGCTGCCAAACCTTAACACCAGGTGAGGAGGTAAGATGGGGTGATTTCAGAACCTAAAGAAACATTTAGCACAAAAGTGAAGTTAGCTCACTTTCAACTCCCCAAATAATATTCTCTGTGCACTTGTTCAATGAGCTCCTAATGAAAAATGTATAAGCAATCACAAGTGCAGTGTCACAGCTCCCTTAGAGCTGGTGCGGTGTCCTGATCACGCTTGCTCTCTGGTTTGCTTTTGTAACTGCAGCTGAATGGCTGATCAGCTCAGCTTCACCGGGTTTGTCCTGCAGCCTGGTCGGTGGAAGGCACAAGTGTGGGGGTCTCCTGTTTCCAAGGTGACTGCAGTAAACATTAGATTACCCAAAAGTGGCTGCATTTTTTTTTTTTTTCTTTTCTTTCCCCCTCCAAATGAAAGGTAGGGCAGTTGTGCATTTGAGTAGAGGTACATTTTAAAACTCAGGTAGGATTTCAGGCTAAGAACTGTCATCGTAGAGAAAGGCCTGTGCAAAGGCTGGCAGTTGGTGGATAAGCCCAGGAGAGAGAGCAAATGGACATTGTGGTCGTGCACCTGTCGTGTATTTGCTGTGTTCTCACACCCAGCAACCTGCCTGGTGAGCCAGTAGCTGTGTTACTGTAAGGTGAATCTGGCCAGGGCATGCAGCCTCTGCTTCTGGAGGCAGTCACTGCCTTGCTTACATGTAACGTGTATGTGAGCATAAGTCTTTGCTCAAGAAACGTGAACATGCAGTGCATAAAAGAACAAACCTCGATGCAAGCTAAAGGAGGTAAAAACAAAATGCCCCCTGGGTTGTTGGTTTGTTTGGCATCATTCTGAAACTGCTAGATAAAGAAGAGCAGGAAGTTACCTAAGACATTGATCTACCAGTTAGCTGGGTACTTGTACCACTTCTGTTGCAGCTGTTTCTGTTACTCTGCAGGATTTACTGTTGCTCTTACCAAACAGCAAACAAAGGGACACTTATCTGAGACAAGGGTTCATTAAGGTTTCCATCCTAAATGGATGACAGCTTTGGGGACTCATGTATCATAGTCTAGGAAAGAGAGCTTTGTCCTGTTAGCAAGAGGGGAATTATTTTTTTGAAAATCCTGTGTTTAAAGTCTATCTTTCTGCAACTTGAAATTCAAAGCTCTGGAATCACTACAGTATGTTTATAAAGTAATTACTTAGCTGTAATTTTATCAACCCTTCCCGACTCTGAGGTGTCATCGCAGTAATTTAATTTGGCTTAATATGTGAGATTAGGAGATGGTACTACTATATCCAATGCTTTTTGTAAAGTATTTTTAAAATAAATTTTCTCAATAAGGATGAGACAAAGTATGACAGATCAGAACCGGAATGTTTGTTGGCGTATTTTAAGATTAAGCAGCTTAACCTGATTATCTTGTTTCTTAAGAGTATCTGCTATGGCCCACACACTGAGCAATATTTAATGTCAGATTTAAAAATCAAACTTGTTGAACACATGTGAAGAACTCCAAGGAATTGCTCTGTGTTCCCCATTATTAATATATTTTCTATTGCCATCTGTAATGCGTATGACACCCTATTTATTTATGGCATGTCACCTATCTTTGCTTAAAGGTAACTATATAAGATCACTCTGTACTTCTGTGTAAGAAGACAAAGATGTGAAAGAAAAAAAAAAAAAAAGACCACAGTTTCCTCTTGCCTTACTTGCTCAGGCTGTCAGATTTTATTTCTTGAAAACTGGCTGTCTTCTTTTTCAATTATCAGACATTTGATAATATTTTAATGTGTAACTTCACATATCAAACAGTTACTCTTTACAGTATATAATTAACAAATCCTTCACGTTTGTCTTTCCTTCTACATGCTTTTTTTTTTTCCCCTTTGTGGCTAGATAATCTCATGTATGGACAAAGTTACTACAAATTCAGTAGTTTCATCATCAGTTTTTTATTTTACCATTGCATTAAACAGTTGTCACTTTTTTTTTTTTTGGTAGAAAAGTGTTCATTATGTTCATTAGTCACATAGGTGAGTCTCCTTGTTGCTTCTTAGTGTTACAACAGGTTTAGAAAGTCAGTACAGATATAGTTGGCATGTTCCTGGAGTGAATACAAAAGTTTTCGAGCAGCAAATGTACTAGATCATTTGGATGTACATTGTCACTATCATCCTTGCATTTCAAGTTCATTCTTGGACTTTTAAAATCACCCTTTAAAAGCTTTCAGAATGTTACTTGCTCAGCTAAAATTAGTTCTGCAGTTTTTGCTAATGATTAAACTTAAAGCAGTAATAACTTTAATCCTAATTTCTCTCCTACGATCAAAAGTCAGCAGACCATTCACTTTTCATTAACTGATATGTCTCCAATGCAAGTTTGGTCTTTGGTTAAGCAAACAAACACCTGTGATTGCTGGAGAGTGAAGGTTTAATCTGAGGGGTTCAATTGTCAGGATACAATGGCTCATTTTTGGTTTTGGCACTAAGCTAATTCACAAAGGCAACCAAGCTTGTCTTCTCTTTTAATCTGTTTGTCTTCTTGCAGAAAAACAAAAGTGGGATGTAAATGTATGTGTATAATGAGCCTTTTTGCTATGAGATGGTCTTAAATTGACTCTCCATATGAGTGAGGAGATTCAGATGTTATTTGGTATTCCCTGAGTGACAGAGCAATAGTGCAGTTCAATGTGCAAGTGACTGAGACATAGATAAATATGATAGTGAGGAAACAACAAACTTCTGTTAACCCTGGAAGTAAATCTAATTATTTTCTGAAGCTTTGAGCTCTGAGATGTAAAGAGGGAAGATACTGCCATTAGAAAGATGAACAAGGTAACGTGCGTGCAGTCAGTTTCACAGGCTGTGGGGACAGTACATGTGTTGCTTGGAAGGGAACGGCCGTGAAGGAGCTAGTGTCAGCTGTGGCATGAGCTGCTCTGGGTTTTTGCACTTAGTCAATCAGTTGGATGATTAAAGGCTGTACAGTTCAAGAGAGAAAACGTACTAAAATGCTAAGTTTAGGTGTAGAAGGATAACTGCACCAAAATTTATACCCTTCTATTTTTAAAGACAGTAAATTATATATAGTCAATAAAATGAATACAGAATACCACATTCAGCTTTGAGTAAATCCATGAAAACTGTGCTCAGCTGTGCATTCTCTGAATTGGATATGGTAACCCAAATAGCTTCTGATGCAGTGTGTTGTCTGTAGTGTGGAAATGTGGCCTTATCGCAGGGCAGGGCATTCTGGAGAGATCTCAGGTCTGAGGACTTTGTGGTACAGCAGTGTTGAACCCGTTTGAGCTGCCTAGCTTTTAATGTATATTTGCTTGTGTTAAATATATGAATAATTCACTGAATGCTGGAATGTTGCCTGGGTACTTAACTTTGGGCACAGTGGATGAGTACTCACTTCAGATTTCCCTGTGAGGGTCAAGGCACTTCCGCAGAGATGAGTTATGTCAAGGCAGGTGCATGCTGAGCTTCCAGCAGAGTAATTTACCACCCAGAGCTCTGCTAATAGAAAACAGTGTTTGTTATCTATGGGAAGCAAGTAACACTTATGTTTCCCATTTTAATAAACCTTTTTAGTTTTTACAGTAATACCTAGCATAAATGGAGTTCTGAGGTGGAGAAACCAAGCTCTTAATCTGGAAGTTAACATTGTATCAACAAATTTAGGCAAACTGTGCATATGACTGTGTAATTTATCTGCTTTGTTAATCAGTAAAGCATTAACGTATATAACAGAGTGCATGAGGTATACCACGTTTTTGTTAAAATAGACATATTCTTAATTAAGACTTCCCAGCTTAAGGAGTGATTTAGAGAACTACTCAATTTAAGAGACAGTATTTACATAATGCAGGGACATTGGAGGATCATGAAACTCTAATGGTAACGTTGTTTTGGAAACACTGCTTTCTATATGTCTGATACTGAGTCTAGGAATGCACCTCTAGGATGTTGCCACAGGGTGAGGAGTAGTTTTACTCTCACCAAGTGTCACAGACTGTGTAAGGGAAGCAGGATGCTAGAGATGCGTTTGTTCTGATGTAGAAGCAGTCTGTCACACAGAGAAATGTAAAACTACTTGGAAATGTAATGATGAAAACGTAGCACTTAATTACTGCATTAAAGCCGGTGACCCCATGATGCAGAGTGAGAACATGCTTACCACAGGATAATGCACTGACTTCAAGTTTTTGCTCTTTTTTGAGTCTCTGAGCTCATGTGGCTTGAAGAAAAAAGCTTGATTTGAAGTGGGGTGTTTTCCCAGGTGTGTCTGAGCTCCTCTGCTGCTGTGTGCCCTAGGGCTCAATTTTCTGTCCCCGTCCCCCTCCCCTTCTCAGCTTTGCTGCTTTGCAGAGGCTGTGGCATGGCTGCTTTGCTGGCACCTTCCCTTGTCACAGGCTGCCTGTTCATCCAGGAATGGAGCCCATCTTCTAAGGACTCTTATTTGAAGATACCATAATAATGTAAATCAAATCATCTGCTCTTGGGCATGGACAGAGAAAAGTGTTACCTGAGGAGTTTATCCTCTTTTATAGAGATAGGAGAGATTGCACCCTGCCACGTGTGATATATCATAATATAAATGGGATCACAGTCAGCGTGTACCTTTGTCTGTGTATGCAGCCATTTGTCTTACTAGCAGAAACATACCCAGTAATATGCAGAAATAATTCCTGGGGGATATCCCTTGTCAATTTCATACAGTTTGGGATAATTTTTGATTCTAGATTTGGAATTGTCTGAAGGTTGACCACACTATCCCAGAGTAGTTTGTGGTAGTTGTCCATTTCATCTAGCTCGTCCTCTAGCAATTAAATCTAGCAACCTTCATCCTCTAGCAATTAAATCAGGCCTGACTACTGTGGAAGCACACTGTTCTCATGTTTTTGAGGTATTTGGGTGATAACCAGGGATATATTGTAAGCCAGGCTATATAAATTGTAAACTTTTCCTCATTAGTTCAGGCCTTCAGTAAGGAAATACACGTTTGACACAAGTATCAGTTTGGGGTATTCGATCATATATAATAGTAGGATAGAGAAATTAACAACTTTCCCACATTCTTTTAATAATGGAAAATGTCATAGAACTAGGTTTCAGAAGACTAAAAGATAGCATCATGGCTAATTATGTTTTCAAATCATGATTACCTTTAATATTTTGAATTATTTCAGGATTAGAACTTTTTCATGCACATTTGGTAGTGAAAACTTCTACTTGTAGCTGTTAGGAACTTTACTCGATGGTCGAAGTGCTGCGTCTGGTAGTGTTTCATGCAGCTTTCTAAGAGGCCTGGAAGATGTGAACAACAGAATGTAAACTAGGCACTACAAAGTGAGATATTAATGGACAGAATTATCTTTTTGTTAGCTGTCAGAATTTTTAGACAATACTCGTTATTCTCAGTTATCCAATCTCAAGAAAACAAATACTTCTAATTTAAGTTCTTTGGTCTTTGACTCACACTTAATAAAATCAGTTTCACATTCAGATATACTAGAAAATAACAGGGAAAAGACTCTAGTTACTCACTTCTGTCACTGGATCAACACTTGCATAGCTCTGAAATTAATTGTTTCGTATGCTCATTACTCTTAGAAAAAATAAATATGTTCTCATTATGCTCACTTGGCGAGCATATGTACCTTGCAGTACATTTAATGTTACTTGCTGTGAGGGAGATTACAACTCTTTTTAAGGAAATTGGGTAGATTAATGGAATGGGGTGGGTTAAATTGCTCTCCACATGCATTCTTTAGCATGCCTATCCTACTCCTGAATTTTAATTGATATATATAAAGCAGTTCAGCTAAGGATGCTCTGTGAACCAGCTGTAGTAAAACAGGATACAACCTGTGTATTGCAGGGACTGAACTCTGTAAATGTGCTGTATGCTAACACAAACCAAAAAACACATGGGACCACGTTTATACTTGTCATCTGTATGTGAACAGTTGCATTTTCAGCAACTTCACTATGGCTGTATGCATATTCATCTGTGGTGAACCTCAGCAGGGGTGTTGGGGCTGTTAATAAGAAACATCCCAACAAGTTAGAGAAAGTGGACAGAAGCCGTGAGAAGAAGAACAGTTTAATACTGCAACCTGTGCCAGAGGCTGAAGAGGGCTTTTCTGATCCTTATTCTACCTTTAAGCTACCATTAGCAATGATGAGAATCACTTAAGGGCTACATACTCCTGTTGCAACTCATGGTGTCAGTAAGAGCTCTTTCAGATGCAGAGTAATCTTCAGTGTTCAATTTGTAACCAGACTTCCTGTTTTAAATGAGAGCTAAGGTCCAAGTAACTGGGACAGCTTGTTAGGGTTGTTTATTTGGAAAAAAAAAAAAATGCTGAAGACTTCTAAGCTTAGTTTTTTAAAGAAAAGCTTTCAAAACTGGGAGCAACCCCATACGTTTTACAAAGACCATGCTAGATGAGTAGGACTTCCCTAAGACTGCCTTGAAAGCAATCCCATAGACGATGTAAATTTTATTTTTATTTTTTGTAACACTATTGTCTGAATTTGGCATGTAGAACTTAAAGAAGGAACTTAGGTTTTGGAAGATGGAGGAAACTTGTGTAATTCATGCTTATCTATCATTGATGTGCTAACTTGAAAGAAACAAAGGACATTTTGCATCAGTGCTGTGTAGTAGTGTAAGAAAATGTATGCCTCGGAAGCAGAAGTGGCATCATTCTGTAGAAGATTGCAATCCATTCTGAAAGCAAAGGAATAAAATAATAATAAAAAAAAAGCAATATGATAGTTACCAGACTGTTGTCTTAAGACAATATAGAAAGGAGGGTCTTCCTTTGGCTATGTCCAATGTTGGTTCATGGCAGAATGCAGTGTTCTTCATAGCTCAGGAGTTCAAACTTAACAGAGCATCTCCTGTTACTGGTGAAGAGGTCCATGTAAACTGTGCCTCCCTACTCTCTCATTCACCCCTGCTTTTTCATTTTTTACCTTTTTTTTTTTTTTTCCTGGTTCTTCAGATAGGAAGTTCAGTGAGAAAGCAGGAAAATGTTGCCCAATTTATTTTTTTCTTCTAATGTCATGCCAGAACAACATCCCTGGAAGAATAATTCCCCCTGTGCTTTCCCCTGGTTGGTATCAAAATATTACTAATAAACATAGTGTTTCCATAACTTTGTATTTTATTTTGCTGAATATGCATTTAATTAAAGATCAAACTTAATTACAACTCTTTCTTAAGATTTCAGCTAAAATGATGGCTTCATGTGATGGGAATAAAATGGCTGCAATGCTTTTTTAATGAAATTAATATAGCTCCCTATACCAGAAATTTATGCTGGATCACTGCAGAGCATGTGTGAAACCTGTCTTGATTTATCTGGAAATGCTGCATCAGAAAGAGGACTTACAAACACAGAATATGTTCCTATCCCCAGTGACTGCCTTGAAATCACTTATTTTGGAGTAATGTTAAATCAAAGACTTGATAAATTACTCACTGTAATATAACATGCTGTTTTAAAAACTTCTACAGCCTTGTCATTAATAGATGATAGTGAAGATTAGACCCAGTATTTTTTCATGTAGACTTCTTAATCATAGCCTTTAAAGTAGAAGCTGAGTAATAAACATCTAATGAATAGCTTATGGCAAGTTTATTCTCAGAAGCTGTGTTGGCACAGATCAGCATAACCATTTATCACTAAATTCCCCAAATTTAAAAACAGTAGCTTTCACTTAAACATGTCACTCATTCTCCTTGTACATTAGATGTAAGTAGTTTATAGCACTTATGGATACTTACGACCTAAGTTAATAATATATTATCCATAACAAATACCTTCCTTTCTAGAAAAGAATATATTAGGAAATGAAACATTTAATATTTTTTCAGCTTACAATTTTTGTCTTGTAAAAGATATAAAAGAAATAATTGTCATAGATTATTATTAAAGGAATACTTCATGGTGTTGGATTTTGAGGGAGTCGCCTGCAATATATATGAGTGGTATTCTTCAGACGGATCACTTAGCTTTTTTTTTTTTTTTGCACAGCAAAGTCTTCTAACTTATCCATGTAAATAATGAAAGAATACTTTGGTAGTGTCAATAACTGTCACTACGGTGCAGGGCTGCTAGTTTAACTCTAGTATGCATTGTGTTCAGTTGTGCCAACAGGGTGTACGCAACACAAGCCAAGTTTATTTCTATGCATTTACAGGCCTGTTTCTTCCTCCATCGACGCAGAACTAAACAGATTTCTACAGAAATACTGCAGCATTGTGTTCAGATTAGCAGCCACTAATGAAAATAGGTTTATACCTACTTTGTTTTTAATGTATTAAATATAACCATTTATGGAAACAGTAAATATATAATTCATAGGTATTCAATTAGTATTCAAATAGCATCTTAATGTGAAGTCCAAACTTTGCAATACTCTGAAAAGGGATATACTATGTACCTACCTTCTCCATTTGGGAGTTTGAGTATTGCCCTTTCAACACCTGGAGAGATCAAACAGAAGCTCATCTGGCCAGAGCGAGAATTTGTGTCACAGAATAAGCACGGGACTGAGACATCCAACATCACAGATGCCCAGATAATTATCCTCACCAAAGAGTTCTCCCCTGTTTAGATGGCCAGTGTGCTTGAAAGATCAGGGGCCTCAGGCTTCCTTTCTTGCGCATCCAATTTATTTTTGTTTTGCTGGATGCATATATTAAGTGTTAGTTGCAACAGTCCCTCTAGGACTTTCTTCTCAGTAATTTTGCACTTATTGGCTGACCTACCTGAACGTGTTTGTTAAATTTACTAAATATCTGACTAGCCATAAGCTGCAGAAAGCCAACCAGGGAACTGAAATGAATAGGAAGAAAATACCCTTGCTAATTTCCTTTCTGACAGTTTTAAAGACCCAGATCATTCATGTTACTTTCCCATTCAGGCAGTTAACTTCTGAGATATTTTGAAACATCAGAGACCACTAGCTAGAGCAGGCACCTAGGTCAGCAATTCCATATTTGGGCAGATATCATTCAGCTAGTGGGAAGTTGAGCAATTTTTACACTGTATATGTGACTGAGTATGTTCTTAATAACGTGCCAGTTTTATTTCAGATTTAATTCTGGGACATACTGGACTACGCAGTCCTTTTGGATTTCTGCAACTGTTGCACTTGGAGCCATACTCCTGTTACAGAATTCCAACAGGAGCAAACATATGGGGATTCTTCCGTCCTTGGCTTGCCCCACCATTTGTTCCACATTTTAAACCAACTGGTGCTGTACCCAGTGGAGTACATCTGTTACAGTTTATTACTAGAAATTTGCAATTCATTTCAGAGCTTGCTAAAATAATTATAATATTCATGGCCAAGAGTACTGCATTAAGCAATTACAGAAGATAGTGGGCAAAATTTTGCTGAAGTGCGTGTGTGATTCAGGACCTACTGTCCAGTTGGGGTGATTTGGGCACTCACCAGCCTGTCAGCAATGAGTCAGATGTGCTCTGACAACTGAGTTTGATCAGCTTGAGAAATTAATGTAGCAACTGAGATGCTGTAAGTGACATCCCTTATGTGAATGTCCCTGCTCTGTTTTAATTAAGAATGAAACAAATTAGCATAAACCACCACTGAATGCAGTTAGTTGCCACATCTTGCCTGAGGTATTCAGCTGGGGAACACCCAGAGATGGAGCAGAGACTTTGCTGCTGGGATTGTGGAGGTGCATCTGTTTACACTGTGAAACACTTCTGCAAGTCAACAGCATGTAGGCTGCTGAATAATCTATTGCTTTCTGAATGTTGTACCCCTCCTCTTTCATTTTGTGCTTCAGACAAGATGGAAATTGCTAGATTGTTGCTATCTGCAGGTAGAGTTTTGAAGCAGATGAGATTTCTCTCACACTTTGTGGGAGGAATGAATTGCTGATCCATCCAGATTAAGCATTAAATAGTTAATTAGAACATGACTCCTTTGACGTGAAGAAAAACAAAACAACAACAACAACAAAACCTCAAAGAATAAAAACAACATAAACATCAATGCTAAATCATACAACAGACTACTTTTTGATCCTTATCACCCACTCAAGCAGACTTACTCAAGCAGACTTTTAAAATCAGGAAACATCCTGACGTAATATACATAAGCCATCACGTTCGTCAGTTTCAGTCTCTATCTCTAAGTCAGTCTCACATCTTTGATGTATAGTAACAGAGTGAGCACGTCCTGTTCACCATTCACCACAGTGGAGAAGCATAGTGTGAAAGTGGGGCTTTTTAAAGGAAAACTTGTAACTCCTGAAACTGGTTTTGCAACCAGTGGTATGCCTGTTCTTTTTCTCCATCACAGACCCAGGTCTGGATCTGTCACTTGCATACTGTTCACACTTGCTGCTTGTATTATATGAGGTCAGTGTTGCTACAGAAAGCTGTCATTTGTCTAAGTTGAAGAAGAGCTTGGGTTGCAAAAGACCGACTTAATTGTTCAGGTTACTCTCATCAACTGAAAGACTTTACAAACTTCATCCTGCCCGAGTCTACAGACTATAACCGTCACTTGAAGGAACTGCTGTATTCCAAGTGTTTGTTTGTGACCTTGCAAACAACTTCCTTTCTCTTAGAATGTTTTTACTTCATGGTGAAGCTAACTCATCAGGTCACTACGTGCAAAACCAGGTTCTTGTGAAGGGAATGCTGGAGTTCTTGTGGAAGTGACGAAACATGTAGAAATAACATGGATGCTTTGAAATCTTTTTATGTGTTTTGCTTTACAATTTTTTTTTTGTTGGAGTGTTATAATGAAATTAAATTACACGTTTCCAGATGGCCTATGTAAGAAACATCAGGGAATGGAAACTGTTATCATGGGGATGACTGGCTGCTGGGTGTAACACTGTTTTATAGATGTCCTAGAAATACCTTTAAATATTCAGAATTCGAGTGTTGTGGACAATACAAATCTAAACAAATTCCTATGAGGTTACACTAAAGTATTGTAATTTTGTTTCTGCATAGCAATGGAAATAAATTCTAGGTGTGATTTAAGGTCTTCAAACTAATTTCTAATTTCAATCTTATTTTTTGTATTTTCTCTTCTCTCTCTACAGAACCTTTTGGCTTTAAATCCCCGAACACAGACTCATGCAACTCTTCATTCAACTGCAGCAAAGAAACAAGTCAAGAAACATTGGAAAAGGAATTCTGACAAAAGCTGTTCAGTAAGTAGACATTTATTATTGCATCTGGAATATGCAATAAATTATTGAGGCTGAAATCCCAGTTGTATGAGAAACTCAAATTTGAATTTCCTGTGTTGCTCTGTAGCCAAATGTGTCTCCTAGTTCTGCTCCTGTAGGCAAACTTACTTTGTGATCTTTTCTGGGGAGTTGGTAGATCTTTGGTGCAATGTGTTCCCTGCCCTTATTCTGGAGCCGGATCAGTCTCCAGCACCTATCAGTACTGCGGCCGCTCGCTGCCTCCCTGAGCCCTGCAGTGCTGCTCACCCAGGGCAGGCAGCGCCCGCAGGCTCTTCTCTGCTCTGCTGCGCTGCTGCCCACTCTCTCTGTTGGTTTCTCTTTTTAGTAACAATGGGTACAGTAGCACTTCACCATCTTTTCTGAGACTTCTAAAGGTACTATCATTTTAGTGCAGAAATAGGGGAGCAATACACATTTTATATACATATGTATATGTATACTGAGGGGAGACCTCAATGCGGCCTACCAATACTTAAAAGGAGCTTACAGGCAGGAGGGGGGGGCGACTTTTTACACAGGTTGGTAATGGTAGGACAAGGGGAATGGGCTAAAACTGAAAGAGGGGAGGTTTAGGTTGGACATCAGGAAGAAATTCTTCCCTGAGAGAGTGGTGAGGCGCTGGCACAGGCTGCCCAGAGAAGCTGTGGCTGCCCCATCCCTGGCTGTGTTCAAGGCCAGGCTGGATGGGTTCCTGGGCAGTTTGATCTAGTGAGCTAGTGGCTGGCAGCCCTGTCCATGGCAGGGGGGCTGGGACTAGATGATCTCTGAGGTCCCTTCCAACCCAAGCCATTCTATGATTCTATGATGTGTGTGTACAGCTACACGTGTATATATATACATATACACAAGTGCACTGTATACGTTAAGATGTATATACTTCATAAATACATTCAACTGGGATTAAAACATGGCTCTTGATTTTAAATTTTGTACATTGTATTTTTCAGGAAATAGATGTTCTTGGAATATTTTTTTTTCATTATGAGCTGGCTATATTCTTCAGAATTTGTCATCAAGTACAGTCATCCTCTCTCTAGGTATTTAGATTCCTAGTCTTAGTGTGATATTTGACTAATCCTATCTGACTTGGTTGTCTTTTTGATGTCTCAGCTGATTAGAAGCTCTGTAGTGTGTTTACCGTCTTCCTACAGATTCTGCTAGATAATCCTCTAAATTCAGAGGACTGAAAGTCCTACTTTTTGAGTACTACTACTGCATCTGTAAACTGTTTCCCTCATGGGTACAGAGTTATGGAATCTTTTAATGCTGTTACCAAAACACCTTCTGTCACTAATTACTGTCAACTATGGAACCTAAATTTTTCCCTCCTTGTTTAAAAAAAAAAAAAAAAGTTTCTTAATTTCTTGAAATTAAGGAATACAGTATAACCAACAAATATTTACAGATGTAATTTTTACATTTACATTTTACGTATGTAAATATTTACATCCTTAGTATCCCAGCCATGCTATATTAATAATGATTTCTATCTCTGTAAATTGACTATCAGAATCTCTGTTACTGTAGCTAACATTCCGATTTTCTTTTTTATTAGTTTAGATATTATTGTAATAACTGGAAACTAACATAGGTACAAAGCTTCAGTCTGTGAACAGCGATGATTTTTTTTTTGTTTGTTTTTAGGATACCCAATGCAATCACAGCTGTCTGTCTGTGCTGCACAGGTAGTTGAGCTGCTCAGCAAGTGGCTCCTGCACAGCTGCTGTTACATAGTGATGTTTTCAGGTGGCTGGAAATCAATACTGGGCTGTGGACTCCTGTGCTTTCAGAAACTTTGACAGGCGGCTTAGATATCCTTGCCGCAGGGCTGGCAGATACCTCTGGAGTAACCTCATCAGCAGTTCCGATGGAAATTATCCTAGTTGAAGCTCCAGTTACAGCATACATGTGTGTCTTCCCAAGGAGTGTGTTAACGTGTTTTCTAAAACTCTTAGCCTTTAAGAGCACTATTATCCCTGTTTGATCTTTGTTCATTCAATTAATAAAATTTTGTTATTTGAAGATTTTTTTTTTTTTTTGGTAATTGTGAAACTGCTTAGCTTTTTAGATGCTGTTTCTATTTCCAAAATCCTGCTCTTAGCCATGTGTACATTTTGTGTCTCAGAAGTTCTTGGAGCCCTAAGGCCTGACATTGCTGGGCTGTGCAAACGTCACAGATTTCAAGTTCATAGCTAGTTTGTGTGCCTTGGCTGAATTTCTATTGGAAAGAAATCCTGAATGTCCTCAAATATTGCAGAATGTTATTTTTGTGTAGATTTACAATCTAATGAGCAACTTTGTTCTGGAATTCTGCATTACTGCATGGAGATCCATGGGGACACTGGGACTTCTTACATTCTTACTGTCATTGTTGATGAGCAGGTGAAAACAAAATGATAGAATCCTTTCCTGGTCTTTTTAGAGTATGAAAACTTGCATAGAAAAGGATACATAGAGCATAATTTTTGTTATGGACTAAAAAACAACTGGCAATAACAATTATATCTGTTAATGGACAGGTCAGACTCTATTGGAAGTCCACAGGAGAAAGTGTACTTGTTTTCTTTTCCTTGAAATCTGAATTTCGCTTTTAGCTTTGGATTCTTTTGAAACTAGACTGATGCCGTCTTTGCAGAATTACTATTTGAGGGAAGGTGGGAGTATGAAAATACAAAACTAATTAAATTAACAGCCCTCAAAACTCTGAACAAAAGCTGCATCTGCTGAGGCATGCACACAGTGACTTGTTAATGTCTAAAACACTTCCAGATGGCAGACTTAAATATTTCCTCGGAATAATTACACAAGTAAAATTTTAACTCCTCGTCTGCTCTGAGACACTTTTGCCCACTAAATGAGTTCTGAAGTGGAAACTGAGTGTCAGTATCTTTCCACAGCACTCCTAAAGGGTGGCCCAGTTACACTTTCAATAAATTCTGTTGTATATTTAATGTGTTTAGCAACCAAATTTTGTTGTAAAAGCAATTTGTTACTGTAGATACATGAACAGTAAACTTCAGAAATTTTAACTCAGGTTTAGATCAGAAGATATGAATTCTTCATTGCTGGGTAGCAGTGCTAAATCTGAGCATTAACTCTGAGATGGTTTCGTCTCAGTCATGCTGGAAGGTGGTATAATTAGACTTCACAAGCGTGCCAGGGGAAACAAAAGTTCCCGTTGGTAGGAAGAAATTCAAGATAGAAAAGTTTTGAGGTGCCCACACTAGCAGTAGAACTTTGGAAAGGATGCCAAATATAAGTCACATGAGATCATCAATTTCATAGATAAAACCCGAGCAAAGAAATGAATTGTGGATGCTGTACTTTGACTTTGAAGTACTTTGACTTCAGGATTTTCCTTGGTAATTCAGGATTGTTTTAGGTATCTGATTTAGGTTTCTATTTGTGGTTGCCATCTCTCCATACTTCCATTTCTGTAGGTATTTTATGCCTGATGACGGTTCAGTCATGAACTAGCTGGGTACATATTGTGCACATTTTCACTGCATTCAGGACCACACTGACATCCTTGTTTACGATCAGGGTTTCTCAGCATTATGGGCCAAGTTCTGCTTTTACTTGTACGTGTGCAGATTTGTGGCTTTTATAGAATTTACCTATGCAAATTTTATGAATTCACTTGTCACTGGATAATTCAGTAGGATATTGTATTAAAAAAAAAAAAAAAATTTGGAGCTACCTATTGGGTGTAGGTGAGAAGACGATGATATAAACCCATCTATTCAGAATTTCTTCAGTTTCTGCTTTTAGATAGTAGAAGTTGCTCCAGATGGAAGAGTTGGAAGTATTTCAACAAATAAGGCAAAACGGAAATGGGGTTTAAATTGGTTTGTAGTTAATTGCCATAGCCTGTAACAGTATTGGTTTTTCTGGCAGTAGTAGCGTTGTGGTTTGTCCTTACATTTGCTAAGACCAATCCACATTTTGCAGCACAAACCTGGCTCTCTTAAACAAAATCATTTTTAGGCTTGGCTGTTTTTGCAGGGGCATCACTCTAGGGCAAGACTCTGTCATTGTTCTTTAGTTCTTTCCAGTCGTCAAAGAGAACCAAATTCTTCACCTTGTCTCCTGCACAACATTGTGATGCAGCTACCAGACTGATCTGTGCTGAATGTGGGGAGTGAGACCTGTGCTTTGTTGTAAGATGTAACAGATTATGTTGCTCTTTAAATTCAGAGGATGTTTACTCTCTTAAAACAGTAATAATTAGGAACTTACTGAAATTTTGAACTACTTTTCGATTTTCAGCATTTCAGTGGCTGTCACTGCTGTATATGAAAACCTGAAAAAAGAACTCTTATTTAAAAATAAAAAAATATTATAAGGATCTCTTGCAATACAAATGTTCATGCTTGCATAGGAAGGACCTGTACACAAATGATTCTCTCTCAGCTATAATTAATTTGTTACTCCTAAGTATTGCCTTCCAGTCAGATGGAAAAATGCCATGTGACTTTTGTGCCCAATCAGGTATTACAGTCACAGAATAATTAAGTGAGCAGTTCACATGTGACTGATGGGTGGAAGCAGAAATAGCGTAAATTGCAAACAAATAGATATGAAACCTGGTTCACCCAAAGCCTGGAATCAGGAACCTTAATGAATAAATACTTTCTCAATGAATAATTTGGCCATTTCTAGTCACGTATTGATGAAAGATTATATATTTATAAATAAAAAATAATCCCACATATTGTAAGATTGAGAGCACTCATTAGCGGAAATCAACTCAATTATCTTTATAATCTAAACGTATAGTTTACCTTTGCAAATATTTATTTTTGTCTTCATTGCATATGAATATGCAAGTTTAGCTCTTTTCTGAATGGATATACAATGGCAGATGTCTCTCTAATCGCTGCTCTATTCAAACATTAATTGGTAGAACATATGTAGAATTCTACTAGTTTGAATAGGTATAGGATAGCAGCAGTCTTTTTAATCACATCACTATTCAACCACTAATTGGTGTGATGATTAAGGGACATTAGAGGGAGCACTTTGACATCTGATTCTTTGAACTGATGTCTGCTCAGGCTTCACTGTATTCATCATGGCCAGACTGATTTCTTGAATAAATGCTCAGATTCCCAAATGTGGAAAATATTGCATTAAGATCTATTGAGGTGATTAGGGAATTTGAGAATGATTCTTTTATATAACTAGTGATTGACTGTATATGCACAAACTATTCATATGAATAATACATGTGTTACTTTGAGTATCAGAAAGAGCTGAGAAGTAACATCAAGAGATTTTCTCTTTTCTCATAGTGTCAATAATTAAATATTAATACACATTTTAAAATGTACCAGTTTAATCATTTAGCAGTCAAATTCATGCTCATGCATTTTTTAGATTAACTAATTACTCTGCATTTTGTCATATCGATACCATATGCTGGCATTTATAACCCTTTCACTAGAATAGAGCGGTTTACATGTTTATATATGATAACATTTATCGTTGCTCTAAGAAATGCTTATTATAATCCTTGAATTTTCTGTTTTATTTTTGTTTGTCTTAAGATTTCTCCATTAGAATATCTTAATAGCTCCTAACTTGCCTGGCTACTACAAGTCGGTGCTTTTATACACATTTTCCTGTTGTATCAAACTGATATATTAGCTGATGGTAACTTATCCACAGATCTTTTTAGTCACCTGTAAAAGGTTTCTTCTTACCTTGTGGTTCTCCTGGAGTGCTGTGCAAAACCACCTCTGATCTCCTAACTTCCTCTGTTGCTACTTCTTCAGGTTTGGTACTCTTTGGGTCTATAGGTAAGACCCTTCAGTAGAAGAACTTTCCATGCAGTGTGTACACGCTTCATATTCATGAAGCGGGAACTGGTGGCTGATCCAGTCTCTGGAGCTATGATATTGCCGCGTGGAAGCACGTTCGCTCTTAGTCTTTCTGTCTGTGCTCTTGTTTCAGCAGTTCCATCTGTTTTCACAAATCTACATGTGCATGATTTTTGCAGTCACTTCTTCCATCTCCGACCAGTCCAGCTTTGTTAGCAAGTGTCTGCAACAATAACTGGCAAAAAATTTTTGCCCTCTAATGCTGGGAACAGGACAACAACGTACTGTTGCTTAATTGCTGGGCAAAGTGGAAGAGATCTTATTTTGTAGAGCTCGAGATTCAATTATTTGC